>WBMW01006237.1:4568-158194 GCA_013396635.1 Penelope pileata | reverse complement strand
GGTGTGCTCGGGCTGGCTCCGAAAGTCTCCGCCGGAGAAGAAGTTGAGGCGATACGTGAGTGAGCGGGGAGAGGGATACGGGGATGGGGATGGAGATGGGGGAGCTCCGCTGCCAGCAGCCGCCGCTGCACCTGCTGCCGGGTGTCGGCTCCGTGTCCCCTGCCCGCTCCCGGAGCCACCTTCGGGATCCCGGCGCTACCCGGGTTCGTTGGCACTGCCCAAGATCGTTGGTGTTGCCCGGGATGGTTGGCACTGCTCGCTCCATCGCAGCTCTGCTTCTCGGGGAGGCTGAGGGTACCTTTGTCCCCAAGGGTGAAGGTGAAGCATCTCGGCTTCCCTCCCCGCACCCCATAACGGTCGCTTTCCCCCCTCCCCGCCCCGCGGTTCCTATGAATCCTGCAATGTTCCAAGGCTTTGAAGATAGCCCCAGTAGCGCTCCGATAGCCCTTTGTGTCATTAGCGGCCAAGATCAAAACACTTCGAGGAAGTTGTAAAAGAGGGTCCAAATGCCACCCGTGTCACATTCCCTGCTCGTTGAAAGAAATAACTGTTCTTTGAGCCCTACTCTGCCTGACGGGCTCCGTACGGCTGGGAAGCGGGGCTGGAGGAGCTGCCACCCTATGACTCGGCACATCCCTCGTCCCGGTGACCATCGTCAGCTCGTGGGGATGCACCCAGTGGGATGGGTTGGGTGGACCTCTAGCCGTCGCTTTCCCCTAGATGTGTGTTTTGGGATCTTTGGTCCCATTCCACAAGCTAAGGCAGGGCTGGAGAAGTATCTCATTCCCAATTTGGTGTTATCAGCCTCCCCCAAAATGGGTGCAGCCCTATAGGCATCAGTAGCGCCGCGTCTCCTCGTGTTGGACCCTTAGCAATCCTTTCCCCGCATGCCCAGTCCCCTTCAAGGTGTGGGGAGGGAACTGGGAAGGAATCCAGCCCCAAATGTACCAAGACAAAGGTAAAGCTGCCTGTCTGTATGGGAAACGTCCAAACCCTAATGTATGCAGGCAGCCTTCCTGGGAGATGGACGGGATGACTTTGTGCACGCTGAACTGTGGAGGATGCTTTTAGCTTAATGGAGCAAAGCACCTTCCTCCCTCAGAAATCAGCTAATTGCCGATCCTGAGTCACCAGTGGCCTTCACTCATCAAACATCATTAGCTCCCCGGCGTCTGCCCCGTGAAAGGGCGCTCACATCGCCTCCTGAATATCCAGCTTGTGCTCCGGCATTCCAGCATAAAGCTGCTCAGCGCTGCGCACGAGGGTGTGACACGCCGGCGCTGAGCGCTAATTACCGACGTGCATAAGAGTGCTTTTCATCCAGATACACCCCAAAGTGCTTTGCAAGACACCTAGGTTTCCAAAACATCCTTCTTCCCCCCACACTCCGCAGGAAGCGCGGTCACGCGCGGCCGTCCCACGCAGGAAGCGGTGCCGGGCAGATGGAGCTCGAGGGGATCGCTGGGCACCAACTTTCCCTCGAGTCACGCCGGTTGCGTTGGCTTCCTGCATTGTGGGCTGGGTTTGGGAATGTTTGCCCAAGCTTGGGCTGTTTGTCGCCCGTTTTGCTCCGTCCCTTTGCTTTTTGATATATTAATCCTAATATAATGATATAGCGGTGGGATGTGTTGATCAAATGGTTCTCTCCAATAGCAATCAGAAGTCCGAAGCTGACAGCATTGCTCCCATGAAACCTGGGTTCATCTGCAACAGAAACACATGGTCAGACTTTGGTTTTCCATGCACAAAAAGCGCCCACGGTGGCTTTTGTACGAATTCAAAAGGAAGGCTTTGCCGCTTTTCTTGTGCCTTCGGTTTATATTCTGCTTTGCAACCTCAAAGGAGGAATCTCAAGCTGCAGGATGCTGCTAATTGGGTTTGAAGTTCCTGCTCTGTCTGTATTGACACAGGGAAGATGATAGATTTATTTTTTTTTGACAAGCATTTTTCGGCCGTGCGTGTCTGCCCATGGGTGTGTTGCTGAAACTGCCCTTGGAAGTGCTGTGCTTGTGTAAGCCTGGCTTTGTTTTGGTTTTACTTTTCAAGGAGATCTTTGGCAAGAGGGGAGGATCCTCAATTTTCTTAATAATATCCATCCAGGGTCTGTGGGGAGGGGACTCCTTCTCTGTACCCGATCCACGCAGCGTTCATCTGTTTTTATGGCAGAAGCTGCCCAGTCTTGCTTTAGCTGATTGCATGTGATGCTCTGGGAAACATTGGGGTCAGGAGTTTCTCTTCCATTGTATGATGTTCACCAGATCAAACAATGACTGCTTCAAGGTTGAAACAAATTGTGCCTCTTTCCTGCCTTGCAACCGGGGCATGTGCAGTCTTGGGACCTTAGGCAGTTTGGCTGTGATCATAGAATAGAATCATAGAATTGTTTGAGTTGGAAGGGACCCTTAAATGTCATCTGGTCCAACTGCCCTGCAATGAACAGGGACATCTACAGCTCAACCAGATTGCTTGGAGCCTGGTCCAGCCTGACCTTGAATGTCTCCAGGGCTGGGGCGTCCACCCCTTCTCTGGGCAACCTGTTCCAGTGTTTTACCACCCTTAGCATGAAAAGTCTTGGATGAACCCCATGGCTGTTACTGTAGGAAAACTAAGCAAACACTTGAAGGTCAAAAGCATTGGAGGTACCAAAATATCAGTTCCCACTTCAGTTCTGCCTGGGATCCCCAGTTCCATCATTGTTTGGCTTGATTGTTTTTCAAGTCAAACACTTTCGTACCTTCTGCCCTTCTGACTTTCATGCATGGAAGGGTCTCCTTATGCACAGCCACAAAGCACAGAGCTGTCCTTTAGCTCTCCTCTTGACTTCTCCTTAAAACACTCATGCAAATAAAAAAAAATTACATCCAGTCCCTAACCAACCGCCTTGGCTTTCGCTGTGTGACCAGTGAGCTGAGACCAGCGCACGTTGTGCCGATCCACAGCGATTCACCATCCCCTGGTGCTGTCCCGCTGGACGTGTCTGCCTGTTGTCTCCTGCCCCACATGGGTTTGGGGGGCCCGATTCTCTTTACACAGTGCCAGGTTTGGGGTGGGCTCCAGTAGAAAGGCAATGCAAAAATTAACTGCTGTCATTGCTGAGGAGCTCGTAGCTTCCTGTCATTAAATCAGTGTGCTTTGCCTGTGCCTTTATCTGCCATGAAGTCAGTGTATTTTCTGCCTGGCTGAGATGCACCGCTACAATTTCACTGAAAACAAAACCTTGTTGTCTTGCACTGGNGGGGGCCCGATTCTCTTTACACAGTGCCAGGTTTGGGGTGGGCTCCAGTAGAAAGGCAATGCAAAAATTAACTGCTGTCATTGCTGAGGAGCTCGTAGCTTCCTGTCATTAAATCAGTGCGCTTTGCCTGTGCCTTTATCTGCCATGAAGTCAGTGTATTTTCTGCCTGGCTGAGATGCACCACTACAATTTCACTGAAAACAAAACCTTGTTGTCTTGCACTGGTTTTACAATCCTTTAATGCTTTTCTCTGCTTTTTTTTTTTTCCCCCTCACTGATTTAACTGGGCTTGCTGCAGCAGTAGTCATCTTTACATCAAGCAGGAGCAGTTTGCTCAAGGTCATATGAAGGCTTGCTACCTCTCCTCTGTGGTGAGCTTAAAGGGATGCAGTGGGTTGATCTGCAGCCCTATTCCTCAAGTAACTCCTGGAAAAGGGCTTTTTTGGGCCCTGACATAGATCCTTGATATCCCACCTGGAGATGTACAGCAAGGACATCCTCACTGAATGAGGACATAGGATGTGGGCAGGAGTAGGACCACTGGTGCAAAGAAGCCCTAGGCTGCCTGAATGGGTACCAAAATTTCATCCCAATTGGCAAGGTGCTAACAGGGATGAAATTTTAGGGAAAGGGGAGAAGAAAGGACATCCCATTNGCAATCAGAAGTCCGAAGCTGACAGCATTGCTCCCATGAAACCTGGGTTCATCTGCAACAGAAACACATGGTCAGACTTTGGTTTTCCATGCACAAAAAGCGCCCACGGTGGCTTTTGTACGAATTCAAAAGGAAGGCTTTGCCGCTTTTCTTGTGCCTTCGGTTTATATTCTGCTTTGCAACCTCAAAGGAGGAATCTCAAGCTGCAGGATGCTGCTAATTGGGTTTGAAGTTCCTGCTCTGTCTGTATTGACACAGGGAAGATGATAGATTTATTTTTTTTTGACAAGCATTTTTCGGCCGTGCGTGTCTGCCCATGGGTGTGTTGCTGAAACTGCCCTTGGAAGTGCTGTGCTTGTGTAAGCCTGGCTTTGTTTTGGTTTTACTTTTCAAGGAGATCTTTGGCAAGAGGGGAGGATCCTCAATTTTCTTAATAATATCCATCCAGGGTCTGTGGGGAGGGGACTCCTTCTCTGTACCCGATCCACGCAGCGTTCATCTGTTTTTATGGCAGAAGCTGCCCAGTCTTGCTTTAGCTGATTGCATGTGATGCTCTGGGAAACATTGGGGTCAGGAGTTTCTCTTCCATTGTATGATGTTCACCAGATCAAACAATGACTGCTTCAAGGTTGAAACAAATTGTGCCTCTTTCCTGCCTTGCAACCGGGGCATGTGCAGTCTTGGGACCTTAGGCAGTTTGGCTGTGATCATAGAATAGAATCATAGAATTGTTTGAGTTGGAAGGGACCCTTAAATGTCATCTGGTCCAACTGCCCTGCAATGAACAGGGACATCTACAGCTCAACCAGATTGCTTGGAGCCTGGTCCAGCCTGACCTTGAATGTCTCCAGGGCTGGGGCGTCCACCCCTTCTCTGGGCAACCTGTTCCAGTGTTTTACCACCCTTAGCATGAAAAGTCTTGGATGAACCCCATGGCTGTTACTGTAGGAAAACTAAGCAAACACTTGAAGGTCAAAAGCATTGGAGGTACCAAAATATCAGTTCCCACTTCAGTTCTGCCTGGGATCCCCAGTTCCATCATTGTTTGGCTTGATTGTTTTTCAAGTCAAACACTTTCGTACCTTCTGCCCTTCTGACTTTCATGCATGGAAGGGTCTCCTTATGCACAGCCACAAAGCACAGAGCTGTCCTTTAGCTCTCCTCTTGACTTCTCCTTAAAACACTCATGCAAATAAAAAAAAATTACATCCAGTCCCTAACCAACCGCCTTGGCTTTCGCTGTGTGACCAGTGAGCTGAGACCAGCGCACGTTGTGCCGATCCACAGCGATTCACCATCCCCTGGTGCTGTCCCGCTGGACGTGTCTGCCTGTTGTCTCCTGCCCCACATGGGTTTGGGGGGCCCGATTCTCTTTACACAGTGCCAGGTTTGGGGTGGGCTCCAGTAGAAAGGCAATGCAAAAATTAACTGCTGTCATTGCTGAGGAGCTCGTAGCTTCCTGTCATTAAATCAGTGCGCTTTGCCTGTGCCTTTATCTGCCATGAAGTCAGTGTATTTTCTGCCTGGCTGAGATGCACCACTACAATTTCACTGAAAACAAAACCTTGTTGTCTTGCACTGGTTTTACAATCCTTTAATGCTTTTCTCTGCTTTTTTTTTTTTCCCCCTCACTGATTTAACTGGGCTTGCTGCAGCAGTAGTCATCTTTACATCAAGCAGGAGCAGTTTGCTCAAGGTCATATGAAGGCTTGCTACCTCTCCTCTGTGGTGAGCTTAAAGGGATGCAGTGGGTTGATCTGCAGCCCTATTCCTCAAGTAACTCCTGGAAAAGGGCTTTTTTGCACCCTGACATAGATCCTTGATATCCCACCTGGAGATGTACAGCAAGGACATCCTCACTGAATGAGGACATAGGATGTGGGCAGGAGTAGGACCACTGGTGCAAAGAAGCCCTAGGCTGCCTGAATGGGTACCAAAATTTCATCCCAATTGGCAAGGTGCTAACAGGGATGAAATTTTAGGGAAAGGGGAGAAGAAAGGACATCCCATTAACTTTGTGGTGAAGGACTGAGAAATGGCTGTTAAGCAAACTGAGCTCCTCTTCTTCTTCTCAAATGGGTAGCTGTTGTGTTTGGCTGTGCCGTGTGGAACTCAGGATGCTCCCCTCTGCTGAAAGTAGGAAACAGTTGCAGAGACTCCTGAGAAAAGCACTAAAAAAATGAGCAAAAACCTAGAAAGCATGTAAAGGCTGAAGGAAATGAAGTTGTTTAGTCTGGGGATGAAGGGAGAAATAACAGTCCTTGAGCATGTCAAAGGTAGCTGTGAAGGGGAAGGGAGTAAACTGCTCCGTGGCCAGTGATGGGAAGCCAAGAAGTGCTGAGCTCAAGCTGCAGCAAGGGAAACAGCATTAGGAAAAACTTCCTAAGCTCTGCCTGCGAGGAGTGGAACAGATGGCTTGGGATGGGCTCGGAGTCTCCGTCGGTGGAAGTTTCAAAGATCATGTTGGCCAAACAGAGCCTGTTGTGAGCCAGTGGAATAAATTTGGCAAATTCTCCAAGTCCTTTCCAGTACTGGCTTAGGTGAATTTAGGGATTTTGAGCCTGGATTCAGGAGGGATTGCAAAGAGGCTTTAAGGGCTCACACTGTATCACTGGGATCTACTGAAGGCACTCGGGGAAACCCTCTGTGTGGAGAAGTTCTTTCTACAAAGTTCTTTCTACTCTGTGGTTTTGCATCTTATTCCACAACATAAGAAGGACATAAACTATTAGAGAAGGGCTACAGAGATGGGAAAGGGTCTGGAGGGCAAGGCGTGTGAGGAGCAGCTGAGGCCCCTGGGTTTGTTCAGCCCAGAGCAGAGGAGGCTGAGGGGAGGCCTCATGGTGGCCTGCAGCTCCCTCATGGCCTACAGCTCCTCACAGGGAGCAGAGGGGCAGCACTGAGCTCTGCTCTCTGGGGACAGCGACAGGGCCCGAGGGAACGGCATGGAGCTGTGTCAGGGCAGGGTCAGGTGGGGGTGAGGGAAAGGCTCTGCCCCAGAGGGCGGTGGGCATGGCACTGCTGCCCAGGGCAGTGGGCACGGCCCCACGCTGCCGGAGCTCAGGGAGTGTTGGGACACCGCTCTCAGCCATGGGGTTTGGGTTTGGGTGGTGCTGGGTGGAGCCAGGAGCTGGGCTTAGTGATCCCTGTGGGTCCTTTCCAACTGAGGACATGCTACGGTTCTGTGATTCCAGCTGTCAAGCTGCCTTGCTGTGCCCTACTCCTCCCATGTAATCTCCAACCTTGATTCAGAAGGACCATCAGAGGGTTTAGCCATTGTCATCTGCCCCGTGATTCAGAGGAGGGATGAGCACTTGCTCCTCCAGAGAAGGATTTGCAGGTCAGAGGGTGCATTCCCCTTGCCAGGGCAGTGCCCAACAGCCCTCCTGCAGCACCACCTCTCTTGTGCAATGCTACTCAAAGATCATGCTCCCTCTCTCTTGTTTCTCTGCTGTATCATTGCTGATGAGTCAAAATACACAGCCTCTTCCCTGCAAGCTCCTCTTGGGGCCTCTTTCCTTGGGAGCAGGGCTATAGCACCTCCTGGGGTCAGTTTGATGGTGGTCGATTCTCATCGTGATCCTCTTGACCTAAACTTTCACCTACTTGAAGGGTGCATCAGGGGATGGTGGAGCCAAACTCTTCTTGGTTGTGGCAGATGGCAAAGCAAGGGGCAACAATCACAAACAGCTTTGGAGCTTCAGGTGGGGTATTGGGAAGGCCTTTCCCTTGCAAAGTCCTGGTGCAGAGGGCAAAGCTCCCACAGAGGCTGTGTCTTTGGAGAATTTCAAGACTTGGCTAGAGAAAATCCCAGCTGTCTTCATCTAGTCCTACCTCGAACGCAGAGCTGGACCAGAGACCTCCAGTGGTGTCTCCAACCCAACATTTATTTCTCATACCTCTGTGGCACAGCACAACATAGAGACACCAAACTAGGGAGCAATGTAGCTGCTTTACCACAGCTCCCCATGCAGGTGGATAGCTCTTGTTTTGTTATTTTTATTTATATTATTTATTTTATTTTTTATCGATGTGAACAGCCCCGTGCTGTGCTAAGGCAGCTCGTCTGCTGCTGGGCCTCCAACTGGTTTGGTCAGGACAAACCCAAAGACATGCCCAAGGAGGTGAGGTACCTGTGTGGTGCAGGGAGCAGGGTGTTCACCTCGTGCTTTGTCTCTGCTAAGACAGCTTGGCTGAATCTTCAGCTCTCCATCATGGCTGCGTTGTGACTTCAGAGCTGGCTGATGGTCCTGGCCAGGTCTGCGGTAGATGTGAGAGATTGATGGTGGCAAAATACAGGTTGGACTTAGGGAACACAAACACTACTTGAGGAAAGTGTTGCAGGAAGCTGGCTTCGTTTCCCTTTGGAAGAGAGTAAAAGTGATACTACCCCCCCCCCCCTTTTTTTTCCCTTTTTCTTTTGGTGAATATCAGATGCAAGAGGTGATGTAATAGTGTTTACCGGCCCAAAGCACATCATTTATAATAGTGACTCAAAGGCAGAGCAAATAAATAATATTTGGATTACAGTAGCAGCTGAGGAAACCAGGATTTGGACTCAAAGCACGGGGTGTTGGTTGTGAGCCAGCAGTGTGCCCTGGTGGCCAAGAAGGCCAATGGTATCCTGAGGTGCATTAAAAAGAGCGTGGCCAGCAGGTCGAGGCACAAACTGAAACACTGGAAGTTCCATATGAATATGAGGAAGAACTTCTTTACTGTCAGAGTGATGGAGCACTGGAACAGGCTGCCAGAGAGGTGGTGGAGTTCTCTGAAGATATTCAAAACCTGCCTGGATGCTTTCCTGTGCAACCTACTGCAGGGAACTGCTTTAGCATTGGGCTAGATGATCGCTAGAGGTTCAATCCAACTGCTACCATTCTGTGATTCTAGGCTGGGTGATCAATGAGACCACATCTGCCAGAAGGACCTGGTAAGATGGGGAAACCAAGGCATAGAGCGAGTTGTTGATTTGGCTGCGCTTGTGTTCAGGACCATCCCCACAGCTGGGAGCCAAGCCTGGCTTTATCGTGTCTATTTGAACCAAGGCTTCCTGAGTTCTTGTTCCCCTATTAATGCTTCGATGCTGCAGCTGGATCTTACGGCAGCCAGTGGTGGTGATGCAGCGTATTCACCCCTATCTTGGGAAGGATGCACAGAGAGCAGTGATAGTGCTGAAACAAGAGAAGTCTTTGGTGTTAGAAATGAGTTGTTTACAATGTTAATGTAATAACCCAACGTTAACAACCCACCACGGTTGGATGCTTTTAGGCACTTGGAGTTGCTGGTGTGGGAATTGTGGCGCAAGGTAATCCTCACTCTCACAGCAGGGCAGCTGGGATTGCTCTTCTTCAGGGTTTTTTCGATCTGAATTTGGATAAGTTGGACCTGAGCGCTTTGCTCCTCCCAGCTTTGTGTTTATCAGGGGTGAAAACAGCAGCACGTTGGCAGCGAGCATGGGAGGCCACAGGATGCAGTCCATGTGCTGCATCCCTCTTCTAATTCCCAATTAGGGACAGAAAAAGCAAATAGCCAACGTGTGGGATCGCAGGGAGCAGAGCTGGGGGCTGGAGGAGGATCCTGGCCATGTGCATGCCTTGAGACAACCACGCTGGCACCTACAGTCCCAGTTCTCAATGTTAGAAGAGGAATTCCTCCATGTTAAGCATGCAGACTTCTGCAGTCTGGTTTGTGCAATCGTACATAAGTCAGCGATCACAGCTGGCCACGCAGCAGCTCAAATGTGTGCTGCGTTCAAAAAATAAAATGAAATATATATATAAATAACACAAAACATCAGCCTGATTCCAAAAAACCTCATAGCCATCTTCAGCCTGTGAGCTTTGCTTTTAGAGAATGAGAGGAAAATGTGATGCTGGAAGCACGTGTTTCTCGCTGTGTGAGATAGCCAGTGGGGCCTGTTTCTCCAATGAATCTGGAATAATTTGATGCCAGCAACCTGTGGGGGGATTTCATCTCTGGATTTGTCCTTTCCTATTCCATTCCCTTCTTCTGAGCTCTTGTGCAGTTTTCCTGGAGGAGGTTGGAAGGATCAGGGAAGTGTTGCATCAGTCTGCATTACAATAATACCTAGAAATGAACTTCTCCATCCAAATGTGAAATTTCTCACCCAAAACTGATGCCTGCTCAGGATGGGAGGTTCACCTTGGGGCCAGAATTTGGACATTTTTATTTATAGCGTAAATCTGGCTGTGAGGCAGGACCAGTTGAGAACAGCTCTCAGGCTTTTCTGTATTAAGCATTTGAATTGCTTTTTCCTCTCTGCTGCTTGGAAAGCTTTTCCAGCTCTGCTCTGGCTTCTTCTTCCCCTGGCCTCTGTAGGTTTAGATCTTGCATGTTCAGTCTCTATTTTTCCTGTTAACTATTAACAGAAATCTCTTCTAATTGGACTTTTGGTTTTGTTTTGGCTTTTTTTTCTGCTTCCCAGCACCTTTTGGGCACCTGAAATATTTCCATTGTGTCTCATGGGTTACTCTAGGACACTGTCCTAACAGCATCTCAGCACTTGTTATGCATCATATTCCATTTAAACCTGGTATTTTCCAAAGGCATTTGCTTTGGAAGGCATTTAGACATCTCTTTGGTGGTGTTCCAGCTCCTGCATCCATATGGTAGGATGGAAATAACATTTGAGTCAAAGATTTGTGGTCTTTGAATCTCGTAGATTTTCGGTGATTAAGTTTTCCTGATGATCACAGCTGCTTGTTCAGGT
The DNA here is from genome assembly GCA_013396635.1 of Penelope pileata. Taxonomy (NCBI): domain Eukaryota; kingdom Metazoa; phylum Chordata; class Aves; order Galliformes; family Cracidae; genus Penelope; species Penelope pileata. Next base: position 147,574 of record WBMW01006237.1, on the reverse strand, counting down.
TCCACCCTGACTTTCTGAATGTCCCCATGGACTTTCTTACTGCTACCAAAGGATGTCAGTTGGCTTGCTGAATAAACTCTTTTGCCACTTAGTGTAATACCTGAATGGGGGCTGTCTCGTTCCCAGAACTGATTGGTAAACCTGCCTTTTCCTCTTCTTTTCTGGAGACGCTGAGGTGTGCCTGCTGGCCTTTCCTGGTGTCATAGAACCACAGGATGGTTTGGGTTGGAAGGGACCTTAAAGCCCATCCACTTCCAACCCCTGCCATGGGCTGGTTGCCCCCCACCAGCTTGGGCTGCCCAGGGCCCACCCAGCCTGGCCTTGGGCACCTGCAGGGATGGGGCACCCACAGCTCTGGGCAACTGTGCCAGGGCCTCACCTCCCTCTGAGGAAACAATTTCCTCCTAATATCTAACCTAAATCTCCCCTTTCTTAGTTTATAGCCATTCCCTGTTGTCCTGTCACTATCAGACCATGTACAAATTAACTCTCCCTCCTGTTTATAATTCCCTGTAAGTACTGAAAGGCCGCAATGGGATCTCCTCACAGCCTTCTCTTCTCCGGGCTGTACAAGCCCAGCTCCCTCAGCCTTTCTTCATAGGGGAAGGGCTCCAGCCCTGTGAGCATTTCATTCCCTCCTCTCGTTTGGAGCTCCAGTGGCTCCAAATCTTTCTTGTGTTGGGGGCTCCAGGCCTGGACACAGTCCTCCAGATGAAGCCTCACAAGAGAGCCTCCTGGGCTCCAGGCTGTGCCCGGGCCTCTGCGCCTGGCCCTGGGCACCACTGAGCAGAGCTGGGCTCCGTCCTCTCAGCTCCTCCCCGCAGGTATTTCTGGCCATGGATGGGCTCCCCCGAGCCTCCTCTGCTCCAGGCTGAGCAGCCCCAGCTCTCTCAGCCTCTCCTCACAGCATCCAGGCCCTGCAGCATCGTGGTAGCCGTACCATGTCCAGGTCTCTCTGTGCTGGGGAGGACTTACTTAAGCATCTTTTGGTTGTGTTTGGTATGGTTGTTTTTAGAGGGGACACTCCTTGTTCCTGACTGCTCCCAGATTCTCTGGGCTTGGAACGTTGCCCCACAGAAACTGGAAGGTTCAGGACCTGATTCAGCTCAGGCCTTCAGTATTCCATCGTTGCCTCTCCCTTTCAAGGTCTCTTTCAACACCCCTATATAGGGCACCTCAGCACATCCAAATCTTCCTCCCCATGCCACTTCCATGCAGCTTGTAGGCTTGAGTTCCATCCAACACAGGAAGGGGCAGTCCCAACAAATCCCCATGCCAGCATATCAACAGCAAAAAATAGCCATGCTGCTTCCACGCCGTTGTCCCGCACACAGCTCCTTTGATTCCTGCTCTTCTGCAGCTCTCTGTCTCGTTCCCAAATAACCCCTCCAGATAGGAAGCTCCCAGGAAAATGTCATTTGCTGTGGCAGAAGAAGAATCGATGACTTGAGGCTTGTGTTCTCCCTTTCCTGCCTCCAGCCCCTTGCCTGCTGCTCACAGCATCAGAGCGGAGTTTCCAGAGGGGCGAAGGGGAATAGAAGGGTTCATTGTTTTGGGGGTCAGGGCACAGGGTTGGGGTGGCATGGGAGGGAAGCGGAGCTGGCAGCTGAGCCCATCCCTACCTATATATAATATCTGTATTATCTATGGTGGTGTAGGATTGCTGCTGGCTTGAAGCATTTGTAGCAGGGGTAAGAGATATAAAATGAATGAAATTACAAAATAAAAGACACAAGGTAGAAGAGATGAGATGCAGATGATAATGGGGAGCACAGGAAGCACATGGCTCGGGGTCCTGTGCCAGGCAGATGCTGAGAAGTGATGCATGTCCCTGGAGGAGGCTGGAAATTGGGGTTTGAGCACGAGTCCCACTCTGAGCCATCTGTGTGTGCAGAGAGCTGTCCTGCCAGCAATCTGGACTTTATCCCGCAGAAATGTGTGTGGGTGGACCCCTGACACCAGCCTCTGTGCAGAAGGGTGATGAGAGTAATTAGGAGCCTGGGAAAGCTGTACATGACGGGCCTCCAGAGCAGCAAGGACAGCCACCTTCCAGAGGGGGTGAATGGGAGAGGGCCCTGCTGGAGTGCCTGGGGCTCCCTCCAAGCAGAGGTCTCCCACCATATCTCCTGGGACTTTTTATGGGTTCTCCCAGGAGGTGTCTCAAAGCATTTAGCATGTCACCAAGGTGTCATATTGCACACCATGAGGTGGATATCCCACTCCATCACCTGAATCCGCCCATGTAATGGGGTGAGCAGTCTCTGATGATGTGACCCATCGGGGACACACGATCTTGGACCCAGCTCGGAGCCCACGTTGGTTCCCTTTGCACTCAGAGATCAGGAATTTCTGTTCCCTTGGCATCAGACATAGAAAGGGAGCTGGTCACAAGGTGGTCACAAGATCTTCCCACTCCACATCGTGCAGCAGGTTCTGCCTCTGTTGAAGAAGTGCAATGGAGGAGAAATGGTCCCCCTATCCAGCCTGAGTCTACACCTTTTATAGGAGGTGAAACACAAGCAAGGCGAATATGCCACGGTAAAGTTCATACTGTGAAGAAAACATTGGAAAGGAGCAAAATTGGTGTTGTGAGGTTTAGACCCACCTCAGAGAACAGGCATCTCCTAGGGATGGAGCTGCCTCCATCAGCATTTTTGGAGAGTTCCCACCTGCAGCGGGGCACGTTTTGGTCTGGGGACCAGCAAAATCCAGCACAGAGCCTCTCCCACCACAGCACTGTGAGCTCCTGAACTGCACCCCATGCAAACCAACGCAAGAGAGGGCTGGAAAGGACTGCACCGTTGTCTTAAACGCTTGCAAAACACGTTGGCTGAGGCTTCAACTCAGAATCAATCAATACAGCTCGTTTTAGCATCAGCTCAGCACAGCCAGCTGGCACACGCACAGGCAATGCATCATGTGCTAGCGTTCCAAGGAGTGGGGTTTGGGATGGGTTCTGTGCAGAGGGGAAGGTCGTCTGCACGTTTTTGAAATACAGAAGGCGCTTCGCTAATTGCACGTACGTGCAGCTTGGAGGCAGGTTGTCCTACAAGTCAGTGTTGTGGACGTTAATTTCAACCAGGATCAAGGTGCTGAGGACAAGAAGCTTCGAGATTTGCATGTGTAATTTTAAAAAAAAGAAAGAAAGAATTTTAAAGCCTATTCTTTGCATTTCTTTGTACCTGAAGCCTCCCACTAGCCAGCCGTAGCTGGGGCTGGGATGGAAGGTGAGAATCCAGCACAACGTGTTCCCGATGAGCTGCTCACGGATCACACGCTCCTCTCTGCTGTGCGGTGCTGCTCAGCCTGCTGCAGTGCAGGCGTGGTTCTCACCTCCTTTCTCAATATGGAAGGGTGAAGACCTTCTGTTGGATTTGTGTCCTTCAAAGCACGTGAGAGTTTTGACGAGTTATAATGAGAGAGGAGATTTTGGTTAGATGTTAGGAGGAAGAAATTCTTCACTGTGAGGGTGGTGAGACACTGGAACAGGTTGCCCAGGGAAGTCGTTGATGCTCCCTCCCTGGAAGTATTCAAGGCCAGGCTGGATGGGGCTTTGGGCAGCCTGGTCTAGTGGGAGGTGTCCTTGCCCATGGCAGGGGGGTTGGAACAAGATGATCTCTAAGGTCCCTTCCAACCTGAACCATTCTATGATTCTATGAAATTCTTTCCGCAGAGGGTGGTGAGGCCCTGGCACAGCTGCCCAGAGCTGTGGGTGCCCCATCCTTGGAGGTGCCCAAGGCCAAGTTGGATGGGGCCTGGGCAGCCTGAGCTGGTGGGGGGCACCCCGCCCATGGCAGGGGTTGGAAGTGTGTGGGCTTCAAGGTTCCTTCCAACCCAACCATTCTATGTACGCAAAGGCCATCAACATGGGATACGTTTGCGTTCATTTTCTTGCCCCGACTTTTCACACCTCGCACTAATATTCATCCATCTAATGTGAAAAATACAGGGTCTTGGCATCACAGCACTGAGGCAAACTACAAATGTGAAGGATTTTAGCATTGCACATCCCAGTTTAGCAGAGGGTTGGACATCCAACGGGTTCTGAAGGAGGAATTGCCTTTGTGGCTGTGCTGGACACTTGGCTCTTTGCTGCCCCTGCTTTGTAAATAGGAAATGGGAGTGTGCAGAGGTTAAGTGACTCTTTAGGCTCTGCAATAAGTCTGGGAACTGGACATCAGCGTCCACCAGAGTCCTTCAATCCCATGTTCTCCTTACCCATTTCTAAGTTGCATCCCACGGAATCACCCTTGGTTTGAGATTGGAAGGAACCTCTGGAGGTCATCTGGTCCCACCCTGCTCACCAGGCTGGTGAGAAACCCCAGGCTTTTGGAACTGAGGTCACCTCATGTCTGCCTTTCCTTGAAGTCAGCACTCTCAGACACAGGATTTGAATTTTGGGAGGTCCTGTGTGGAGCCGGGAGTTGGACTCGGTGAACCTTGTGCATCCCTTCCAACTGAGAGTGTTCTAAGGCTCTGTGATCAACGACACAAGGCAGGGAGTGAGTTCAGCCTGTTGGAAAGCTCAGCCGGAGGATCTGATGAGCGGGAAGTCTTCCAGACATGGGAAAGGAGGGGGAAAGCTGAGCTCTTGCTGCTGGTCCTGTGCTCACCGTGGGTTTGTGCCCCACAGCAGAAGTCAGAGGGTTTACATGGTGCACACGTGTGCTGGGAGCTGAGCTTGGCTGGATAATGGGAGTAAATCTTGCCCTGCTTTGCCCCTGTATGTCTGGAGCTAACACAGTGTAATAGCAATGCATACAATTTCGTACAGTGAGCTGGTAATTGACTGCGCTGTTTTGGCCATCAGAGCAACAGCTAGAGGCTGTTAAGATAATTTAGTGGAGGTTTGCGGTTATAAATACATTTCCATCATGACTATGGGTTCTGATAGATGTTAAATTCAGCCGAAGGGGTTTTAGTGTTATTTTTTTCATTGCGTACTCCCCGGTGTTTCTGTTTTGACTTATTAATCTTAAGGAATGAACTAGGGATGGCTATTAAATGTTGTTTTTTTTTGTTTTTTTTTACTTACAAAATGAGAGTTGTAAAAGGAAAGAAAAAATGGATGATGCAATTAATGTTGTGTAATGCAGCTCTTCAGCAGCGTGGCTCTGGGATGTCCTACTGCCGCGCTCACACTGCAGCTGTGTTGGGTTGTGTGGAAAGCTGTCGTGATGCAATTCTTTGTAATGTACAGCTTTTTTTGATTGAAATGTTTGGGGTGAAAAGGACAATAATCTCCTGCATCCACCTCATGCAACGGAAGCTGTGCAGAATTAAGAACTGATTTCTGAAATTTGAAGACTACTATACCTAGGTGCCTACATCGCAACTTAGGACCTTAGAAACCGTCAGGACATCACCTATGGGTTTCCAAACCTGTCCCATGCCCATAAAAATACCTCCCCAGCACCACTGAGAAGCCAGCAGTGTGAGAAGCAATGCAAGCTTCTGTGGGAATGCCTCGGCTCTCCCTCTCTGCTGTCTTCAACTGAATAATAACAAGAAAAAGTTTGAAGGCTTGGTTTGGAACTGGATGGATCTCCAAAAATAGGCTCTCCCTGGAGATAGCTCCTGCTTCCTGCTGGGCTGGAAATGCTGCGCTGACAGCCTGTGTGCTTGGATGTTTAGGCATCTCTTGGAACCAAGAAGGAATGCAAAATAATAAAGGAAATCAGTTGAGTTTGTTGTATTTCGCAAAAAAAACATTGGTTTGAGCTTTGGAAAGTATTCCCCCACCTCCCCACCCGCAAAGAAAGGCACCTGGGCCAAACCCCAATATTTACAAATATTTTTGAGATCTTCCAGGTTTTGGAGCTCAAAATCTTTTGAGAACTTCCAGGCTGGCCCCTCTTCCTATAAATAACAGCGCTTGGCTTGAGCTCGTTGGAGCTCCTGGAAAGCGTGGCCCCCACGCAGGGCTCCCTGCATCCATTGCTGTCCTTGCTCCAGCTCTGCTTTCACACGTTCAGGGAAAAATTCTTATTAAATATATATACGTATATGCACGCATATTTAGGTTGGAAGGTCTCTGACAGGATCAAAGAAGAGCTGATACCACCTGGTGTATCCTCAAGCTTGTCATCAGGAGTTTGTCTCCCCATCTCTCCTTGGTTTTCCATTTTATTTTGCTCTAACTTTCTCCTTTTCTTTGAATCGTTGACATTTAGTGGATTCCTGCTGACAGCCCCACTTCTCCAAGCGTGTAACTTGTTGCATTTGCTTGCTGAGGATTTGGTAACAGCACTGAGCAGAGCATCTTCTACAAGCCCATGGCCATGCTGCAAAATCTTGCAGAAAGGCAGCCCGAACCCCTGCCTTGAAACACAGCTGTACAGCGAGGAGCAAGCCTGACTCCACAAAAAAAAATAACAATTCCAGATATAACAGCTGTATTATTAACCTGCCTCAACATGTGGCCAGCCTGGACTTGGGAAGCTGGAAAATCTACATTTCCAAAGTCGTTGGTTAGGGGTAGAAGTGTGAAGCTTTTTCCTCTGTCCCCCAGCTTTAAGGTTTCCACTGGGATTACTCAGGCAGTGCACATGGCTGGGATTTCACCCACCATCTCCCCAGCCACACCAGCCCCATCTCTAAAACCCGTCAGCAGCAGCAGCTCAGAAACACAGTCTCAACCTTTCCTGTCTTGTTTTTCCCATCTGTTTTATTTAACAGTGTGTTCTTGCCATTTGGACCTTTCTGGGCTCGGTCTTGTGATCCCTGATGTAGTATGACATTTCCAGTTTATTAGGAATGCTTTTGTTTACTGCTGGGTTGGTATTTCTAATTTTTTTCTTTTGCTTTTTTTTTAACTTCCCTTTTTTCTCTTATTTCCCCTAGGTTGTGTAGCGTTCATCCCAACAGCAGTGAGCCCTTTGAGTGGCTTAAGGGCTGTTTTAAAATCAAAAGAGAAGGATGACTTTTTTTTCCGTGTGCTTTTCTACCATCCTATAATAAAAGCCCAGGTCCTTAGGTGCAGAAGCAAGGGAGTCCTTAAAACTGAGTTCTTCTTTGCAACTTGCTTAAGGAAGATCAGCGAGAAGGGACTCAGGGCTTGATATTGCAAGGGATGTTTCCACTTTGCCCGACCTTTCTCTGCTTTTCTCAGCAGATCGAGTCTATTGCCTGTTGCATGCAAGTGAGGGTGGCTGGATGTAGGACTGGGGTTCAGCTCTGCCCGTTTTGTGCTGTTGTCCATAACCCATGTGTCCTTCTCAAAAACCTCCCCTGTTCTCTCTCCTCAAAGACCATGTGGTCCAATGGATGGATGTGGTCAGGAGAGGTGAAGTCATATGCCCCAGCACTGATTTATTCTGGGCTGGTTTAACCTAAAGCTTCAGGATCAAGTATTGAGCTGCTGTGATGTGTTGGGAATCCATCCATCGAGAGAAGGTGCTGCTATACAGCAGTGACCAATTCAGGCTGCCAAAATTATCCAAAAAAGCCGTGGAGAGCTCGAAACTGCTGTGTCTGCATCCTGATGATTTAAACACTGGAAGGCAGAGCTCCTTCCCAAGACCCCCACAGCTCTCACTGCATCCAGCTGAGCAGTGGGGATGCGTCTGTGCGGTGGATCTGTTTTATGCATTGACTTTTCCAGAGAGCAGTCTTCACCTCACTCCGTTTTTGCACAGAAATCACTACGCTCTCCTCCAGCGCCAGAGGAATATCATCAACAGATGAGTATCAGTGTCAGAGTAATGCTTTTTTTTTTTTTTATAATAGCAAAATGGCCTTTTTAATATCCTCCCCAAAATGACAGAATTATTGAGTGAGGTGGGTTGGGTTGGAAGGAGCCTTAAAACCCATCCTGTCCCAAGCCCTGCCATGAGCAAGGGCACCTCCCATAGACCAGGTCCCCAAAGCTCCATCCAACCTGGCCTTGAGCACCTCCAGGGCACCCATTTTCTCTGGGCAGCCAGTGCCAGGGTTTCACCACCCTCATGGTGAAGAATTCCTTATATCTAATCTAAACCTTTCCTCTTTTAGATTAAAGCCATTATCCCTTCTATCACTATACACCCTTGGAAGGAGTCCAGTGCCTACAGAAGCTTTCCTGTAGCCCCTGTAGGCACTGGAACGCTGCTATGAGGTTTCCCTGGGAGCACTGGAGATCATGGCTTCTCCCAGAGGCTGCATGGGATGTGTTTTGGGCAGAACTCGTGCAGGGATGATCCCAAAGAGCTCCTCCCGTGCAAATTGAGTGAGGTATCATAGAGTATCCCAAGTTGGAAGGGACCCCTAAGGATCATTGAGTCCAACTCCTGGACTGGTTTCCTGGTGCATCACTTGATCATAGAATCACAGAATGGCTTGGGTTGGAAGGGCCCTCAAAGATCATCGAGCTCCAACCCCCTGCTGTGAGCAGAGCTGCCAGCCACTAGATCAGACTCTAAATCATGATGTCAAGGTAAACCTCATCTTCTTGTTGCATTAAATAGTCTTGTTTAATGGCAGATGCTGTAGAAATGAAAGGAGATGGCTGTAAAAAGGAATGATTGCAGGTGCCTCAGAGCAGGGTCAAGGGGACAAGCCTGTCCTTAATTGTGCTCTTTATCCCAGCTTAGGTTTGAAGGATATAGAGGATAAAAGCACCAGACTTGGGTGGATTCGTTCAGCTTGCTCAGATCCACTGAATTGAGCCTTCACAAGTTTATTTTTAACGCTGGGGAAGGCCTCATCTGCTGGCAATAAACGGATCGATGCACGCTTGGGGTCACTGTCTGGCTGGAAGGGCTCTGGTGGGTGCACATCACACAGCCCACGGCTTTTCTTGCTGCTGAGCCTGGCTGGAATTTGGCCTCCAGGGGCTTTTGCCATGGTTCCATGCGGGCTTGCATCCTGCAGCAGGATATGGGAGATACGAGGGGATTCTTGCACTCAAGGCCCTTTTACGAGGCGTTCTCTGAGTGTATTTGTCACTTGGTAGGGTCTCTCTGCAGCATTTCTGAATGAGGTTTTCAGTATTCATAACCACGTCGTGGAAAAGGGGCCGTTAGTTCCTCAAATCATTAACTCCACGCTGCTGCTTCCCTTTGCTATCTCTTTATCCTCCTCGTCCTCCCTCCCCAGCAGTTTGTTGTTTCTCTCGCTCTGTGTATCCTTGCAGAAGTAGCGCTGGCATATTTATTAGCATTAATTGGCGTATGTGCAACAAATGTCACGCAAGGATCACAGAGAACATTGCCTTGGAGAAATCAGTGTGTTTATCCCACGTGGGGAGTGGGAGGCAGCGAGGAAACCAGATGTACATCAGCTGCTGGTGTGCCCCAGTGGGGCTGGCCATGGTTTTGTCTTACTTGGACCTTGTGATGGTTGGCAAACGCTTGCATCTAACCACTCCAGCCACACGCCGCCCAACTTTTTATCAATCCCACAACACCCAGCCCATCACTCTTCTCTTTCCATCAAAAAACTACAGAGCAGACCTCTTCAGAAGGTGATAATAAGAATTTTTTCCTCAAGGTACGGCTTCAGAGCTGCTTATCAAGGTTGACCACCGACGCAGGCAGAAGGACCAGAGCTGGAGCTTTACGCTGACTTGGAAGGTAGACACAGAGCACAAAGAAAGCCTGAAGTCTCCATTTGTTATATTTTTACCCCACTGAGCTGCCTTTCAGTCTTAATGAGGGACAATAGGCACTTGTTCCCGGCCTCTGTCCCGCAGACAGTGCCAGGGAGGGGAGCAGCCCTCGCCCCGCTGTGCCGGGGGAGTTGATTTTTCCAGCGTTCCTCCTCAGCAACATTTGGCTCAAGGAAAGATTGTGGAGGAGGCTGGGCTCAAGTGAGCACAAAAACATGTGTCCTTGCAGTATATCGCTTGCTGAGTGGTGCTTTGGGGTTTTTTATGGTGGTTGTATTATTTTTTATTTTTTTAAGCGTATCTGAGAGCTTGGGAATCACATGAGGAGGGTGGGGGCGATGCCTTTCAGATGGACACAGGGCTGTGTAAATACAAGGAAGGGAAATCTTTTCTGCACAACGCAAGGTCTGCCAGCGTCGTGATTTTTGTCTTTTCATGCTGTTTCTTTGGATGAATAAATATGAGGACAGCAGAGGTCAAGGAAGCCTTTAAGAGCCTCATCTGAGCCCCTGCATGAAGCTACCATTGTCCTCAGTGTGTCCACCCATCCTCTCCCACTGTCCCCCCAATGTCCCTGCACAAGGAAATGGGGTGCAGCACCACACTGATTCCCCTTTGCTTGCTCCATGACCTGGCCCCCATGGGAAAAAGGAGCAAGATGCAGGAAAAGCTGACTGCTGGGCTTCAAAGCGGTGGAGCAAAGCACTACTATCCTCCCTCTGTCACCACTTGATTCTCGCACTCAGACAAATTGCAGATTCAAGACTCCTGTTCCTTTCCCCAACCTTTCCCATCCACATGTTTTTGTGCACCATCCCTTTGGCTTTTTCCAGTGCCTTTTGCAACAAGCAGGGCTGGTACATGAGCTACAGACACTGGGCACAGCCCCGTAGGTGTCCAGAGAGGTGGTGGATGTCCCGTCCCTGGAGACAGTCAAGGTCAGGTTGGACCAGGCTCTGAGCGCCCTGATGGAGCTGTAGGTGTGCTTGTTCACTGCGGGGGAGTTGGACCAGATGGCCTTTATGGTCCCTCCCAACCCAAACGATTCTATGATTCTAGTTGCTTGGTTAAGGTTTTCTCAAAGGGAAAATGATAGCGTGATGCCTTTTTGTGGATCCAGTTGAAGGCATTCATGTCCACACCCAGTCTGTGGACAGAACCACCGAATGGCTGAGGCTGGAGGCATCCCTGGGTCCATCTGGCCCATCCCTGCTCCAGCAGGGACACCCAGAGCACGGTGTCCAGGTGACTTCTGGATATCTCCGAGGAGCAGACCCCAGCCCTGCTCTGGGTCCCTGTTGGCCATGCTTTTCCTAATGCAGCCCAGGACACTATTACCCTTCTTAAGGCACATTGCTGGCCCATGTTCCTCTTGGTGCCCACCAGGATCTCAGGTCCTTTTCCACAATTTGTGCACTCCGGGATGTTGCATCCCAAGGAAGCGCTGTGAAGCAAGATGGGGACCGTAAACAGTGATTTCATGAAAACCCACGTGTCTGTGGATACTGAGACAGCCGGTGAGAAGGAAGGGTGTTAGGAAAAGAGGGAAACACGGGAATTTAGCAATTCAGGGAAGAAAAACTGAATCTTGTGGGTGTGTCTGGCATGGGGCAGCGGCTTATCAGGGTCAGATAAAGCTTTCTGGCTTTATCCTTGGCCTTGTAACACAGGGACCGCTCACTGAGCAAACCTCCCTGAGAAGTTAAATTCACACTGCCTGGGGGCTGGTGGGCTCCAGCGTGTATCTCCAGCCAGTGCGATGGAGGTGAGCGACGTGAGCCTGGGGGTATTGCTGCGAGAGGCAGAGGGGCAGCAATGCAGAACCGCTGCTGCATCTGCTCTTCCTCGACATCCCTGCTGTGTTGGCCAAAAAATCCCTGACCCAGTTAAAGGCAGTGAGGGTTTGCAAGTTAGTTTACACCACGGAGTTTTAAGCATGTGCCAGAGCCAGCTGAATTCTCCTTGGGCTCTTTCTCTAGATAGTTATTTTGTTTTCTGGCCTGGACAGTAAGTGCTGATTTAATAGTGAACTGAATCAGTGTACTTGATCTTGTTACAGGGCTATGAGTCAAATCACGTCCTGGGGGGCCCAGTGGCGTGCGTGAGGGTGCTGTGATGCCCACTGATGGGCAAGGAGAGCTATGGCCGTGCCCAGGATGGGACCTTCCAGTAGCCAGTTTCTAGCTGCTCTGGTTCTTGTCCTGGGGACTTTGCATTTTTTCTTGTGCCTGATGTGGGATTGGCCTGAGCTCATTGGGTTGCTTTGGGCTGAAAGATGATGATCCCACACAAATACGTGGTTGGGGAGGAAGGCAATAGGAGTTATAGGGGAAAGGGCCAGATTGTTTTCCCCATTCAGGTTGGTGAGCTGCTGTTTTGTCCATTAGGGAATAATTTTGCTTCAGCATGCACTTCTCCTGCCATCTGAGTCCTGCAGGGTGGGAGAGGATGCTCGTAAGTGATATCGTGTTTCATCACAACTCCACTGGGTCCTACAGACAGCCATGACCCTAAGGATTCTGTGACTCTATGATTCTAAGATATTATGGGTTAATAATCATGGGTTCAGAGTGGTTTTCACATGGATCTCTGAAGTCAGATGGGAAGGTCAGAAGAAGATGGGCATCCAGGTCCTTTATGCTCTTTTGAAAACGATGCAGGAACAAGGTTAGCTCTGGCAGCTTCCTTTCCTTGGGCTTTTCCAGAGATTCGCATCTCTGGAAGTTACATCTTCTTGCAGACTTGAGGAAAACAGGGCTGTGTTACAGTGCTATACAGTGTGTGAGACAGAGGGCAATGCCAATGGGGTCCTTATCAACTGCTCATCCCTTTGGATCAGCCTCACCTCCTGCCTCTGGAGACAGCTGGCCCGTTGCAGAGAAATGATGAGCAAACGGGGGATTTCCTTTCTTACAGAGCCTGAGAGCTGAGCGTGTTTCATGTCAAATGTTAATGGTGCAAAATCTTCAGCAGGGCTGTCAGAGAGCTGCTGGACTGTCTCAGCAGAGAAGGAGAAAGGGATTTTCACTTTTTGCGTTCCTACCTTGCCTCTCCCGACGTTTTCCTGTATGGCTCAAACGAGTCCTTTCCCCAAATGCACACACAGTGGAAATCTGACGATTCGGCTTCCTCCTGCAGCTTTTGTTGCCTCATCAGGTCCGAAGTGTTGACTCATCGGTCTCTCTTCATGTGATTCCCTCGAAATAGCTTCCCTTGGGCAGAGGGCATGGGGACCAGGCAGCCTCATCAGGACAACTCCTCGGTGTAAAGCTGCCATGGCTCATCCTGCAGGGTCCTCCCCACGAGTTTTGAACTTTCCCTAAAAGACAGAAGTCTTTTTTTAGTGATGTTTTTACCTAAAGAAGGACAGCTCTTGCGAGTGACTTTATGATACGTTGAGTGGTTTTGGGTCTCTGAAGTCTTTGGGTCTCTTTGCTTGTCTTTTGGGTCCCTGAAGCGGTTTGAAATCCTGGGCTCGCTCATGCTGAAACATCCCTGCTTCCTCCCATTGGACTTGGGGACAGCAGAAACTCCAACACTCTACACAATCTCATAGACCACCTCTTGTGACATTGGCCAAACCTTTATAATTTATATTCTTCTTAGGTTTTTTATTCATTTCTTTTTGGAGCAAACCCAGTGGTTTCTTGCGGGAGCCCCACACGTTGTCTGAAGGATCGAGGAGTGGAGCTGGCTTCTGGTCTTGTTCTCGGGGCTGGCCCCGCAGCCCGTTGCTCACAGCTGATGTAACATGGCTTCTTTCCCTGAACGCTTCCACACTGCCCTCGGTGCCAGCTAGAATCACTGTCTAAGAATGAGAAGTGATTTAGTTCCTAAGCAACCTCCCTCCTGGCCTCTTGCTAAAGAGTGACTTAGCATTTTCCAAAGGATAAAAAAAATAAAATAAAAAGGAATGGATAGCAACGTGTCGAGGCAGGTTCTTCTAATGCACTTAGCCCTTAGGATGCCAATTTAATGAGCAGCCACCAAGCAGCTGGGTCAGTGCCAAGAGGACCATCATTTTCCTCATTTCTTCCCACTGCTTTCATTTTCCTCCTGATCTCAAGACATCATTTTGTCTGCTGTCAATTTATTTCACCTGTCCCTCCTCATTCAAAAACCCTGTAAATTCAACAAATGTCGTTTACAGGGCATTTCTGCTGTAGTGACTATTGATTTATTTTCAAATCCATGAATGCCAAGCCTAAGAAATGAATTAGAAGTCACATCCCTGTCCTTACCATCTCTGTGCGTCTGAGATACTCCTGTCACCTCCATTAGAGCCATATCTCAGTAGATGTGGAGTCCTCAGTACAGGAGAGACATGGATCTGTTGGAGCACATCCAGAGAAGGGCCACAAAAATGATCCAAGGGATGGAACACCTCCCCTATGAGGACAGGCTGAGAGAGCTGGAGCTGTTCAGCCTGGGGAAGAGAAGGCTCCAAGGTGACCTGATAGCTGCCTTTCAGTATCTAAAGGGGAGCTACAAGAAAGAAGGGGACATACTCTTTAGCAGGGTCTGTGGTGACAGGACAAGGGGAAATGATTTCAAACTAAAAGAGAGAAGATTTAGATTAGATATAAGGAAAAGGCTTTTTACAATAAGGGTGATGAAGCACTGGCACAGGTTGCCCAGAGATGTTGTGGAAGCCCCGTCCCTGAAGACATTCAAGGTCAGGCTTGACTGGGCTCTGAGCACCCTGATGGAGCTGTAGGTGTCCCGTTTGTTGCAGGGGAGTTGGACCAGATGACTTTTAAAGGTCCCTTCCAACTCAAATGATTCTATGATTCTCTGGTGATTCTATGAAATTGAGACCTTTGCTGTATTTATCTTTTTTGGATTTGGATTAACATTCCTTATGGGATTAACATTCCTTATGGGAATCCGTAATTAATCCCATGTTAACCATAGTTTGACCAGTTTATTACAGAGAAACCAAAGCAATGTGCTGAATGTGTATGTTCAGGTACTTGGCTATTGATTGGGAGTCACAACTGTAGGGAAAGGATGAGCTGTTAAGGAAGGTGTAGGAAATGACATTGGCAAGACCATCCTTCAGAGCTGCTCCAGGCCCTTCAGCATCTTGGTGGTTCTGCACTGGACTCTCTCCAGTATGTCCAGGTCTCTCTTGTGCTGGGTGGCCCAGAGCTGGACCAGGCACTGGGATGTGTCCCACCAGCACTTAGCAGGGGGGGAAGGATCTCCTCTCATGGTCGACTGGCAGAGTATTCTCTGCCCAACAGCCCAGGAGGCTGGTGGCTATCTTTGCCATGAGGACACATTGCCAGCTCACGGACATAGAATCAGAGAATCATTGAGGTTAGAAAAGACCACTCAGATCATCCAGTCTGACCATCAACCTGTCCCCATGCCCAATAACCATGTCCGTCAGTGCCACATCTTCCCTCTTCTTGCACACCTCCAATGACAGTGACTCCACCACCTCTCTGGGCAGCCTGTTCCTTCAGAGAAGGCTCTTTCACAGATCATCCAGTCTGACCATCAACCTGTCCCCATGCCCAATAACCATGTCCGTCAGTGCCACATCTTCCCTCTTCTTGCACACCTCCAATGACAGTGACTCCACCACCTCTCTGGGCAGCCTGTTCCTTCAGAGAAGGTTCTTTCAAAGNCTCTCCTGGTGCAACTTAAGGCCATTACCACTTGTCCTATCAGTAGTCACCTGGGAGAAGAGGCCACCCCCATACCTGGTATCCACCAGGACCTCCAGTCTGGAGGACAAAGCTGCTTTCCAGCTGGTCAGCCCCAGTGAGGGCTACCTTTCTGCCTAGTTGTCTAACCCATACCTCGCCAATTTATAAGGACATTATTGGAGACATTATGAAAGAAAACACTGGAAAGCATTACTAAAATTACGTTAAACCTCTGCTCTCATTGAGCCTGTCATCTTCCCATAAGTCACCAAATGTGATTCAGTGGTCTTAATACAGGGGCCTAGGGGTCAGAGGACTACACAAGGTCGAGGCCATGTGGTGACAGCAGTGACAAGCAGAGATTTTTGTTAACATCTAGCAGCATGGGAGATGTCCCTGAGCACGCACAGGGCTTTATGGAGCTCAGCAACCTTTCTTCTTCATGCTCTTGAAGCCAACAGCTGAGATGGGCTTCACACAAAGAGCCCTTCTGATGGGTAAAGCAATGCTTTCTAACCCTGACTGAAGCCAAATCTGGCACAGATGTGTGGTTTCGTTAAGCAAAAGTCTCACCAGCTCTTGATGGTTGGGTTTTAGCTGCTTTGAACCCAGGAGAAGCTAATGGCAGGTTTGGGATTAGGACCCAGGCATGAGCTGATGGTGCTGATGATCCCCTCGAGCTGCAGCAAGTTTCTGTATATACTGGGAAGGAAACACTACTAGTTTTTTTTTCTTCTTCTTTAAAAAAAATAATAAAACAGCCTGGCAGAGAATCAACATGCAAGGAATGGGCAGGCACACTGCCTCGTTTGTTGGAATGGCCGGCAGATTAAATTAAGGTTTAAAAAAAAAATAGAGACGGAGGGAGAGAGAACAAGCATTTTCTATGGGCAGAGTTCATTTGCAAGTCACTCATTTCTCTTGCTCTTCAGGGAGTGATATTAGACAATTAGCTAATTGGTTTGGGGAGGTGACCTGTCAGTGACTCAAGGAGGAAATGTCTCCTGTGCAGTTTGACATAAAGAATATATTTTCAGCGCGTTGTGACAGCTGCAAGCACCCCCCATTAAAATCAAGAGTGTAATGGCTGTAATAACAGCAAGCTTGGAATCCATCGTAGCGAGGGAAAAGCAATGAAAAACCTGATAACACACACTAAATTGCAGTCAGAGCTAGTATGTTACGTTGTCAGGTTTGAAATATTTCTGAATTATCTTATCATTAGTGCTGTATAAGCACCAGGAGCCTTTCTGAGGTCAAAATCTCTCCCCAGTTACCTTTTTGAGCCCGTCAGTTCAGCAGCTTGGCTGCCTTCAGCCCCAGGTACCTGCAAGTATTTATGATGTGGCTGATCATGTGTGAAGTTGGGAGGACTTGAAATCCAGGATTTTAGCCCAATCCTTTTGGAAGANACCAGATGACTTTTAAAGGTCCCTTCCAACTCAAATGATTCTATGATTCTCTGGTGATTCTATGAAATTGAGACCTTTGCTGTATTTATCTTTTTTGGATTTGGATTAACATTCCTTATGGGATTAACATTCCTTATGGGAATCCGTAATTAATCCCATGTTAACCATAGTTTGACCAGTTTATTACAGAGAAACCAAAGCAATGTGCTGAATGTGTATGTTCAGGTACTTGGCTATTGATTGGGAGTCACAACTGTAGGGAAAGGATGAGCTGTTAAGGAAGGTGTAGGAAATGACATTNAAGGATGAGCTGTTAAGGAAGGTGTAGGAAATGACATTGGCAAGACCATCCTTCAGAGCTGCTCCAGGCCCTTCAGCATCTTGGTGGTTCTGCACTGGACTCTCTCCAGTATGTCCAGGTCTCTCTTGTGCTGGGTGGCCCAGAGCTGGACCAGGCACTGGGATGTGTCCCACCAGCACTTAGCAGGGGGGGAAGGATCTCCTCTCATGGTCGACTGGCAGAGTATTCTCTGCCCAACAGCCCAGGAGGCTGGTGGCTATCTTTGCCATGAGGACACATTGCCAGCTCACGGACATAGAATCAGAGAATCATTGAGGTTAGAAAAGACCACTCAGATCATCCAGTCTGACCATCAACCTGTCCCCATGCCCAATAACCATGTCCGTCAGTGCCACATCTTCCCTCTTCTTGCACACCTCCAATGACAGTGACTCCACCACCTCTCTGGGCAGCCTGTTCCTTCAGAGAAGGCTCTTTCACAGAAGAAATTTTTCGTAATATCCAACGTGAACCTCTCCTGGTGCAACTTAAGGCCATTACCACTTGTCCTATCAGTAGTCACCTGGGAGAAGAGGCCACCCCCATACCTGGTATCCACCAGGACCTCCAGTCTGGAGGACAAAGCTGCTTTCCAGCTGGTCAGCCCCAGTGAGGGCTACCTTTCTGCCTAGTTGTCTAACCCATACCTCGCCAATTTATAAGGACATTATTGGAGACATTATGAAAGAAAACACTGGAAAGCATTACTAAAATTACGTTAAACCTCTGCTCTCATTGAGCCTGTCATCTTCCCATAAGTCACCAAATGTGATTCAGTGGTCTTAATACAGGGGCCTAGGGGTCAGAGGACTACACAAGGTCGAGGCCATGTGGTGACAGCAGTGACAAGCAGAGATTTTTGTTAACATCTAGCAGCATGGGAGATGTCCCTGAGCACGCACAGGGCTTTATGGAGCTCAGCAACCTTTCTTCTTCATGCTCTTGAAGCCAACAGCTGAGATGGGCTTCACACAAAGAGCCCTTCTGATGGGTAAAGCAATGCTTTCTAACCCTGACTGAAGCCAAATCTGGCACAGATGTGTGGTTTCGTTAAGCAAAAGTCTCACCAGCTCTTGATGGTTGGGTTTTAGCTGCTTTGAACCCAGGAGAAGCTAATGGCAGGTTTGGGATTAGGACCCAGGCATGAGCTGATGGTGCTGATGATCCCCTCGAGCTGCAGCAAGTTTCTGTATATACTGGGAAGGAAACACTACTAGGTTTTTTTTCTTCTTCTTTAAAAAAAATAATAAAACAGCCTGGCAGAGAATCAACATGCAAGGAATGGGCAGGCACACTGCCTCGTTTGTTGGAATGGCCGGCAGATTAAATTAAGGTTTAAAAAAAAAATAGAGACGGAGGGAGAGAGAACAAGCATTTTCTATGGGCAGAGTTCATTTGCAAGTCACTCATTTCTCTTGCTCTTCAGGGAGTGATATTAGACAATTAGCTAATTGGTTTGGGGAGGTGACCTGTCAGTGACTCAAGGAGGAAATGTCTCCTGTGCAGTTTGACATAAAGAATATATTTTCAGCGCGTTGTGACAGCTGCAAGCACCCCCCATTAAAATCAAGAGTGTAATGGCTGTAATAACAGCAAGCTTGGAATCCATCGTAGCGAGGGAAAAGCAATGAAAAACCTGATAACACACACTAAATTGCAGTCAGAGCTAGTATGTTACGTTGTCAGGTTTGAAATATTTCTGAATTATCTTATCATTAGTGCTGTATAAGCACCAGGAGCCTTTCTGAGGTCAAAATCTCTCCCCAGTTACCTTTTTGAGCCCGTCAGTTCAGCAGCTTGGCTGCCTTCAGCCCCAGGTACCTGCAAGTATTTATGATGTGGCTGATCATGTGTGAAGTTGGGAGGACTTGAAATCCAGGATTTTAGCCCAATCCTTTTGGAAGAGGCTGCGGGATTTGCTCCCTGAGAGGATGTGTGGATTCTCCCAGCATCTTTCTCTAAGTTCCCAGGACCTGCTCAGAAGTATTTGAAATGTCTTCGTCAACCTGACCCCTTCATTTTGTGTGTTTTGGCAAAAGCAGTAGGCTCAAGGAAAGCAATGAAAAGGGAAAAAATTAGCCAAGAAGGCAGTGTTGTGCTGATACCCTCAGCCCATGCCTGCGCACGCTCTTGAGCACTGATACCACTGATGTAGCAAAAACCAAAATACCGAAGCGAGCGTGTTGCAAATAGACAGCAGTCATGTGATAATTAGACAAAGAAAAGCAGGAAGTCTCCTTCAGCTGAAGTGATGTAATTTTCCACAAACAGAACTTCATTCACGTGAATGTTTCAAAAAAAAAAAAAAAAAAAAAAAAAAAAAAAAAAGTAGAGAAACAGAAACAACAGCTTTCAGCCACTGGCTGTTGGGAGGAGGAGCGAGTCCCAGGCTGGTGCTAGGAGGATGGCTGGTCCTTTCTGAATATCAAATGACTGAGAATTATTGGAATTATGGACAATTATTATTATAGAGTTTCCATGCAGACGGTGATGAGGGCTGGGGGTGCCCATCCATACATGTGGGGATCAGCCCTGATCTTCAACCCCAAATGGCTGAGGCTGGAGGCACCTCTGGGTCCCTCTGGCCCACCCCTGCCCCAGCAGGGACACCCAGAGCAGGGTGCCTGGCAGCCAGGCTGTGCCCGGGCCTCTGCGCCTGGCCCTGGGCACCACTGAGCAGAGCCGGGCTCCGTCCTCTCAGCTCCTCCCCGCAGGGATTTCTGGCCATGCATGGGCTCCCCCTGAGCCTCCTCTGCTCCAGGCTGAGCAGCCCCAGCTCTCTCAGCCTCTCCTCACAGCAGAGCTGCTCCAGGCCCTGCAGCATCGTGGTGGCCCTGCGCTGGGCTCTCCCCAGTATGTCCAGGCCTCTCTTGTGCTGGGGGCCCAGACCTGGCCCCAGCACTCCAGGTGCGGCCTCACCAGTGCTGAGCAGAGGGGAAGGATCCCCTCCATCCACCCACTGGTGATACCTGGCCTAGTGCAGCCCAGGACACCATTTGCCTGTGAGTCTGAAATAGAGACACAATGAATAAGCACATTGTGTCTTGGAGGCTGCTGGCCGCCGGGCACCAAGGAGGGCATCCTGCCCTTACCCTCTGCACATCCCTATGGGAAAATAGGACACTGTGTGCCCTGCATGGATGGGCAGAGCTGGTGGGGGATCCAGGAGCCCAAGACCTCCTTGGGTCCATATATTGAGGGAAACAGTGTTTACATGATAAACTGGAAAGGGTGATGTTTCTCATCCTGATGGTGTGTCTGTGTCGGTGTCAGACAGTTTAACAAACAGGAGACAGCTGCTATTTTAATCACTGCTGCACAAGAGTTTCTCATAGAGGTCATAAAATTAAAATAAACCCCGACAGGCTGGCCCATCATTAGTGGTAAAACCAACTATGCACCGCTACAGACATGGCCCACAGCCGGGTATCAGGACACAGGAATGAGTTATACGGAAAAAAAAAAAAAAAAAAAAGGCAGACATTTTCCATATGTTTATTTTTATTTGCATTGCAGTGAACTTTAAAATACCTCGTTTGTGTCCTTTTGCATGAGGTGTCAAAACCATGTGAAATGATGAAACGTGCAGAAAGTTCATGGTTCTCCATCCTATCCCACAGCCCCAGCACCAGGGGTTACAAAGTGCACGAGTGGCAGAGCCGCAGTGCCCACCCCGAATTTCATATAGAGGGAAATTGGGGCAAATAGAAAATAATTACAGACGTGTGGTGTAGAAGAGAGCAATGAAAGCTGTTTTCCTGCAGTATCCTAGAGGAGTTACTGCTCATCCATGAGTTTATTGATTCATGTGTGTGGTGTTGGAAGCTGTGGCTTGATGACCAAAAGGGTGAAGCTGTGATTTCTCTAAGGAGCCTATGCAACGTTTGGATAAATGCACTGTTTTTCAGGGGATGTAGAAAACTGAGCTCCTGAGACACGTTCATTAGGGAGCTTGGAAGGCTTCAGGTGTGAAGCAGCCAACCCGGCTCCTGAAAGCTGCTGAATCCCCACGTTCCAGCTACGCAGGGAGAGCTCCTTCCTGAGCACTGAATTTCATTGGGGTTTATTTTCTGTTTTCCAAACATCATCCTCCAGAATGCTTCGGGAAATCTTCAGTGTAAAAGAAGAAGGCTCAAAGCTCTTTCCAAAGAGCTCTTGCAAACTTTTTGTGCAGTCGAGCGAAGTTTCTAGA
This sequence comes from Penelope pileata, assembly GCA_013396635.1. Lineage (NCBI taxonomy): Eukaryota > Metazoa > Chordata > Aves > Galliformes > Cracidae > Penelope > Penelope pileata. Next base: position 126,387 of record WBMW01006237.1, on the reverse strand, counting down.
ACTGGCTAGGAAAAGGCCGCTTGTCTTCTAACTTTTATCTGTGACCCTCAAGCCTGGAAGAGAGGTTCATCATGAACCCCACAGAGCTGTGCATCGAGAGTTGTGCTTTGTATTAGGTGATTGGCTGAGATCTCAGTTGTTTTAACAGAATTAATTGGAGGGTTTTGGATAAATCTTTTTGGGAGTCAAAAGAAGTCTGCGTTTTCAAAACCAAAGTATTTTGCAGAGAATCTTTGTTTTCAGAAAAAAGAAATGGGAAAGGTTTTCTCAGGAGGGAAATGCAGGTGGAAAGGAGGAATAATAGAGTGGGCACTGGATGCCCCTCTCCCTGGATTTTGGGTATCTCAAGAAGCTCACCCAGATGTGATTTCCCTGTGGGGATTCCCCCCTACAGCTTTATATCACTGTGGCTGCTAAGGGAGCTCCTACCTAATTTTGGCAAGGGTCAGATGTTACTTTTAACGTTTGTCTTTGGCTGTTTTCCTCAGGCTGGTTCTTTTCAGCACTGGGACGCTAGCATGGACTCAGGCCATTTGCTGGGAGATGTTTGCCGGAATCTCCACAGAGGTGCAGACGCAGCGGGAGGCTTCTATACATACCTCACTCTGGGCTCATTGCAAACATCCTGCTGGGAAGAGGAAACATTTCCTCTGCCCCAGGATAACCTGTCTTCCTATAGAAAGAGAGTTTCCGGATGCAGTGTATGAATGTGGAAGAGGCTGCGTCCCAAGGGCTGGCTTCACCGTTGGCCAAAGTCAACGGCATGGCTCCTTGCATTGGGTGCTGGAAGAGCATCTCCTGGGGCATTTTATTCCTCCCTTGCCCAAGACGTTAATGCAGCAGAGGTGTACAAGGAGGGGGGCTGGAGGCAGAGTGAAAGCTGCTGAATGACTTGCCTTAAAAAAAGAAAAAAAAAGAAAAAGAAAAAAAGCAGGGAAAATGGAAAGAGAGAAGCGAGATAGAGAGGAAAACTCCAGGAAACAAGGTGATTTTTTGGTTGTTTGGCGCTTTTTTTTTTTCATATAGTGTCTAGGAAAAGATTTCCTGCTGTATGAAAGGGACAACAGAAGAGGGAAACTCTTCCTAAAAATAACCAGGAGCTGCCTGGCCTCAGAGACAGATCCTCTGCGGGGACTGTCAGGTTTGATGGATCAGCCGCTCCCGAGGGCACGGCCGCTCCATCACTCTGCCTCCCGTTCGATGGCAGCGCATTGATCCAGAGCAGAACTGACTCTTCCTCTGCCCTCCCTCCCCAAAGCTTTTTATCCCCCACGCGCCAAAAATATCTGAACATCTGTCAGCAGAGGTGATGGGGAGGGAAAGGGCTTGGGAGAAAAACTCAGCTGCTTGCACAAGCTGGGCAATGGGCTGGAAGTAATGAATGCAAGATCATAGAATCGTAGCATGGCTTTGAGTTGGAAGGGACCTTAAAGCCCATCCACTTCCAACCCCTGCCATGGGCTGGGTGTCCCCCACCAGCCCAGGCTGCCCAGGGCCCCATCCAGCCTGGCCTTGGGCACCTCCAGGGATGGAGCATTCACAAGATGGGGTGAATTTCAGGATTTGGGGGTGTTTGTATATTGAAACGTAATTCCAGAAGTCTTCCATCCAAGTACTGTCTGCAGCTGACTCTGCTTAGCTTCTGAGGTGAGACAAGATTGTGTCAGCATAGCACAGCTGTAGGTGTTGCTGCTGTGAAGGTGAACGAGCAGCAGCCAACACCCTGGGTATTGCAACTGGTAGGTGAAGTAGTGTGATAACTGGGATTTTGAGGGTGTTAATGCTTAGCATGGGTGAGTGAGAGTATGTGACAGGGCCTGACCCTGCAGGCTACCTGCTCATCCTATTCCTGCTGCTATAAATTGATAAAAAAGAGGGACAAGGTAAAGTTTGGGTGCAGAAGGCGAGAGGTGAGCTCCTCTAGCCATCTCTCCTCACAGTGTCTGGTGCTCATCTGAAAGGACAATGTCTGGAACCACCTTCTTTATGTCCCCAGAGAGCTAGCAGGAGAACAAAAGGTGAAATAACACCAGGCAAATTCCCAAATGTGTCTGCTGCAGCAGGCATTTAATAAATAAATAAACAGAAAAGAAAAATTGTAAAAATAATACAAATTTCATCATTAAGTTTCCAAAACATTCACAATAAAGGAGAAAAGCAAGGATAGAAGTAAACAGTGTCCCTGTCCTTCTTTCTGAGCTCTCATGGCACAGAAACGACAGGGTCACCACATGATAAATAAGATGCTGGTACATTTTTTAGGGGCACAGCTCCATCCCTGCACTCTCTAGATGGGGTTTCTGAAATGCCACTTTTTGTTGTCATCTCCTGGTTCAGCACAGAGCCAGCTTCGGGACTGCTCAGGGTCAGTGCGGCAGCCAGAGAGGTTCCCAGAGGGAGCTGGTGCTTTTATAGAGGAGTGGATTATCAATTTTTAAATGATATTAAAGTGTAGAGAAATAGCTTTGGAAGCGCTGCTATCTGATCTGCCTTCCTGCATCAGCTGCAGCTGCTCTCCGTGGGTTCTTACACCCCATATACTGAACATGGCCTTTTGCTACTTGGATTAAGGGGGTGCTTTTCCCCAAGCCAGGCAATTTCACTGTTATGGGGGTTCCTTCTCCTTTCCCTGTGACTTACGGTAGTGGGCATGCTTCAGGGACAAGGTAGACCTGGAAGACCTTTGGCCATGAGTCAGCCTAGCAGATCCCAGGTGGTCCTTGGTAGGTTGGGCTGCATTTTTCAGTGGCATTGTTGTCCTTGCAACCTTTCTTTGATAGATCTGTAAAGCCAGGAGAGCTTGAAGCTGGTGGAGTTTGTCTGCATTTTCGGCTGAGCATCTGAGATGAGAATCCAGCCCTAGATCATAGAAACATGGAATCATTTGAGTTGGAAGGATCCTTTAAAAGCCATCTGGTCCAACTTCGCTGCAGGGAACAGGGACATCTACAGCTCAATCAGGTTGCCCAGAGCCTGATCTGGATCTTTTGATCTAGATTATTTTTTCTGTTGCACAGATGAGAGTCCAGGTCACACACATAGACTAGGTTGCTGGGCCCAGCCTGAGCTACAGCCTGGGTAGAGGAGTCTTATTCTGAGAGTATCCATCAATTCTTGCTCATGCATGGCTTGACCCAGTGTTGGTCCAAAAAGTTGCAGGGAAATACAAATCCATCCTAAACCAGGTGTGGTTCGTGTTGCTCTTCTCGTATAACCATGGATGGTTCCCAGTTACTTTGCGTGGTGCCACATGGTGAAGTAATGATTGTAATCATTGCTATTTTCACATTCTTGCCCAAATAAACTTCAGGGCTCCCTGGAAGGAGCACTGGGCATTATAATCCCTGACAGGATTGCTGCTCCATCCTAAAACCACTCTGTATTTCTGTGAACCTACAACTAAGAAAATCCCTTCTATACTTCTTGTTCGATAATTCCTAATAAGAATTGACCCAAAAGCAATGACTGTGCGTCCCCAGAGCCGCTCATGACCCCAGGGATGAGCATCCCAAAAAACGTAAGAATTTAAAGCCCTTGAGAGCTGAGGTTATCCCCAGCCAATTGATGCAGAGCAGTGATGTTCGTCTTCCCCACTGCTGCTTTTAAACACGTTGGGAATCCAAGCGGAGAGATTAAATAAAGGGAACGATTTGCTGTCGTTCCACCCACCTACGAGATGTCTACCGGTAAATGAAAAATATTAGGAACATGGAGCGACCGCGGGCCTGGGGAGCAGCGATGCAGCAAGCGCAGGGAACGTGAATGCTGCAGAGGGGTGGAGGGAGGGCTGGCAGCACGAACACTGCTGTTTTCAGGGAGCAAAGCGCTAGCAAGCAGCATGTCAGAGGGAGCAATGTCACACCGTGCAGGCGTGCCAGCCCAGGGGTGACATCTCTGCAGGGATTTGGGGAGCATTGGGCGCTGTTTATGGCTTTTTGGGCATCTCTCTGGCATCAGATTGTGACAAATGAAGGCAGAAGTGACTGCTGACGGTTGAAAGCCAAACTCCAGGCATCTCGCAGGTGCGTACTCCGTTGTCACAGCCCCATTGGAGGTGCTACCCTTTGGCCAATGCAATGCTGGGCAAGGAATTTTTTCCTGCAGGATCTAACAGCCAGATCTGTGCTGAAACTGCCTTTGCTGAGCAAAAAGTGATGGTTGAATGCTGCCTCCAACACTGTGCAAGAAAAGCTGAGGAAGGGGGTTGTAATCTCACCTGGGCCATCTATATTTGTGCCCACTCCTGTGCTATTTTCCCCCATAATCATCCATTTTTCCCATCCAGCACCGTGCAGGCTGCCATGACCTGGGATAATTCAAGACCCTTGTGCCCTTCAGGGAGCAAGAGGTCAAGACTGCATGGGTCATGCTGCAACACATACCTCTGGGATAACTTAACGTATTCTGCTTCTTGTTGTGGGTTGGTAATATGGAGTATGTCCAGAGAAGGGCAGCGAAGAAGAGAACAAGTCTGGAGAACAAGCATTATGAGGTTTGGTTGGGGGAACTGGGATTGTTCAGTCTGGAGAAGAGGAGGCTCAGAGGAGACCTTATTGCACTCTACAACTGCCTGAAAGGAGGTTGTAGCGAGGGGGAGGTTGACTTTTTCTCCCAGGTAACAGCAACGGGATGAAAGGTAATGGCCTGAAGTTGCTCCAGGGGAAGTTCAGGTTGGATATTAGGGAAAACTTCTCAGAAAGAGTGGTCAGGCACTGGCACAGGCTGCCCAGGGAGGTGGTGGAGTCACCATCCCTGGAGGTGTTCAAGAACTGTGCAGCTGTGGCATGAGAGACGTGGTTTAGTGGGCATGGTGGGGATGGGTTGAGGTTGGACTGGATGGTCTCAGAGGTCTTTTCCAACCTATTCTATAATAAATCCCCGTGATTTCCAGATACTTTTTGCTTTTCAACTTTCCCTGGACTTTATGTAGCAGAAATGGTTATTGGGTAGTCCCATAACAGCTTCATGCTGTTGGATGTGTAGTCTGCACATCGACATACGTCACCCCGTTGGGGATAGGTACAGGAGTGTGTCACATGCAATAAAAACATGTGAGTTGCTTCTCCATCCTGAACACAATATAGGGTGTGGCATTAGGAATCGCACCTGTGGCTGGCATTGCCATCATGCCATCAGCAGCTAGTGGGGATGCTTAATAATGAGACATTCACCCTGGTGTTTTGTTAGCAATCAGTAATAATGTCACGTTGCTCAAGGTGTTGTATTGCCTGCTTTATTCATTGCTGGCATCTGCCTCATTTTGGTGGAGTCTCAGGATGAGAAGACGCCGAGCACTTTCCACCCTTCCTCCTCATCCATACATGATAGATGATTCAGAGCTATCCAATGACACAACTGTGGCTTTGTTTAGAACCTGAAATCAGGGATTTTACAGGAAAAAAAAAACTGTGTACAGGTTTGCAGGCTCACTGCTTGGGAGAATGGAGAAACCAGGTCTGCACCATCACTCCCAGGCATCCCTTAGGGACCCCAACCTCTTGCCCCGAGAGCACCTCAGAGGTGGGCCACCGCATTAATTGAAACCTGTTTAGTTCTTGCAGTCAGGATTTAATCAGCTTAAATTATGGCAAATGGATGGGGAGTTATCCTGTGATCTCGAAGCCACGCAGGTCACCTTTAATTTCCTTTTCCTTCCATCATTAATGCTGGCGGATGGGTGTTTGATTTATTAAGCGCTGAATAATAAGGCTTTCATGTGGATTTCTGTCAGAAGGAGAAACAGACCCCTTTGAAGCAGGTTTCTGGGAGGCTGACATGGCTTTTATACACACATATATATACATATAAAGCAATTCAGCCCCCCTCTGTCAGTGGTACCCGACCTCTCCGTATCTCACCCAAGCCCCCCAACGTCACGCACTGGGAGCGACGATCCGCGACCTGCCCCGCTGGGAGGATGATGGATGCTCACAAAGTGCTTTGAGAACATCAGATTAGTAGGACAGAGCCTCGTTATTATATTAGCAATCACCAGTTCCTTGGCCTTTTCCACTCTGGGTGCACTTAGTGCAGCATCTAAAAGGCAAACGCTGTTTACAAGCAAACCTCGGTGCATTTGGATGCTTTGGGGAGAGCTTTTTGTGCTGTTGGTGGGTTTATTTTTAATGATGCACCTGTGGTCCAGACTCCTCCACCGTCCCCACAAACCACTGCCCAGCTCTTCATGCAAACAGTGTGCAGATTAAAAATAAAGACCACTGGGTACTCACTGTTATAACTATAGAAACCAAATATTTGGTTCAACTATAAAAGGCAGGAGTGTTTATGACTACGAGGCCAAAGGCTTTTCTAGCCAAATTGGAATGTATTTTAGTTCTGCGGGCTATTTATAGCTAGGAGCCACTCTAAATTTGAATCTTCCATAAGCAATTTTTGGTGCCTGCTGGGATATGTCCTTCTCATTCCGGGTTTAGCAACGTCACTACAGGGAGTTAAAGCAGTTTTGAGTCACCCTACATGACACGAGTGGATGTCATGTTTTCGGGGATCTTTGGCAGTTTGGTGAAGCTGGAGGAGGACTTTGCTTGAAAGATGAATAAATATTTCCCTTGACTGTAAATTAAACATTTGGATTTGGAGTTATTTTTTTAACCCTTCCAATTTGAAAATAAATGTCACTTTGAGCTGAAAAAATCCAAACATAGTTATGAAATGTTAAAAAGAATTTCAGGGACTGGTGGCTTTTTTTTTTTTAAGGGTGTTTTCTCCAAGTCAATAGATTTGCAGAATTAACACAGATTAACAAAATACATGTTACCACATCTGTCCTTCCAAGGTTTCAGCTGAAAACCATCCTGGTTTCAGCTGAAGATTGGAGGTGAAAAACCATCCCTGTGCTTTAGACTTGAAGTTGATGGTGGCAGAAGAGGAAAACAGGATGTAAGTGGTGAAATTGACTTGTTGGGAGCAACCTGAAGACCTATTGGAAACAGAACCCTTGTCCTGGTCGTCTTAAAATTGCACCAGTGTTAGAAACCTTCTCCTTGTTGGCATCCGTAGAGGTGAAACCCAGCATAAGGGTTCTGTATTGAGTCCCATAATCATAGAATCATGGAATCATCCAGATTGGAAAAGATCTCCGAGATCATCTGATCCAACCGTCCACCTACCACCGAGATTGCCCATTAAACCACTAGACTGTGTCCCTTAGAACCACATCTAGACATACCTTCAACACCTCCAGGGAGGTGTTCACGACAGATCCTATAGCTACAGAACTATAGGATGAGGGAGCTTGTGTAAATTTTACATAGAAACACCTAAGCCCAGATCAGCAAACGTGATGGGATGGTGCCTTCCCCCCATTCCTGCTCATCCTACTCCGAAAGCCCCACTCGGTGATTTCCCTCTTGTCTTTGCTGTTTACACCTTCAAATATTTGCAGACTGTTGAGTTGCCGAGCCCCTGCTAAGCTGCCGTTAAGCCAAGCTAAACACATTATCTCAGAAAGTCGGTCCTTCTGACTCTGTAATCATGTTTTGCTTTGCTCTTCTCTGAACGTCCTCCGGTTTATTGACATTTTCCTGGGATGGTGGCACCCAGCCCTGATGGTGATACAGGCAGCGTCGTCTTTGCAGATAATCGAGTGGTGGGTAGAAAGTCCAGGTGGCAAATGAAGCCAGAATGAGTGCTGGGTTTCCTGGGGTCTAGGTGCCTCCTTTCCTTGTTTGAGTGCGTGCAAATTGGAGGTGACCTCACGCCTTGGCTGAACACAGGGATGGGCTCACACAGGACCACTCTCCAGAAATGCCCCATCTGATTGCCCTTCACTGGGCTCATCCTCCTGTCTCCTTAGTGAAGGTGAAAACTCAAACCCCCTGCAGCCTTTCATTGATGTAGGGGTCTTCAGAATGACTCTCCCAACTCACCTATATGTGTACAGGATGGTTTCCCCAGTAGAATGAAACGCTAATAGCCCTCATCTCTAGACATAATGAAACAGCTTCTGAAGCCCAGCCTGGTCCTGCTGCCATCTCCCCAACCTTCATACTCCCGTCTCTTGCTCAATCTCATCTAATCTTGCTGGCCAAGGCAAGGGGACACCCTTGGCTTGGTGTAGGACTTCTTTTCTTCTGGTTCCCAAGACACTAAGAGCGATACTTCAGGAGCACCTGGGCTGCACATGGAGCCCACCCTCGCCGTTCTCCGGGTGTTTGCTCAGGGTGGAGATCCCAGCAGGGATCCCGTTGCTCATCCTTGCTGGTGGGAGGGCAAGGAGCCACATGTAGATAGGGCAGGGATCTACAACAGGCTTCGTTCCTATTTACTCAGCTGCAGAAACCTATTGAGCATTTGATGCTTGCAAAGAGCACCCACAGAGCCAACACAAACCATTTTTTCTCTCTCACCTGCCTTGGAGCCAGAGAGGGGACACATGGTGGGTTTGGGAAGTTCAAACTGAAAGCAAAGCCCAGGATCCCCCGTGCATCAGGAGGCAACATAATAAGGAGCAGCTTCCTTCCAACATTTGCAGAACATGGTGTATCTGTGTTTGCAGACAGCCAGACAAGGAATCTGGGGTATTTTTGCCCAGCACAGACTCCCCATCTTCTACAAACCCAACAGCCTCTGCAGGTTGGAGCAGAAAAGCCACATACCCTGTGCATCCTCCAGCATGGTCACACCGTTCCCGTATTTTAGTAATATTTGCTTCTGAAGATAAACTGCCTCTGAAGGAGAGTGCAAATGAGGTCCTGTGAGGAAATACCATGAATCTTTTATCAGGATGCATGTAGGTGCAAGCTTTGAGCCCGGTTTGCAGGCACACCTGTGCCGTGTCCCATCCCTTAGTTCCCTGGTTGCTTCATGGAAACGAGGAGAAATACGCTGGTGGGAGAGATGTGCCAATGGGATCAGATAAGAAGGAAATATGAACGCAGAAATGCTGGGAATGAGCTGCAGGGACCTGAAATGGAGAAAATATCTTACAACTTTGCCATGTGCCTACCAGAGTCACCTGGCCACCAAGCTCAGCCTGCCCCGCCAAGGGATTCGGGACCAGAGCTCCCATTGAGAGCTGGACCTGCTCCCCCTTGGCAATCCATGCAGGGCAGTGCCTGCAGCTCAGAGCAAAGCTCTCTGCTCCCTTTGGGAAGCATCTGCGGTAGTCCACAACCCCGGGTCGCTTGAGGAACACCTCCAAAGGCCACGCTTGGCTCACCGGGTCGTGTTCTTCTTGCAGGTTAGCCATAAAGAACATTTCCTTCTGGCCTGCCCAGGCCAGACACTGTGTTCCCATTCCAGGATTGATCCCAGATGTGAGTTAGCATTACAAATGCATCTCAAAAACGCCGTTTCCCCCAGCCGCTCTCCCCTCTGCTGCCAAGTCTTCCACCCCCATCCCAGTCCCTCTTCTAGAGGGATGATTAACACATGCTGTAATAAATCTCATCAGTTTCTGCTCTTTCCACCCCTCTTTGCTGCAGGTTCAGGTTCCCACGCGCTGTTTTCTACCTTTTGGTTCGCAAAACTGTTGCAGGCAGAAAAATTACTCCCTGCTCATCATATAGCTGCACTTCCCACCCCCAAAAGCATTTTTGCAGATAGCAGCTCAGTCATTTTTGTCTGTAACAGCCATCCGAGATTGGGTCCTGATCTGGCACTTGGAAAACTTCAGTACAACAGAGTAAAATCCCTTTTTCCAAGCCTTTGACAGATAAATGTCAGCTGCAGCATCAGTTCTCACCAACTCCCACCTCCCGATCTCATGTTCAGATTTCTGCTGCAGTTTATTCTGTTCATCTCTTGTTCTGTGTATGCTGTGTCATTTAACAGACATCGTGTGTGAGCTTTACGAGGCTAAGAACAAACAGGAATTAATGCATTTCATGTCTGTCTCCAAGGTCTCCCTCCAGGTCTTCTCCTGTGCGTGGAATTCAGCGTGCTGTTTGTTTAGGTGTGTCCTCACACGCCTTAATACACCCTGAAACACCCTTAGTACCAGAGATAATTGGCAGCACATTTGATTGAGGCAAAGAGCATCACATGAGAATGAGCCTCAGCCATCACAAAGCAGAAAATTAAAACAATTTTCTGCCAAGCTGGTGTCTAGGGCAATGAGCAGGGCACAGGATGGGGCTCCACAGGCACCCTGCAGCTTCGTTTTGTTCCTACTGTGCTTTCCAGGCACTTTCCTAGTGGTGAAGCAGATCGAGCTTTTGTGTCCTCTGTAATAGCCTCAGAGTCCTGTAGAGGCTGAGCACTTTACAGGCCGCCTTTATGGGAGGAGAGCAGCTCCATCTTTATGACACTGACAGAAAAACAAGACCTAATGACAGCTAATCCCATTCATTTCACTTGCAAGGGTACTTTTGGTGCCAATTGCTGCTTGTGCTGTCATTTTGGTTTACCCAGTTCTGCCTTGCAGTGCCAGTCCCCTCATCCCCCATACCCCATATATGTTAGTTTGAATCAGGGATTGCTGTGGAGCAAGGGGGTTGGACTCGATGATCTCTCGAGGTCCCTTCCAACCCCTACAACTCTGTGATTCTGTGATTCTGTGAAATCTGATGATTCTCTTGCTGGAGAAAGGAAGAAGACCGTCCACCTGGTGTAGATACCTTCAGCTGGAAGACAGGGGTGACGTGACACCTGGACCAACACATGTAAATGGGCTCGTCCCCTGCCTGCCGTCGTGTTTTCCATTTGCATTTAGGTTTCTTCCCAAATCCCCAGGTTCGGGGAGGGATCAGTGCTGCGTAGGAGGGAGGATCGGGGAGTCTTGTTTCTCTGGCTGTGTCCACGCGGCATATGGGCTGAATGTTTCCTTTGTGGTTTTGTCTGTGAAGGCTTGTGTCTAGCCCTTTGCTCTCGTGCCAGGGAGTCCCAGCACTTCCATCCTGGAGCTGTCTCGCTGAGACAAAGGACATCAGTCTGCGCACAACTTCCCCGGCTCTCGCCTTCGCCCTTCTGACGGCTTTGTGTTTGAGTGGAGCATGTTTAAGTGGGTCAACAAAGAGGTCATTTTTCCAGCTCAGAGTACCCTAATAAATTAACCAGTGAGGATTTTAATAATACATGAAAAGAGAGAGGTTTGCTGCTTTTGGAAAGGCTTTTCAGATATTGACGGGGTCACCAGCTGGGTCGGTGGCCACTGGGATTCCAGCAGAGAGGTGGCAGGCCCCATCCTCCACCGACAGTGCCCGGGCTGCGAGAGCTTCCCCCATTTCAACTCAATGGTGAAAGTGCTGTTAACAGCTTTTCAACACACATTAGCAGGCAGAGGAGCTGCTCTGGCATTGTGGTGGCGAGGAGCGAGCACCCACTTTCGTGCCCACCCCTTTGAAGCCTGGAATGTGGGCTCCAAGCTAGGTTTTCAGGCAGGTTTCCAAGAAGATGAGGTTTCCAAGAAGAAGAAGATCTATCAGGGAACAGGAGACTACCACAGTCGTGTCAAGGCTGCAGCCACTTTTGTGAAGTAACTTAAATTTAAGGAGAAAAGGCTAACCCACAGTGATCCCACTAAATGGACCTGTCGATCCCGTAGCTTCTCAGCTGTTATAAAGTGATTCCCAGCACATCAGGTGATTCATTTCCCCTTGGCTTCTTTCAGTTTATAGAAGTCTTTAAATGAAGCAATCTGTTTCCATGTCCTCGGGTTATTTTTCTGCCTCATCCAGCCAGATTTGTGGACATTCTTCAGGTCAGACTAGGAATAGTTGATGTCCGGAGCCTGTGCTCACTCTGTTGTTGTTCAGCTGGAAAATACAGAAGACCAGAAATCCTGTAGCATCCCATATCTACAATTGCAGGCACTTCTATAGGCCTCACAGCTCTAATTTTTTAGAAGACAGTAGTGACATAAGCATTGCTGTTAAGAGTAGGTTGTTTTGGGGTAGACCATTTTCTGTTGACTGCTCTTCCAATGGCCATGATGGACCCTGCCAATGCACAGCTGTGCAGTGGAGCAGCATCCATCTGACCATAGCCATGTCTTTGAGGTGGTACTTTCTGGAAAAGGTTCCTTTCTTCCTACGATGAAACCCAGGACCTCTCGCTATCAAATTCTGTGTGGATGATCTCTAGAGACTGGCTCTCCTAAAGACATCCTCCCCAAGCAGAATTCTTGATGGCCACTTCCCCATGATTTTAATAGAATAGAGTGGAGTGGAGTGGAGTGGAATGGAATGGAATGGAATAGAATAGAATAGAATAGAGTAGAGTAGAGTAGAGTAGAGTAGAGTAGAGTAGAGTAGAGTAGAGTAGAGTAGAGTAGAGTAGAGTAGAGTAGAGTAGAGTAGAGTAGAGTAGAGTAGAGTAGAGTAGAGTAGAGTAGAGTAGAGTAGAGTAGAGTAGAGTAGAGTAGAGTAGAGTAGAGTAGAGTAGAGTAGAGTAGAGTAGAGTAGAGTAGAGTAGAGTAGAGTAGAGTAGAGTAGAGTAGAGTAGAGTAGAGTAGAGTAGAGTAGAGTAGAGTAGAGTAGAGTAGAGTAGAGTAGAGTAGAGTAGAGTAGAGTAGAGTAGAGTAGAGTAGAGTAGAGTAGAGTAGAATAGTTCAGTTGGAAGGGATCTTCACAGATCATCTGGTCCAGCTGCCTAACTACTTCAGGGCTAACCAAAAGTTAGAGAATATTATTGAGGGTTTTATCCAAATGTTTTTTGAACACTGACAGGCTTGGGGTATCAAAGACCTGTCCAGGGAGCCAATTCCAGTGTTTAACTACCCTCACAGTAAATAAATTGTTCCTAAAAATTTTCCTGAAATTTGTGAAACTTTGCATCTGCAAGTTTCACCTCGTTCATGTCAAGTTTCAACTACAAGTTTCATCTAGCAAGAAACCCATCACTGGAGGACCATGGGGAGATTTGAAAATCTAGTATTTGAGGAAGAGATGAGCAGAGCAACGTGAAAAGTTCCTGCAGGGATGCTCATAGAGATCTTGGAAGCAGCAGTCTTCTTGCCACTCCACCAAAGCATGAGAAAAGAACATAACAGCTTTGCAGATATGGGGAGAAAGGGATTAGGTGAATCCTGAATGAAGGAGTTACTTTCAAACCTGAAGGGAGAAGAAATGTTCAGAAAAGACTCCTTGGGTAGCAAAAGGCAGTTGCCCAACATCAGTCCTGGGCCAAGCAGTGGAGCATGTTGCTCTATTAATGGCAGGTCAGCTTTAGGATAACGAGAGCAGCCCGATCAGCCCTGATACATGGCAGGTGAATTAAAACCTGAGAGATTCCAGAAGGATGTCACCCTCAAATGTGGCTTTTCTTTGTGCCATTTTCCAGCGATTAATACCAGGCCTGTGAGCCGTTTCTATAAGTAAAGCAGATCCGATGGCTCCTGTGGGGAGATGCTGCCGGTGGCACAAAGGGTAATGAAGCAGCAAATGCTGAAGACAAATTCATCACGTTGAGCAGTCTGGGTCACTTGGCAAGCAGAGCCGATTTAAACAAAATATGTTAGAATACAGCCTGGTGCAAAGTTGTACATCAAAGAAGAAATTAAGATTGTTCCTATGGAAAGGGGCAGTGAATCATCAAATGCAGGATTTTTCTGGGTTTAGTAGAAAGAAACGGCATGAACAGTTCCTGGCATGAGTGAGACTGGCAGAAACAGCTGCTGTGACCTTTGATGTCCAAGTGAAGGGCTAAGAGATGCATTTATTTCTCCCTGTGTACAGCAGCAGCAAGATGTATTAGGTTAGCTGGCTACTGATGTCAATGCTGAAGAGTAAGAAGGGGAACGTGAAAGTATTGCAGAAATGGTGTTTCTGTGCCTAGGCTGACAGTTGGTTAATTTTTCAGAAGAGCTGAGGGGTTGGAGTACACAGGTGAATGTGATATTTTTTCCCAGTGAAGGTGCTAAGGACACTCTGATCTGGTGTAGAAAAGCATCACAAGAGCCATTGTGAAATGCCAAAGCAATAAAGTGATAAATTGGAAGCAACACTCCCTCTTTCGTTTTTTTTTTCAGAGGTGGTGGTTACTGGGCTCTGTGTGAACATAAAAGGCATATGATATAGTAGAGGTCAGTTTGTGATCATAACATCATTGAATAATTCAGGCTGGAAGGGATCTCAGGAGACTGATTGACATAGATGGATGGGAAATAGTCCTCTGGAGAAGTTTTCTTCTGTAGGCACAGTGTTGAGGGACTGGAATTGCTGTGAGGACTCAAAACAGACCCCAATCAACTGCTAAGGCATGAGAAACTAGCTTTTGGTAAATGAGTGCCATCAGTGCTGGTTTCCATGGAGTTGTATTTAAGAGGCAGAAAGTGTCTTCTGGGTCTGATACCAACTGGAGGTCCATCCTGGTTGTCCAGCCCCATAGCCCTACATATATTCCCATTAACCTCAAAGCACATTTGGGCAGGGATAAATGGCTTTTTCTTTTTCTCTGAAAGAGAGTCAGTCCACATGTGCCAAAACCGCTTAAAGACCTGAACCAGTGCCTGGAGGCGAGCACATTTTTTTGTGTCAAAAAATGATTTGTCTGTGAGCAAAAGTCTCAGGCAGACACGTGCACCTTGACCACATCTAGACATAAACTAGATATGAAAAGGGGGAAATCTCCACAAGGAAAAGACCGTAGAAAATAGTTATTGTAGCCAAGGGGTCAAGGGAGTGATTTATTGGTCTGGGAACCAGAAGATAAACTCCTTTCCTCACCTCTGCTATAGATTTGGGTTAGCGTTCTCATTTCATTCCTTGTCTGCCTTTTCTCTTCCAGTCTGGCATCTCTGAGCTAATGCTGTTTCTCACTGTGTGGTGCCTGGCACAAAGGAGTCCTTTTTGGATATTTTCTCATGTTGGGGCTACCATGGTAATTTAATGTTTACTTGACAAAAGAGCTACAACAGGGAAAGATGGAGATCCAAAATTTTTAAAAGCGTCCAGTGTTCCTTGGGATTGGGTGCTATTTTCCGGAAAGATTGCGGGAATGTATTGGGAAGGGTGGGGGGGAAAAAAAAAAAAGAGAGAGAGGTTTGGCATTTCACCTGAGCAAAGCTAAACTCTGCTGAATGTCATACAGCTGGACCCTGTGCTGGATTCTGTGTGTCTGGTGGAAGTTTTGGCAGCTAGGAGCACCACACTTCCCACTCCATCCCGGTAGTGAGACCATTGTTCTCTTGAAAAAAGAGTTGGGGACCATGATGCTGTTCTGATAGTGTTCAGAAAGTGCAGTTGTGTCCCATCATCTGACTTTTGCAGAGGTTTATCCAACTGGTAACAGTTACACAGTGAGACAGCAGGACAGACCATAAAATTGATTGAAAATTAACAAGCTTGGAGTTTTCCTAAAATTAGAAATCATTCTTGGAAAGGCAAACCTGACCCAAATACCTTGTTGTAAGCCAGAGGAACCAGGAGTCCAGCCCTTCACATAATGGGAGAAAGTTCCTGAAGCTTTACTATCATCTTTAGCCCCACGATATCTCCAGTTGATAACCTCAAAGAGCACAGCAGATAGTGATTTTTGCTTTTCGTAGGTCCATAGGACTTGCCAAGCACAAGGTCAGTTCAGTATCACCTCGTAAAACCCTTTTTCTGCATTCTTTAAGTGAAGGGAGCAGTGTGGCATGGGAATGGGGAAGCCTTCTGACACACCTCACCTTCATCTCTTCCATCTCTATTTCCATCCACCTTCACCTAACAGATGGAGGACAGAGCACTTGGATTATGACATTAACTCCAAAAGTTGACATGGATATCTGCCTCCAAAATGACCAAAACTAAGCTTCAAGTTGTCTTTTTTTACTTCTTTTTTTGGTTCAGATGTATTGTTTTAGATTGGCTCGGTGTTGAAACACAAGCAGCATTTGGGATTTGAGTGCTGATGGGTCAGAGCACACCTGCAATGAGTTTTGAGTGCACAGAAACCAGAAGATGCTCGCCATGAAGCTGGGGCAGGATCTATGGCTGTGGGTGGAAGATATTGGCAATGCTGTTGGGATTTATTTTGCTCCTGCAGAGACCTCCTCTCTCTCTTGCACTCTCCAATGCCTACTTCAAGGAAAAAGAGACAGTGACAGCACAGACTGCCCAGAAAGATAGAAAAAATCAGTCTTGGTTATCAAAGCCACTTCTTTGTGCTGAGTTCCCATGTCCAGCCCTGCTTGTGTAATGGGCCCGTCTCTGCCAACTGGTTCTCATATCCCGCCGGGAAAGCACTTATCAGAGCCTGATACCAAAGTCTCAGGAGGGAAGAAAAATCTCTGAGCAGTTTGCTTTTTCTTCCAGAAACCCAAAGTTCAAAAAGCAAAGTAAACTCCTCTCTTGCTGCTTGCGTGCTTGTGCCATGCATGTTGAGTGCCATGGGTCTTGCTGTGGACCATCACTGTGAGGAGGGAGAATGGAGACAGGATGGGTGTTTTATTTGAAAGCAAGTTGTGGCGGAGAGCGCAGACACTGCTGTGGGTTTTGGGGCAGCTCTGATTGCTTCCTGAAGAGAAAAGGACATGGGAGTCCTGCTGGGCACCAAATTGACTGTGAGCAAGCAGTGTGCCATTGCCGCTTTAGAAGGGTAACAGTGTTCTGAGCTGCATTAGGCCAAGTATCACCAGTGGGTGGATGGAGGGGATCCTTCCCCTCTGCTCAGCACTGGTGAGGCTGCACCTGGAGTGTTGGGTCCAGCTCTGGGCCCCCAGCACAAGGGAGGCCTGGACATACTGGGGAGAGCCCAGCGCAGGGCCACCACGATGCTGCAGGGCCTGGAGCAGCTCTGCTGTGAGGAGAGGCTGAGAGAGCTGGGGCTGCTCAGCCTGGAGCAGAGGAGGCTCAGGGGGAGCCCATCCATGGCCAGAAATACCTGAAGCAGAGAGGACGGAGCCCGGCTCTGCTCAGTGGTGCCCAGGGCCAGGTGCAGAGGCCCGGGCACAGCCTGGCTGCCAGGCACCCTGCTCTGGGTGTCCCTGCTGGGGCAGGGGTGGGCCAGAGGGACCCAGAGGTGCCTCCAGCCTCAGCCATTTGGGGATTCTATGAAGATGTAATCCTTGTGCCTGTAGGGTTGAGTATGGTCAATGGTGGTGCTTGGGTTTTGCAAACCTGGAGAAACACCAGTCTCAATGTGCATCTTGTAAATATAACTGTAGTGTCATAATTGCATGATAACTATGGTATCACGCTGTGACAAATATAATAGCCACCTGGAGCATCCTGTTTAGTTTCTCAGCCCCTTACCCTTATCAGCCGTGTCAGAAGAGGAAGCGAGTTGCAACCCAGCACCCAAGGCTCTGTTCCAACCTTGATGATGGTGAGGGATGAGGACAATGCAGCTTTGTGCTCAGTTCATCACTTGCATTTCTGGTGTCCAGCAATCCTATACAGGAGTGCCAGCACCCCACATCTCTCACCAACATCAAGGCATGGGCTGGGAAGGACTCCTGGGACCATCATTGCCAAAAGCAAAGCACCTCAAAGCCAAGCGCGAAAAATCCCTTTAGCTGCCCTGGCTTCTGGATCAGGCCCAGACTAAACAGTTGGATGGAGGCTCACTGCACGGCCCTTCAGGGCCCCGGTGATATCACCCAGAGCCTTGCTTTTGTAGGCCACGTTCCCTTTTGCCCTTCTGTTTTGCTGCTCTGATCCCCATGTGAAGGGTGTGCTGCACTGGGGGGGGGGAAGAAATTTCGGCTAGGAATAACAGAGAGAAATACAGAGCAGGGCTGAATGGCAGGAAATACTTCCAGATAATGAAATCCGTGACAGGGCAGCAGGGACGCGGTAGAGGCCCCGCACGTGAACCATCTACAGCCAGCCCCAGGGCAGGAGCTGGCCTCCAGCTTGCTCCTCTGAACCCCTCATTTCCTGGCACCTTTCTGCTTGCAAAGGCACCTTCTGCAAAAGGAATTACCCAGAAAGGCTCCTTTCTCAAGAAGAGCTAAAATATGTCCGTGCTGCCCTTTCTCACGTGACATTGGTGGTGTGGAGGACTGGCACGTGGCAGGGTGGTACACAGGCCCCGCGCTGGGGTTCAGGGTGTGAGCAGTCTCATCAAGTTCAACATGTATCAGTTCCTCTCTGGGAACTGGACCTAGTTATGGAAAAGTCATTTAGATTTGGAGATAATTTAGGCTGGAAGGGAGCTTGGAGGTCTCTGGCCCAAGCTCTTGCTCAGGGCAGGGACAGCTTTGAAGTTATGGCCAAGTCTGGAGGTAAATCATGTTCTCCTGGCCTTGTCATGGCAGATTTTGAATATCTGCAAGGATGGACATCCCCCACATCTTTTTTTTGTTGTTGTTGTTCTACCACTCATTTTGTAACCTCTTCCTTCTATCTAATGGGAACATTCCTTTGCCCTGTGTGCTGTCCCTGTGCATCTCCCAGCAGAGTTTGGCTCCATCTTCTCTACACTTGTCTGGGTAGGAGCCCTCCCTGGGGATTCCCCCATTCTCAGACAGTCACAGCTTGTGTGATAGTGTAAGTACAACCTCACCATTTGGTATTTTGTTTTTCCACTCCATCCCAAACCAGACGCTCCAGCATCCCAGCAGAAATGCAATCAGTGCCCTCACGTCACCCAGGGACATCTTTTATTTTCCTAAGATCGACAGCACAGCATTGGACTACTGAAATCTTTCCAACCAGAGAACTCCCCTAAAATAAATACCAAGGGAAATGTTTTCCACGCTGTGTCACTGTTTTGTTGCCCTTCGTGTTCACTGAGCACGGCAGCGAGGAATGAAAATGGATGCAGTGGTTCTGCAGCTCCCACCAGCATCTCTTTGGGTAGAAGCCATCTCAAGCCATTTCTTCCCAAGTAGCAAAAATTTCTGATGGCAGGAGCTGGCTTTCAAGCTTATGTATTTTTAAATGATCTTTTGAATAGATTTCAGTCTTTAAAAACCTCCTTAAAACCTTCAGCCAACCATAAGTGATGCTCAGTGTGGGAAATCTTGTGCTGGCCGAGCCGCCCCGGGGTGGGTTTTGCACGTAGCAATCCAGTGTGTGCTCCAAAGGCTAATTATGCCTCCAACGATGGGAGAAACCTCCAGGAAGGAAGGCTTGACAGCCTAAGATACACACCAGGGTGGCTTTTATATTGCTATTAATTCCCTGGTTCCCCAGCGAGCCGAGGAGGAGCCGCCGTGCACCCCGTCAAGGCTCGCTGTGCCCTGCAGGCTCTCGCTGCTGCAGCTCGGCGTTATTAAGGTTGTCAATCAAGCCTCCCCCAAAGTGATGCCGCTAACGAACTCGCCGTGAACTCTGCTGTGGCAGACGCGTGATTAGCGGGGATAAGCGCAGCGGGGCAGCCTGTCCTGGGCGTGCAGCTGATAGCAAGCTCTGGGATGCAGCAGTGCACAAGCGAGGTCTTCTCCATCCCTTTGCGGTGGTTTAGGAGCAGGCACCAGGGGAGGAGAAAGTGCTTGGAGAGCAGTGGCGTGAGTTTGGAAGGGGTTTCAGAGCTCTCTCGTTTGCCCTCAAGCTTGGGGACGTCAGGGTCGGGTGACCATGGTGGGACCCCAAGGTGCTTGGCAGGGACAATTTGCAAGCAGCATGGTTACCTGAGCAGACATATGAGTTTTCCTCACTCCCTGCTCTTTCTTGTAAATCTGTCTTTTTCCAAGATGTATTTATTTCCTTTGAGTTAGCACTAGTGCGGGGAGGGGAGAGGTTTTCTTGCATGAATAATCAAACCGGCATCCTTCTGTCCATCAGATGAGATAACAAGCCTGCAGGGACACAGATGAAGACAACATTGTAATACAGGTCACCAGCAGGTTATTCTACAGCCCTGCTGTTCAGAGCCTCACTCCATAGTGCAGGTAGCACAGCTGCAGCAGGCAACTGTGTCCCTCCTACAGGGTGGCAGGGACAGGTGGCTGGGAAAGGTTCAGCCCCAGTTACAATCAGTGCTATTGTTGCAGGTGAGAAAAACAAGAACACCACCGAGCGAGCCAAGCTGTCTGAAATGATGCAAAAGTCACCTGAGAGCAGCACTTCACATGTTTCTGTGACACTCCCACCTCTATCCCCATTTCCTAGGGGTGATCCTGCCAGGATGCTGGAAGTGGTGGCAGCGTGGGCTTCCAAAGCCTCCCCACTGGCAGCTGATGGCCGTGGGGGCAATGGTAGGAGCCATTCTGTGCCCAGGGCTCTTCTGGCTCATAGCGAATCTGGGGCACCAGGACATGTTTTTGCCCTTCTGCTGGCGTTGCTGCTCAAATCACTCGGTCCCCAGTTTTATCTTGGTGTGAAAAATTTGCCCAACATCACAGCTCGGTCACTCATCCCACATGCCAGCTTGGATTAGGCACTGCAGTTTGTGTCAGATCACGTTTTGGAAGGCTTCTTTCACACCTGCAGTGTGTGCAGTGCTGCTGGGGACAAAGGTGGCAGTGGGAGGAGAAAGGGCAGGGCAGAGAGATTTCTAGGAAGATATTTCTGTTTTCCTTTCCTTTCCTTTCCTTTCCTTTCCTTTCCTTTCCTTTCCACATCCAGGGAGGATTTGCATCGTACCATCAGCACAATAGGCATATTTTTTTGTTGTGTTTTTTTTTTTTAACAAAAAGACATAAAAATAAGTACTTGTCAAGTATTTGTTGATGATATTAAGGGTGGCTGTAATTTAACCATGAAGCAATCAGTTGCGTGCAAAGACGTAAGCTGAAGACGTGTGCCACACAGGTACCATTTTACAGCTGTGGAGCTGTTGGCCTTTTTCCATCATAAAAGTGCTAAATAAACACAGCCTTTGCCTCATACCATGTAGAGGCAAAGTGCTACATTGTGCAGGCACGGGCTGGAAGCAACAGGGACTTCAGAACAGCCAGTAGGAAGAGAAATAAGGAGAGGAAGCAAATTTGGGTGGAGGAGAAGATGCATGTTGGCCAACCCATCCCCATCCCATGTTCTCCCATCATGGTGAGAGAAGGGGACCTCCTGGAAACGTGGCTTTGGAGTGTGGAGGTTCATATGGCCTTGCATCCTCCTCCAGTTTGACATGTGCTGTGATTGCCATGCACGAACGGATCCTGTACATCCTGTTAGAGTTGTTGCTGGTGGTATATAGACCCTTAAACTGCCCTCGTGCAGGAAGGTGATAATCTAGGGAAGCCTCAATGTGCAAGATTTGGATGATGAATCTGCAGCGCGCTCTGTTAGTGCCATGAGATGCTCCAAGCACAGCCCCAGCTTTTAAAACACAAACTGAGCTCTTATTTCCTAGCAGAGACATAGCAAATCCATGGGGAAGAGCTAAAATACGCTTGCCGAGCTAAGTGCTCAAAAAAATTTTTTAGCTTGGCTGGAGCAGTTGTTTTGCAATCAGCTTATATTAGGACTTCGCCAATACCATCAGCCTGCAAGTTTTATGCCATCTCCTCTGCCAAATATTGACTGTGTGGGACTTTCCATCGCTACCAGACAGGCGACAGAGAACTAGAGAAATTGTGGGTCTTGTAAGAGAGACAAAAAGGGAAGATGTGGTAGCGTCTCTGGCATCTCTTGCAGCGCATCTTCCTATTTTTTCTAGAGTCTAGCTGCTGTACTTTGTCTCTTTTTTAATGCGACTTCTCGTCCTTGAAGAGTTGAAGCCTTGAAGCCTCAAAGCTTGACTCCGGATGGTTGAAAAGCAATAAAGCCAAGTAGCAAGAATTGGTGTTGGCTGTCTTCATTCACATGGTGGCTCATGTGGTTGCAAAACTTCATGTTTTTCCAGACACCCTCACTGGTGGGCATCTTCGTCCTGTAGAGTGGCTGCAAAGAGTGTTTCTGTGATGCTAATAGGAAGAAGCTAACGGGATATTTAAGAGCTAGAAAAAATGCTCATGAGTTTGCTTCCCAATGGTTTTGGTAATCCATTATGAGGAGATGGAGTGGCAAATCATTGCTGCTGCCTGGGAAAATGCTTTTTTTCCTCCCTGATGGACACAGCTCCATCGTGTGTGTATTCTTTTCGTCTTAAGAGCAGCCATCCCAAAGAGAAGTGGGTGAGCGTCTCCTGAGCAAAACCAAAATCTGCCAGCCCTGCAAGTCCTCTTGCTTAGCAGTTTGCTGCTCCACTGCGTTTAGAAGTCTGCACTGAAGTTACTTTACTGGCACCAGGAGCCAGTGTGAGAATCAGTGCAAAACTAATTAGCTTACAAATCTTAAAGACACATACAAAAGCAGTTTGGGAGCTTTTGAGAAGCACACTGCAAACAGTCACTGCGGTTTCTATCTCTTATTTCAGCCACCAAATTCTCCAAAATTGTGAGATCCTGATGCAATTGGATGTCTAAGATCTAGCTCATGCCCCATCACCTATTAGTGAAGCCTTATGGGGCTGTCATCACCACCTGGGGAACATCATGGAAGTCCCAACACAGTGCTCACCTTACTGCCTCTCGGGTTATTAAAGAAGTTTGTGGCAGTTGGTTCTTCTTTCTTAGGGACATCATATGCTTTCTCATGCCCCAACTTCTCATAATCACACAAACCCAAAACCTGGTGATTTAAAAAGTAGAGTATATCTCACAAACACCCATGGCCAGGACAGGATGATGGGATGGCATCCTTTGGTGCTAAATTACATTGGGTAATTTGGGAGCATGGCCAATACCCTGCATTGCCCTGCTCATCCCCATGAGCCGTATCCAGCCTGTGTTGTTCAGGCGCCTCTCATTTCCCGTGAGTCAGCTAAGCTAAATGCTTTTGTTGAGCTTATGTTGGTGCCCTGTGGTTTTTAATAGACAAAACTGATGTTTTATTCAACAAGAACTCCCATGAAGTGATGCTGGGAAGCACCTGCCTCTCTCCATCGCTTTCAGTGTGGATTTTTTAAGGACTGTGCTTAGATGGATCATCACATCCTTACACCATCAGAGCTGAGCCCTCTGTGTAGCTCAGTGATGGGGAGTGGTGGGAGAGTCAAGAGAAATTCATCCCATGGGTACCAGGATGCTCGTGCAGAGCCCACCCCAAAAAAAGCCCTCCCACCTTCAGGATGTGGATACACCTGCATTATTTTCCATATAACATGGAACTTGTAGCATTTAGGACTGTGGCTATTTCCCCTCCTGTGGGCTCCCAGATGCTTTTGGAAAGGATGGGGCAGTGACTGTGCACTCAACTTGCCATATCACATAATTAGTCCAAAATGTTCTAATGGCACCGAGCATCCATGTTCAACCCCCAGCACCAATACTGATGAGTGGCATTTATTTTCCAATGGCTGCCACCCATAGAAATCAATAATAATCTTTAGTTTGCTGAGGAGTTTCCTATGTACGCAGGAACAGAAGATGCTGAAAAACAAATGAAGCTTGGATTCTCCCCTGGCATTATTCCTGATATTTAAAAAGCCAAACCAGTTTCCCATTGGTTTTATTAGCCTTTCTGTCCTGGCATTTAAACAGAGATGGGATTGGCGTGTTCACTGTCTGCAGATGCTCCCTGTGATGCTCTCAGGGGTTTCTCTGAAGGGCTGGATGCCCAGAGTTCTGTGTCCAAAGCTCCTTGGCTCCTCTTGGTTGCTGAAAGGCATTTTGGCATTACAATTGCAGGTTATCATCCAGGAGTGAGGGGTATTCGGGTCCTGATAGTGCAACTGAACTGTAGGGTGGGAACAAAGTTGCTGTAAGCCTCAGAACTAACACTTGTTGGGGTCATTTGAAGCTTAAGCCATAATATTTCAGTGCTTAATTCTCCCAGATAACCAGTGAGATTTGGGTACTGAGTTCCTGGGTCTGTGCCATGAGCAGTGTCCCAGAGCATCCCGAGGTGGGGAGGTGACGCATCTATCTGTGTCTCTCCATGCATGGCATGTTTTTGTGACCCTCATGACCTGAGCAGTGGGTTTGATGTTCCCTCTCTCCTTGGTTTCAGGCATGGAAGAAACGCTGGTTTGTCCTGCGCAGCGGTCGGATGAGCGGCGACCCCGACGTGCTGGAGTACTACAAAAATGACCACTCCAAGAAACCCTTACGTGTGATCAACCTCAATTTCTGCGAGCAAGTGGATGCGGGACTGACCTTCAACAAGAAGGAGCTGCAAGACAGCTACATCTTCGACATCAAGACCAGTGACAGGACCTTCTACCTGGTGGCTGAGACTGAGGACGACATGAACAAGTGGGTTCGCAGCATCTGCCAGATCTGCGGCTTCAACCAGTCCGAGGAGAACACAGGTACCGTGAAAACCATGTCCACAGCCAAAGCATGCCCCGTGCTGTCTTCCCAACAGCACCCAACTCCTCTTTCAATCAGACCTATGGGAGGAAGGTGCTGCCCTATGCAAGACTAGGGGGGCTGGAGTCATGTCTGGGTGGACACATGGGTAACATCCACCAAAATTTCCTACCTTTGACATCCAAAGCAGAACCCCTGCAATCTACCTCATTCATTTTTTCCCTATAACTGTACCTCTCTGAGCATCTTATGAGAAGTTGGTGGGGTTTGGGGTGGCTTCTAGCTGCAGCCTTTGTCCCCATCCATCACTGAATTCCCCTTAGGTATCATGGAAATCAGGAGTGAAAATCCCCTTTGATCAGAGTTTTCAGTCCCTTGGTGGAGAGCTTTAAAGGGGCCATGGGACCACATCTCTCCTCCTGCTGTGGCTGTCCCCACCACCGACATGGCATTGTGTGACAGATGTGCACATCCTTCCCACCTCCATCTCTGTGTTCTCCTGGGACCTACTGGGAAAGACTTGGTTGGCAGGAGGTAAACGTGAGGTGGTCTCCTGCAGTCACAGGACCTATTCCACTTGTTGTTTTCCACCATCCAAACCCAGCTGTGCTTTGTCAAACTGCTGTGATGAGTGCCATTGAGATACCTCCATGTCCCCAGCATGGCCCGGTGACCTTTGCACCCACCCCACCAGGGCTGCCCCTCAAAATGGTGCCACCAGCATGCCAGCTCCAGCTCCCCAAGGGCTCCCCAGCTTGCTCAGAAGCACTGGGAGGGGTCACATCCAGCACGAGGTGGGGCTGAGTGCCTGGGGTGCAGTGCTGTGGTTCCAACTATTGGTATCAGCTGTGGGCATCTTTGCTTTATCTCAGCTGTGGCTTTATCTCACCCTTGGCTTTATCTCGTCCATGTCTTTATCTCACCCATGCCTTTATCTCGTTGCGGCTTTCCCCAAGCACCAGCCCTGAGCCACAGGTTGCAGGAGCTCAGCTGGGGCTGTAAAACCAGCCCAGCATCTGCTGCCAAAGGACTTGGCTGCAAAACGCTGCCAGTGGCACGCTGAGTCCTTTCCTTTCAAACATGGAGTTGTGTTCGTCCTTCCAGCACACAGGGATAAACCCTGTCTGTGTGCATCACTGTTCTCCTATCTCATCCCAAAAAGATCTTCAAAAATCAGCCTTGGAAAGCACCTAACCAAAGGGGACGTCAGCTCTGTGCTCTGCTTTTTATGTACAAAGCTCCCCGTAGCAACGTCCAGCTTGAGTCTGTTTTGGTCCAGCGCGGAGCAGCTGCAATCTGCGCGAGCTTGAAACCCTGCCAAGATCTTGTCAGGCGGGACAGCAAACAAAGCATCACAACAGCGCGCGTGCAATCTTCCCCCGCTGACGCATGAAGCGGGACGTCACCTTGGCAATGGGTGGACAAGTGGTAGAAAGGATCCTCGATAATGCTCTGAGCCTAATCTGGCAGGGAAAGGTCAGGCTGAATAAATCACGTCCCGTTGCGGTGTCAGCGACGCGGTCGTGGAGGTCCGGTGAGATCGCTGTTTGGTTGCAGGATTTTCCATTCCGCATGCGTGCAGCCGGGGGAACTTTTTTCTTCCCCTTTAGTAAAATGAGCTTCAGTGTGGGGACAGCAGGATCGATACTGGGCTGGGGTGAAATATAAACCCGAGCATCAAAAGGAAAAACAATCTCGTGCCTGCAAGTACATCTGTCCCAGAGGGAACATAGGATTCTTCAGGCTGCAGAGATCCAAACGCTGTTCCCTGCAGGGCCGTGGAGTGACATCAGCAAACGAGAAACAAAACTCCTTATTTGTAACAAAATCACAGCTCGTTAGTGCTGGAGGGAAAGTACCCACTTGAAACAGTACCCGGCTGCCAAGGCGCGATTTTCTGAGTCAGCTGTGAGAAAGCTGCGAGGGGAATGCAGCAGATGTGTCCAGATGCTGCAGAAAGAGGGAGCGTGAGTTGATGGTGCTTTGCTCTGGTGCTCACACAAATGGTGACCTCTGGAAGGCACCTTTCCTTCTCTGTCCCTGCTGAAGTGATGCTGAATGCACCATCGCAGTGCAACATCATGGATTGGCTGAGGCTGGAGGCACCTCTGGGTCCCTCTGGCCCACCCCTGCCCCAGCAGGGACACCCAGAGCAGGGTGCCTGGCCTCCAGGCTGTGCCCGGGCCTCTGCGCCTGGCCCTGGGCACCACTGGGCAGAGCCGGGCTCCGTCCTCTCAGCTCCTCCCCGCAGGGATTTCTGGCCATGGATGGGCTCCCCCTGAGTCTCCTCTGCTCCAGGCTGAGCAGCCCCAGCTCTCTCAGCCTCTCCTCACAGCAGAGCTGCTCCAGGCCCTGCAGCATCGTGGTGGCCCTGCGCTGGGCTCTCCCCAGTATGTCCAGGCCTCCCTTGTGCTGGGGGCCCAGAGCTGGCCCCAGCACTCCAGGTGCAGCCTCACCAGTGCTGAGCAGAGGGGAAGGATCCCCTCCATCCACCCACTGGTGATACCTGGCGTAATGCAGCCCAGGACGCCATTACCCTCCTTAGCAGTAGGCTGTACACTTCTCCTTGTTGGGCTCCATGAGGTTCCTCCTCTCCAGCCTGGCGAGGTCCCTCTGGAGGGCTAATTTGGGAAATCCCTCTGGATTTCATACAGCAGATAGCACTACTTCTATAAAGTAGACGATAGATGTGGCACTTGGGGACATGGTTGAGTGGGTGTGGAGGTGATGGGTTGACAGCTGGACTTGGTGATCTTAGAGGTCTTTTCCAACCCTAATGATTCTGTGATTCTATTCTATGATTTTGCTGTGCAGAGTTTGCCAGATCGTTGCAGCACAGTGTTAAAAGTCAGTAACTGGATGCGCCAAAAACAGGAGGAAAAGATAAACATCATAGGCAGGAATAGCTCTGTGCTAATTGTAGCAATTAATTACCTCCTCCCACCTCTCCCAGCAGACAGGCAGCGTGGGGTAATGAGATTAGAAACCACCGGGGAAGCTCCCGTGCACATCCTTCTGCTTGCTGTCATTCCTGGGGGATGCAGGGTGCTGAGTGCATTACACCAACCCCAAATGCCTGGATCTGGCCCCAAAACTGGGTGGGTGCTGACTGAGTTCTTTGCTTCCTAGCCAGGAGAGCACTCCATCACCAAAGGTGTTGGGTGGAGCTGCAGTTGTGTGCTGCTTGCAGGGACACCCCAGGCCACGTGCTACTTCTTAAAGCAAAGTTGGATGCACTCCGCCTTGCATGGCTGTAAGAAAAAGGGCAAAACACCTTTGCAAGAAAACAAGAAAAAAAAAACATAGACCAAAGCTCCCTTTGATGCTTCCTTTCACTTGCAGCTCAACAGGAGATGCTCGATTTTCTGTTGCTTGGTTTTTACATTAGTCGGCCGTGTCCTGTCTAGACGGGGAGGCTCTGAGGATTAAGGCACGGATGCAGTGGAGCAGTTTCACATCACGCTGCTGTCCATGACCGCCAGCTGTGCTGCACATCTGGCTCATCAAAAGGGAGCTCCCTGCAGCCCCAGCATCGCCGATGAGCACTTCCCCAAGCCTCCGTGCCCCAGCCTGGGAATAGCTGCATGGCAATGCTGTTGCATTCACTAGAAGAGGGGAAATTAAATTAGAGCTGAGGTGTTTACCCAGCCCCTTTGTTTCTGCTACCACCTATTTACTTTGGTAGCTGATTACTGCTTTGATCAAGAGGAGCCCCACACGGAGGGACAAGGGTACGACAGCTTTAACCCAAGCCATGATGCTTTCTGCTGGTGGTGGCCAGGGATGTGGCAATAGGCAAAAAGTCAAAATATTTTGCTTTTTGTAATCAAGCTTTAATTCTGGGTGGGAATCAGGCTGGTTTTGTCCCCTCGCCGGGTTGCGTTTTGCACCCGTGTGTGTTAACGCACCCAAGGCGCAGCGCAGGGGAAGGCATCAGCTTTGCTCTGGTGACCACATCCTGGCACTGCCCTCGTTTGGGGGAACATTTCTCGTTATCACACAGCCACTGCGTTCCCAGGGCCCCTCGCTGGGGGCTGCGGCGGGAGCCCGAGTTCGTGGGCATCGCGCTGCATTTCCAACCATCTGCATTTTCCCTGCCCTAGTGGGCAGGCAGCCAGGTCTCAGCTGTGAACTGTATTTTCTCATATGCTTTGTTTGCAGGGGAAAGAAAGAAGAGAAAAAAAATAATAATCCTGCTAAACATATCCCATGTGCCATTAACTCCTTCTGGAGCTGATGCTTCAGCCAAAATCCTGACCTCTCCTATTCCTGATAGGATCAGAGGTGCAGCTACGTCTGTAATTTAATTTCTTGTGAACATATCCTTGCAGGGGTCCCAGTGTAAAGTTACTTATTTCGGATGGAAATAAGGTTACTTATTTCAGATGGGTTGGTACCTTCCTATTTCTGTCCCCGTCCGTCTCTCTGCTCCTTTTCCTCTGCCTCCTCCAGAGGGCAGGAGCTCCCTCGGGGCATTGACTCACAGGCACTGAGCAAACCCTTGGGAAATTTATTCATGCACCATGTTACTGTCCCTGTGCTAGAGGTTTTACCTCACTGTGGAAGCAGGAAAGGGAATATGTGCCTGTTTTTCAGCCCATTTTGCACGGTCAGTGTCTCAGCTCAACCATGATGTCTCACCCCAATGCTTCCCAGCGCTCGTACTACGGCTTTGCCCTCACAAGCACCCTGATCCCAGCCAAGCCTCTCAGACCACAGCAAAAAATCAAAGCAGAAGGAGCAGTGAGGCATTAGTGGATGATGAGTAAACGTCCCTGCTCCAAGCTGGAGGCTGAGGGTGAGCGGGGCGTGGGAAAGGGCCACGCTGGCTGCTGCCCATGGGCTGTGCTTGGCAGCGGTGGCCTCTCCCACCCAGCCCGGGCACGCTCATCCCCAGCCAACAGAGAGCCATCNTTTTTTTTTTTTTTTTATCATCTGGGACTTCATTTCTTTTATTTCTCCCTTTATTTATTCTGCGAGGCGCTCGCAGGGTCTGGCTCCTTCTTTGCTCCATCTGCAAAGCTCGGCGCTGATGTGTTGCATCCTGGCTGGGATCAATCCCCAGCGCTCCGCGAGCTTTTACCATCTCTCAAAATGCCAGCCAGGGCCCAGCATTAATGTTTAATGGAGAGCTGAGTGTCTCTGCCTGCAAAGACTGCAGGTCTGATGGTTTCCCAGCTGGGAAGAGGGGGTTCTCCTTCCTCCTTCAACTCAGCTCACTCCCAACCCATTGCCAGCACAAAACTACCACAAAAAATTTGCCTGGAGGATGGGAGCTGCCTGAAAGCTCAGCAAAGAAGCTGCAGACAGGACTAGAGTGAAATCATAGGTTTGTGTGCCCACCCCACCACCTACAACCACGAAATCACCAGTGTTCACCACCCCTCCAAGCAAGAGCTGGGCACTGGGGATTCTAAGCAAGGCAACAACCCCAGGACAGCCCCTGCTTTCCACTGCCTCCACGTCTGCCATGGCCAGGAGGAGTGAAACCAGAGGGGAAACACTAATGACCAGGTACTTCCTTGCCATTGTGCCCGGCACACGCCTGCTTCCTTCCCTGCTCGCACCCTGGATGAGCCGCAAGCGGTGCTGGGGAGCGTGCTGGTGGCTGAGAACTGGGACAAGAAGGGAGGTGTGGGGGTGTCCTTGTGTCTCTGAAAGCACCCAGGCCCCATGTGCCATATTTTGGGATCTGCAGGCAGCACTGCCACCTAAGGACAGCCCAGAGGCAGCCAGGCAGCCCTTTGCTGAGTCCTACACTCTCCAGCTGGGCCAGGACTTGATGCTTCATCTCCTGTTGACTCAAGTTATTTGGCCTTGGGTTTGTCTTTAGAGCTGACCAACAGCTCACCTGGAGGCCAGTCTGCCTCCAGCAGACAGCACGGTGCTCTGCAGCCGGCAAATGAGTGAGGTTGTGGTTGAGTTAAGTTTGGACCATGATGGGGGTGGGGTCGATCTGCACTGGTCCCTCCATGGACCCAGCTGACCCACATCTTGTTGACTTACCCAAAGACCTAATGTGCCCTGCCCCATTCGAGACTTGGAGGTGGCCTGCGTTAGGATGGCAGTATGGAGTTCCTCCATGAGCCCCTTCCTCTCACCCTATTGATGTCGCCCTATAGCAGTCCCTCTAGATGCAGCATTTCCTCGGTGTTCCCATCAATGTATTCTGGGCTCAGCATCGTGGAGCTCCTCCTTTTAGAACACCGTATTTCACATCTAGACCGACCAGTTGCACATCCTGGGGCCATTTGGATCTGTCCCACCAGTCCTTCTGTAACATGCACTGAGTTTTCCTAACAAGGGGAACACCTGTAGCTGCAGATTTGCCCTGGGAGAGCAAGTGTGGATGTCACATCTCAGCCCAAGGCTTCATCCACTCTAGTTAGGATGGGGAGACCCAGAGGCCCCAACTAAGTTTGCTCCAGGCTCATGATTGAGCTCCACATGACATGTGAATGCCTCCTTGTATGAGTCCCCGTCCATCCCTTAGTCATCCTGCCTCTTTAAATCTGCTCCAAACTTCCCTGACCCTGGCTTTCCTGAGCAGAAAACAGCAAGTTATTTTAAGATCCAACACTGTTCAGCTTTTATTTCAGTGTAAACAATACCAGAGATGGAGTGGTCTTGGCACAAAAGAGCAGCTTGAGAGCAGTTAAGTGTCTGCTGGCTTTCCCCCCCTCCTTTTTCCCTCTTT
Source organism: Penelope pileata (assembly GCA_013396635.1). Taxonomy (NCBI): domain Eukaryota; kingdom Metazoa; phylum Chordata; class Aves; order Galliformes; family Cracidae; genus Penelope; species Penelope pileata. The sequence goes on along the minus strand of WBMW01006237.1, from coordinate 95,623 downwards.
CCCTTTGGAGATGAGCTAGTTCAGGTGCTAATGATTCTGCTGAAGAGCAGACAAGACTGACAACCAGGAATTTGCTTCCTAGAAAAAAGAAGCAGAGACTGTTGCTGATCCCTACCAGCCCTTCAAGGTCTCCTTGCAGTGGTTCCCCTGGAGAGGGAACTGGTGCTGTTGTCAGTGAGACTGGGGGTGCTGATAAGTCCACTTTTGGGGAGAAGATGGAAAAAGTCTGAAATGGGGTGAATCATTTGTGCCCTAAAAGTGCCCATTTCCTTCCCCTGACTCTCCAGGGAACCAAACCAGCACTGCTGAGCTCAAGTGGAGACACCCACCCTGTGACTCCTAAAACGATGCTGAGATGAATACCACCCATCTCAGAATTGCTGTCAAGACCTTTGAGATGTTTGGCCCTCCATTTGACATCATTTCTTTTACACTGAATGAGGATCAGCCCCTACCATTCTTCTACTGTTCTTCCATTCCTCACTCTGCTCTTCACCATGTTATGTTCCAGCAGAAGCATGGCAGGACCACAACCGGCACAACACTACCGTGGTGGTCACTGTCCTTAACACCCAGAGCAGATTTCCAGGTCCGTGTATGTGCCAGGAAAAAGACTAAAGCTGGGATCCAGAGGGCTTTGGAAACCAGAAAGCAAAAGAAAAAGTCTTAAGGTGTCTACATGGCTGAGGGGTTTGGTGGGCAATGTTGGTTGTAGGTGGATGATTGGACTAGATGAATGATCTTAAAGGTCTTTTCCAACCATAATGACTCTCTGATTCTATGATTCTACATGGTTACAAAGCCAAACTTCTGACTTCGGGGTTCTGATGCCATTGAACACCTGGTTATTCCAATATTGCAATCCTTCTTGACCAGTTCCCAGCAGGTGCCAGGTGGGTGACCTCTGCTGAAGATAAACATGGAGCTGGAGGTTTGCGACTATTGGGAAAAATCCTGCCGTTTCCTAACCAAAGTCCTACTGAGTTCACTGAGCTAGGGCTGGGTTTTAAGTTGGGAGTGGAGGAAGAAATGGGAATTTCAAGAGCTGGGGGTATTTCATTGTTATTAGAGCAAAATTGCCTTCCCAGCACAAATTTCCCAGAAGATGTTGGCAAACTGTATTCACGCCTCTCAGCCCTGCCCAGGGCAGACTCTTGGACCAGGTACCCCGAATCAGAAACCCATTTAAAACAATTCCTCATTTTCTAATTGGCTTTTATCGCTACGAGCCCTGCATGCGTCAGGTCAGCCCCATTAGTTTAATGGGCGCCGAGGAATTTTTAGAATGACTTAGTGACCGTGGAAAAACGAGTGCGGCAGACGGTATCAGCATCAGATCAAAAAGCAAAACCATGCAAAGCCTTTGAAAAGAAAAACAGCTGATGGGCTTGGAGCAAAGCGACCGGCGAAGCGGCACTGTCTGAACACAGCCGAGGGAGGGAGGGAGGCATTTTGGGTGTCAGCCAGCTGGGAGGGAGCACGCAGCCAGATTTGTCTGTGTTTATATTTCCCAGAAGGGGTCTGGGTGGTGTAGCGTAGGGATTTGCCATGCTGCACGCCATCTTCAAAGCTCCAGGGCACCGGGCTGAGGTGTAGATCTGCAAGTGATGCTCCATGCAGAGGGCTCAGCCCAGGAAATAGTGTGGAGGCAGGACCCCAAACCATGTCTGTGAGCAAGTTGGAGGATGACGGAGAAAACCACTTGAAGTCAGATAATTCAGGGCTGCTTTTCACAGCATGGTCTTTTTCCCTCTGAGCCAATGCACTTCCCCTTTACCCCCTTCCCACTCATATATTTCATGTTGTTCCCCCCAGACATTTGATGTGGGCCATGGTTTACACCTCCTGAACACTGCTTTGTGTAGGATGCTAAAATGTTCTCTCATTTCCCGGATCCCAGTGCCTGTTTGTTTACTGGTTCTTGCTATATATTTCCAATTAAAACGAAGCCTGAGTAAAGAGAAAGCTTTCTGAAGCCTATAAAGCCTCCGAGTGAATATGCTCATGGAGCAGGAAGGAACCGTGAAGCTGTCGATTGCCGTGAACTTTCCATGACACCACTCAGCATTTGTTTCCAGACTGATTTTTATTTATGAATGCAGTAGCATTTATTACTGATTTTATCTGTAAAGATAACACTTCTTCCCTAGATGGCTTCTGTGCTTTGGTTATAATTACTGCGTGCTTCTCAAACATAGCTCTGCATTATTGAGTGTGGTACGATGTCAGAGCTGCAACGATGGTGATTTATTATGGAACTGTGGGGTCACACCTGATCGGGGGAACGCATGCAGATTCCCATGTCCCCATGCGTGCCATGGCCACATCCCAGCTCCCTCCAGGAAGACTGAAAACGTCTCTCAGAGTCCCCCATAGTGTAGACAGAGCCAAGTAACCTGTTTTCTGCTATGCTGGGGGCTGCACAACGCCCTGCTCGAAGGGATGCATCATCAAGGCACAGCAGAGACACACTGGAGCATCTTTTCTTCTGCCTGCAGCCCTTTGCTGCTGGTGATGGTACCCACTCCCTCCAAGCTGGAAATGCTGTTAAAGGACACACTTGGCCACAGCTCCTGAAAGAAACAATGAAAAAAAAATGAGCCTGTCCAGGAAAATGAGATGTCATTTATCTCTTCTGTGCCCACCTCACTCTTAGTCCACCTCTTCCCTCTCTGGGAATCAGGCCTAGGATGGGTTTAGTTTCTACCAGCCATCGAAGGAGCAATTTCATTGTTAGTCCATGCTTATGCGCACTGTAAGCCAGAGAGACTGGAGTGAATACTTAAAGCATTAAAAAAAAAATACACTTTCTTAGTGTGGGGGCACCCACACTCTGGTGACTGTGGAGTCTCCACTGGAGATATGCAAACCCAACTGGACTCATTCCCGAGCTGCCGTAGCTGCCCCTGCTTTGAGCAGGAAGTTGGTCTAGACCACCTCCAGAGATCCCTTCCCTTTTTGCTGGGTGTGATGCCCGTCGTCATCTTCCAGCTGCTCTGGGGCAGGTGGGGAGGCTCTCACACATCTCAGCCCTTGCTGGGGGCTCAGCTCCATTTCGTACTTCATGGGTCATCGTCACATGCATCTGGCTTGTTTGCACCTCTGATTGATTGCCACCCTTTGTATCTGTTTATTAGGATGGAAAATAACATTTCACCTAAAAGATTTCATCATGTGTTCCTTCAGTTGCACGTGACCAAATTCTGTCCTGGCCAATGCAGCTACTGCTTGCCAATTTTTGGTATGATTGCCTTCCATCGTTTGACTGCCAAATATATAAACTGCCCCTCTTCTTGTACTCCCTTGCTTTTGAAAGTAAGCTGGAGTTAAGTGACTCACTGCATTTGCTATTTTTTTCATAATCACATACGAATCCTCTCTTTGAAGTGTTGGATGTGCACTCAGCTCCTTGCAAATTCTTTGCCATGTGTGAAAATGTAGTGAATGGTTATTGCCCTGCCAGTGGTTCCATCCTCACCTTCATCCTCACCTTTATCTTCTGGCAGGTCACCCACCCCACCGAGCACCATCTCGTCTGACATTGGCATCTGTGCAAACCATTCCCCCAAGCTTGCATATACTTTGTGTGGGCTCAACCTCAATATAGAGCCTTTATGATGGTAATTATTTTTGCTGGCTCGCCATAACACTTCAAATTGCTCTCAAATGAGTCATGATGAAGTCTTTCAAATACCCACTTGAAATCCATAAAATTTACAATGAGTCTTTTTGCCAGCTGATGGTTTCTTCAGTGATTAGTGTGGGGGTCAAAACCTGATCACATGCCACCTTCCTCTCTTCTAGTGGTTCATCTCAAAAAAATTCTTGACAGAGCAGAAGACTTTCTCTCCTGGAGGTCACTGTGGTGTATCATTAGTCATTACACTGTTCTTTTAATATCTCCATCTCAATGCCTTGACTCCAATGGCTTTTCCTCATCCCCAAACTTTGTTCCATGTCTCTAAGAATGGGGTGTTGTGATTTGTGGTTTTCCCTTGAAGCTCATTCACACTTTTACAAGTTTATTACAATCTTTAAATGCTGTCGTATCTTTTCCTTGTCACTAGTATTAATTCCTTCTGAGGATTTACAATCCTGCTGGCTCTTCTGTGATGCCCCAGAAACTCAGTCCCACCGTTTCCAATACCTCCAATAAGAACTCAGAGTACAAACTTGCGAGTGGTTTGAATATCTTTGACGTATCACTGGAAGGACTACTCTGTCCCGTGTCTGTCACTCATGTGTCTGTGCAGAAAGGTCCATGATGTCCTTGCTGAGTCCTAGCCCTAGACAAGCAGTGTTTCTAAAACACCCACCAGTGTGTCTCAGCAATGGGAACACAGGCTGCTGTAGGGTGTCTTGTGGTGCTGGTTTGAAGGGAAGCCCAACCCTGTTCTCACAGATCTGAATGACGTGGAGGGGTTCATTTTGCAGGTGGAGTGGCTTAGAGAATTAATACTTCTATCAGTGCAAGCACACCCACAGTTGTAAGTTAAAATATTTGCTTTAATATGGATTGTAAATGACAAAGTGAGGCATAAATCAGTTCTTCCTGCTAATATATTGCTGGATGAGTGATCCCTGTGAAGTTCTCAGCTTTCTCTGAAGTGTTTGGAGATGGAAAGCTGGAGCAGCCTGGCTTCTGCTCTGGTCTGCTCCTGGTAATTCCTGCATTCCTGTGGTCGTAGCCAACATCCATTATATCATGGCTTGTTTCTCCCAGCATCTGTGGAAAGGAACAGCTCCAATGCACTGCATATTTGTTATGAAGCTATGTTTCATCTCATGGGTGAAGGACTCTGTGATAGGGGTAAGAGGGGCACCAGGTATTGGATCTAACCCAGATCTGCTTTAGCAGCCACCGAGTTAGGATGTGGTTTTTACCAGAGGTGGTAAAAATTCAGTGTGTTCCTTTTCTCTGGAATTCATTTTCATCTGTTCTCAGTGTCGATTTTGATTCATGCATTTTCATTCTGAATTGAAATGAATTTTTTTAAAATAAAGAGTTTCACTCAAAATTGTGCTTTCACTCTGCTCATGGCAGGGTGTTGGAACTGGATGATCGTTAAGGCCCCTCGCAATCCAAGCCATTCTATGATTCTATCATCTAGAAAGTGCATAGCAATGATTTTCCGTCAAACCAGAGCGATCCACCCCCCAAAAAGTATCTGCTCTAACAAGTATGAATCAAAGCACCTTGACCTTCTCCCCTTTCTTTAGAATTCACTTATATTCTCCACAGGTTTCTTGTAATTTCTGGCTGCAGACGATGCCTTGGCAAGCTGCTATTTTGATTAAATAGCATGTTCCAGCTGGAGGATGTCAGAACATTTTCGACTGGCCCTAAGCCAAACACGAAGCACGGGAGATGCACCGGGCAAGAGGATGAGGATTTTGGTCCAGGTGTTGGGACCATCTGCAGCGTGCACAAGGACAGGCACAGACATAGGGGTGATAATGTAATCTGGCTTTTCTAGGTGTTAAGGCCAGGCTCACAGCACTTCGTGAGCTGTGTTTTAATGAGGAAGAGGAGAGAGAGGAGATGCAGGAGCTGCTGAATATGGAGAGTCCGTGGGATGGGTGCATCCCATGAGAGGGATGGTTCCATCCCATGAGAGAACATCAGGGAAGACAGAATTTGCTCCAGTCCTGAGGTGCTGGAGGATGTTTTGCTCCTGAGTCAGGGCATGAGGAATGCCAAAGTCTGTATTACTCAAGAGGAGATTGAGACAAATGTGCCTTGTCTAGGGCTCCTAAGGGCCCAGCTCTGCAATGTGATCTGTTGCCCCACTAAGCGCTGTTGCTGCTCCATGTTAAAAATAACCACAAAACCAGCCCATGCTTTAGTGCACAAGGTTCAAACAGCAGCATCCATGCTGGGAGCTGGCCCTGCTGCTCTGTGCAAAAGTATCCAGCGGGGATAGATCTGCTCATGTGCAAGCAGATGTGGTGGGAAGATGGGGTCATCCACATGGAAATGTTCATGCCCAGAATTAAGAATTGCAAGAGCGTAACGTGGAGATGAGCTGATGGCTACCAAAGTCCAGAGGAATGTTAAACACAGCAAGATTCAGGAATCCAGCCACCCCTGCATCTCCTTTAACTACCTTCAGCTCGTACTTGGGTTAGTCCCAAAGGGGAGAGGGATGGGGATGGGGATGACCCTAACCCAAAGGCACTTGGAGGAGAGGCTGCTGGCCACATGTTTCCGAGCACGAATGCTCTGCTAACGTATTACTGTGCTGCTTTCAGCCCACGCCAGTTCTTGCCTTTGGCACAAGCCGCTCTCCCCAGTCCCTGCCAAACCAGTACAGATGTTTTAACACCCACCGGAGCCCAGATAATTACTAACAGAGCCGGGAGACTGGTTGGGGCTGTTTTCTTTTCATTGCCTGAACTTTCAGCCATTCTCAAGTGAGACGCCTCCCACTTTACGACATTGCTTTCAAAGACATTTTTGTGGGCCACGCTGCCAATATTCATTTTATTAGGGGAATGCAGAAAAGTCCCAACCAGAATGAGGATCCCACCATGCCTGGTGACGTAATGGTGACCACAGAGCGAAACAAGTGCAGGGAAGACAAGTGGAGCAGCAGGGAAAACATTTTGATGGGAAATAAGAGCTTGTTTCTGTCCAGTGGCTTTCCAGCTATGGCAGGGCAAAGCTTAGCTCATTTTCAAATTGGTTTGGGGAGCATTTTCAACAGGATGAAATGTGGTGGGCACTGGCCATAATATGCTGTAGATTGTCCCAATCCTGGTGGGAGATGGTGCCCATTGAGGGCAGCTTGTGAGCAGATCAAATAAGAGGAAGGAAGGGAAGCCAGCAGTGAATACCTTCTTGCTGGTCTGTGCTTGTACAGCCTGGAGGCTGGCCCATGACCAGGAGCTGTATTGCCTTGGGCCATTTGCAAATAATCAGGCTAGAGTTTAACAGTTGAGAATTGATATATCATGAATGGAAACAGCTGTCAAATGCATCTCCCCAGGGCCATTTAGAAAGCGTCAGTGGGAAGGAGGGCCAGGAAAGTCTTCTCAGGCTTCATGGCTACACAAACCTTATGTCTACTCACCCCTTTTCATCAACGTGCTTCGAGGTCCTCCTGGACAAGCAGGTTGGTTTTCCCATAGCGCTCATTATCCCAACTGGTTGAGTGGTAGATGTTGGGCACGAGCCCACCGGCCATGGTTGGACCAAGCCATCTTCATGCCTACAGGCTCCGCTGTGAAATTCCTCACTCACCGTGCCCAGCCATGAGGATTTTCACCCGACATTTTGTTTCCAGTTGCTGTGGAGACCGATTTAAATGAATCTCTAGTATTTCGAAAGAGAATATGATTCTAAGTCATTTGCGATGCAAGGTCCCATGCTAATAGCATTAGCATATTATTTGATTATGGCGATGTGTGGAGAATAAATTCTAAGCCCTTTTTGCCATCATTACATCTTAAAAGAAGAGGGAAGGAAAAACCTGCAGGTTTTAACTGATACTGAAGCCTGAACTCACTATTTCTGTATGCATAAAGCTTTGGGGGTCACAGGCATTTTTAACCTGATGGCGATGAGAGTAGCTCCCCAGAAGGGACCTTTCCTTTCTCTGCCTCCACTGAGCATTAATAGACTGCATAATGGGCTGCACTCTTATTTTTAATGATGGATACAGAGAGTTAGGATCTTTTTTCATGCAGTTTGATTCTTGCTGGAGCACCGGTGTCACAGAGCCCAGTTGCTGTTGTGCAAGGTGCGGTCCCCCCACTGCGTGCAGAGATTTTATTCTTTGTGTTTCACTCTCAGTATTGTAGGGATGGATTTGCCTTCAAGACTTCTTGATTCTGATGTGTGCACAGGGTACATCTGTAGCCCTTAAATGAGAAAAATGCCATGCAACAGCTCTGCAAAGCTGCTTGCTCTGGAAGCAAAGGCTGCATCAATGAGGAAGGGAGTCTTAGGTCTTCCACAGCAAATTCCAGGGTGAGCAACTGGATAACCAAGAGCTGAACTTCCAGCAGGAAAAAAACAAGGAAAACAATTGTATTACTTTGAGTCTTTATCCCTACAGACATATTTTCAGTGATGAAGTGCCCTCTGCTCACACTGACCCCTCTCTCTGGTTCAGGGACTCTGTTTTGCAGCCGTGCAGGTGAATGACTTCTGTGGTCTCCTCTTTCTTCTTTTTGAAGTCAATGTGGTTGGCTTTGCCTCAGCTGGGAGCACCTGAAACTGTGCAAGAAATCTGGGGCTGTACCACGTCCCCATCCCCATCTTCTCCCCTACACACTGTGCTGCACCCATCATTTCAACCCTAAAATACAACCTGGGAAGCAAAAATAATATTCATCCCTGTTACAGGAGAGAAAAATAGGGCCAAACTCCCGCATTTTGGTCCCACACATGGATGAGAATGTCCCAAGAGAAGAGAAGAGAGGAGAAATTTGGGGATCCCCTTCCTTTCCCCATCACTGCTTTGCTCAGTGATCGCAAAGCAGATCCTTAACAGCACTGTTTTATTGACTCCCCAGCAAGCCAGGAGTTATAATGTTTCTCCCCCAAGGTAAGGAGAGATAGAAATAAATTACTTCTGTAAAGAGCTGGGAATGGCAGTTCTTCTATAATACAAAGTGCAAATATTTGGGCGTCCCGTGCACTCCCTTGAATAGAAATGGTACTAAATCATGCATAAGTAAAGCAGGTTCACATTTCCTCATAACGAAAGTTTTTCTCTGCTCTCCTGGAGCATTAAAGACCTGAGCTGCAGTCTCCATAAAAAGGGCTATAAAATTTCAAGCGGGCCATTAGGCAGCTGGAGGAAGCCCTGGCTGGGATTGGGCTGGGATTCACCTTTCTCCCTTTCCATCCCTAAGAAGTGAAAAGTGTGAGCAAGGAGAGTCATCTGCATGCTGCTCAGTAGCAGGGCTGGAAGAAATTTGTTCAAGACCTGAAAGCCTCAGCCCTTCATTTCTTCAGCAGGAAAGGTGGTGGAGGTCCTGGTGGGCTCCAGGTGAAACATGGCCCAGCAATGTGCCATTTCTGCTAAGGGTAACAGTGACCTGGGCTGTATTGGGTAAAATGTCATCAGCAGGTTGAGAGAGGGGATCCTTCCCCTCTGCTCAGCACTGGTGAGGCCACACCTGGAGTGCTGGGTCCAGCTCTGGGCCCCCAGCACAAGGGAGGCCTGGACATACTGGGGAGAGCCCAGCGCAGGGCCACCACGATGCTGCAGGACCTGGAGCAGCTCTGCTGTGAGGAGAGGCTGAGAGAGCTGGGGCTGCTCAGCCTGGAGCAGAGGAGGCTCAGGGGGAGCCCATCCATGGGCAGAAATACCTGAAGCAGAGAGGACGGAGCCCGGCTCTGCTCAGTGGTGCCCAGGGCCAGGCGCAGAGGCCCAGGCACAGCCTGGCTGCCAGGCACCCTGCTCTGGGTGTCCCTGCTGGGGCAGGAGTGGGCCAGAGGGACCCAGAGGTGCCTCCAGCCTCACTCTGTGATTCAGTGATACCTCTCCTGAGACCACTTTGTGTTTTATTCAATTACAACCGAGCATCCTTGCCCTTTCCCTCCATTCCAGCTTGTCTTTGCAATGGCAGAGGTGGCGATTCATGGAGGAGTGAATGGAGACAGCCCCATCCCACGCTGGTGCCCGTCCTTCGGCCCTGCCTTTAGGTCGTTGTCCCCCACCAGGGCTCTCAGATAAGGCTGTCACAAGTGGGATGCTGAAGGTCGCACATAAATCAGAGGTGCAGGCCCCCATGTTTGCCTGCTCTTATCTCCAGCACCGAAGCCCTTCTACCAAAAATAAACAGCTGCACACCACAGCGTGGGGAGCCCTCCAAATATTGACACAAAGGATTTGCTCTTTCAGGGGTGGCCGCTGTGTGCAGGGTGTGTTGTGATGCAGAGCCAGGTCAGTGCCGCCAAGGGGTGTTCCCCAGGGTTGGGGGGATTTTGGAGGGGGCACAGCCTTTCCACTCAGCGACAAACATCACCTGTTTTTGTCACAGCCTCTCTCCATCTGTCCTTCAACAAATTGATTTCTGTTCAAATAGATGAGATATGCAATGCTTTGGGGTCAGGATGTTCTGACTTGGCTCCATTCCCTCTCCTCCCTCACCAGCATTAGGAGATTTCCCCCAATTCCCATGACGCTGCGTGGCAAATGCTGGAGAAAGCACCTGCATTGACCCTGTTTTTTAGTGTTTTTTTCAAATACAAGCAGAGCTCTGACATTTTTGGGTGGTCCTGTGTGGAGCCAGGAGTTGGACTCGATGATCTTTGTGGGTCCCTTCCAACTCGGGATATTCTGTAATTCTTTGGTTCTGTTAATGGGCAGAGGTGATGCTGTTCATTTCCACTGATCTTTGACTGCCTGTCTCTCCCATCACTTCTTTCTACAGTAATTCTTCCCATCCTGTGTTGGATGCTTGACTAATTGCTGGGTTTAACTGTTGTCAGTAGAGAAAGCCTAAGGGGAGCAGCCTGGGCTGAAAATCATTTAGGTGGCTGAAATTGAGAAAGAGAAACCATGCCCTCAGCCCCTCGGTGCAGCAGATCCCTGTCTGTAAAGTGGAGATGCTTTCCTTCACCAGTCTGTCCTGCCTGTTTTCTCAAAAGCAAATGGATACAAGCAGGAGAACTCAGCTGGAAAGGAAAAGCTGAGAAGCCCGATTTCACACCTCTCGGCTCTTCCATAGAGGAGGATGCAGTGTGGTGAGTCCTGTCTTGTCCCATCCTTACTTTGGGGAGCTCTGCTTCCTCTTCATTACACCCAAAATTCGGGCAGTGCTTAATACTATGGTACCTATACCTCTTCTGTAGGTCCTCAAGGGGGAAATACAAATCAGATGCCCTTCCCCAATATCCTGCTGGAGGAGATCTTTAGCAGGAGACTCTCCAAGTCCTCAGACCAACAAGGGCCAACAAATGCCATCCAGCTCTGAAATCTGGGGAAATAAAACTTCCCTGGGTACCAGAGCATCCCAGGGCATCCTGGCAGCACACTGCTGCCGTGACTCAGTGATAGACGTGTTGTTTGCTCTGTCCCTGACAGGAGAAGCGTACGGAGGGCTTGTTTTGGTAGGGTTGTTTGCCTTTTTTTAAATATATATATATATTTTTTTTTCAAGTAGTGAGATGGCAGTGAGTGCAGAGGCACAGGCAGATTCCCATGGGGGTTTTGTCCCCTTTTTTTATTGCAAATAAATGACGAAGCTACTCCAAACAGTGGGGAAAAGGAGAGCGAATGAGCACGCCGCTGTGCCCTTCCTGGGGATTGTTTCCTAGCTGATTTCTACATTCTCTCATAAAAATAAAGTTTTAGCCAGAAGTTTTAGCTGGCCAGTAGTCAGCGGCACGGTCCGAGGGTTTGTGGTTTCCCATTGGGGAGGGATGGTGCAGCCAAAGCACAGTCCCCAGCTGGAATGATGGAGCTCAGACTCCAGTGCATGGCACAGCATCACCTAGAGAGGCATTTTTTTGGCTTTGTTTGGGCAGGGGATCCGTTACTTGCAAGGGCACTCGGTTTGACTCACCCTGGCCAGCACGATGTGTGCATCACAGGGAATTTGGGGGAAAAAAGCTAACCTGGCACCTTGCTGCAACCATCAGTGAAAGCACAGAATTGAGCTACAACCAAAAATCATCACCTTCCTGACTACATCTTTTCCAGTCCATAGGTTACAGGGAGATGTAGCTGCAGTCTCTGCCTTCAGGTAGGGAAAGCTGACATCGCTGCTACAGTGAAAAAAAAAAAAGCCGTTGTGAGCAGCAATTTCCAAAGGAGACTGAGTAATTATTGCGCTCAGATAAGCCCAGGAACATTGTGTGAAGAGATGTGCACATAGCAATAGCCGAGTGCTGGAAGCGAGGGAATTCAGAGCTGTCAGCAGTGAGGGAAATACCGCTTTTGGGGATCGAAAACATTCATGGAAAATTCCTGGCTCTCAGCCCACTCAGTGCCGTTGCTGGCCGTGCTCGCAGTCGCGTATTTTGCTTCGGGGACTGCATCCCAGTGGGGATTTTTTTTCCTTTGCTGCAACATGTGGCCAAAAAGGCACCTTTTAACCCAGACCAGAGAGCACCAAGCCTTCAGCTGACTGAGACATGCCTGGCACCGTGGGGTTTTGCTTCTGGCTCTCCTCTTGCAGGGAGAGGTGCAGCATCTGTAGCATTAGCCCAACAAGAGCTTTACATGCAAGCCGTGCTGCTGACATCCAGATTTAGGTTGTGGACGTCCAACACCGCCTCTTGCAGACCGTGAGAGTCCAATTCCCCAAACTCAGAGGAGCACCAGCCAGGAAACGTGGGGTTAAGATCACACTTCCCACATGGCCCCACTCCATAAGCTTAACTCTGCCCCCCTGGGAATGGCCATAGGAGCTGGAACAGGATCTCATCCCTCCTTGGCTCTAGTTGATGCATTCCCTAAACATAAACACAAGATCTCAACATAAAGCCAAGGGATTTGGAAGCTTCATCCATGCTGCTAAATAAATGAGGGCCGTGGGCTTATCCTTGTCCTAAAGGCAGATGGTGGTGATGGATGGGGAAGCGTCACTCTTTTGGGTCCTGACCAGATTGAGTTGGGCGTTGTTGGTTGTGTTGTGGGTGGGATCAATGCCTGGAGGCGTCCGGATGGGACCCCCAGAGGATGATCTCTAAGTGCTGAGCATGGACCCAGCACAGGAGCCTTCATGTTCGTTACGCAAAGCTGGGCACTGCTCCATGAGTTGAAGTGGCATTGAGTCTTCTTGCATGTAATTCCCTCCATATGCCTTACCCTCACTATGGCTTCTCTCCATTTCAGGCCAATAAGAACACACAAATATCTTGAGCTTCAGCACACACTAGTCATCAAATCTTGTTTTTCTTCCTTAATTTTCTTTCTTGTTCCTTTGCTACCCCAAGCAGAACTCACCATCAATGTATGACCTGGGCGCACAAGCTGCCCTTTCCTCTCTAATATAAAAAAAAGATTTAAAAAAAAGATAAAAAATAAAAAGCAATCTTAGCAGTCCCCTTCTGCAGCAGCAGGATTTATCTTCCCAGCCCTTGAAATCCCCTCCCAGGCCCGCGAAACCATTCATCTCTCACCTGCTATTAGGGAGTTCATCTCACAGCCCTAATGGAGTACGTGAGTCCTGGATGCACTCCCACTGATGCTCTCGGGCTTTGGGTCGCTGCAGAAAGAGGGCTGGGAATTCATTTTGAAAATCAATGGAGCCGTCAATAGAGCGGCTTCCCCTGGGGAAGCAGAGGTGCTTTCACTGGGCTTTGCTGCTTGCTTGCTCCCCTTCATTCCCCGCTTCGTTTTACACCATTGGAGTGATAGAGATAGCCGCCAAGTAATTAATCTTACTTCTAGTGGCTTCTGCTCTCAGTGATTTCCCCAAATTGAGCTGATTTTTTGGAAAAGTCACCTGATGGTGCTAGGTTTGCCAGATTTCCAAGTGTTGTGATTTTGATTTGCTGTCCCCCAGGGTGATGCTGGGGACCATCTCCTCCATTCAGCCTCAGCTTGAGCTTTGTCAGCACAAGCAAATCTGTGCAATTCCCGACTCCTGGGTGTATTTTGGTTTGCTGAGGCTTTCCCATGGCGTGGGAAGTGCAGAGCCTGCAGGGATAGCATTGGATGAACCCAACACAGTTCATGTTGTCCCCAGATGGGGACAAGGCCCCAACCTGCCATCCTCGCACCATCCTTGGAGGAGTCTTGGCCATGGTCCAGTGTCATGGGCAATTCCCAGCCATGATTCAGAAGAAAGCAGGACCATGGGGATGTTCCCAAGGGGCATTTTGGGTGCAGTCACTGTTTTGGATAGGAACACGGCTATGGGCTCCAACATGCTGACTGACCTCAAAACGCTTGTGTTGGGGCTGAGATTTGGGACTAACAGATCTCTGAAAACTCCCTTTCCAATGGCGACATGTCTGCACTGCTATGGGATAAATATTTAATAAGAATAAGGGTCAAGGCACTGTTTTGTCCAAGGACAACAAGGCGGCCATTTACTCCCATGAAAAGCACCAAGGGATCTCTAATGACCATGCAAAGAAGACAGGAATTGGAGTTTTAAGCTCTCATCCCCCACCATTAATGTCAGTGTTACATATTGATCCTTCCTGTGTTTAGCACAAACCAAACAATGGAGTCGAGCCACGCTCTTTGGCTTTTATTAATGTACTTTTTCTGCGTCGAGTGAAGTTTGCAGCATCGCCGGGAAAAAAATGGAGCAGCAGCGAGCAAGTGGCAGACAGATCGATCAGGGATCTTGGCACAATTCAGAAGTCAGTGAAAAATCTCCCTGTGCACTGCAGCTCCTTGTCTGAGCTGCAGTAGATGTTTCACGGGGAGGGGGTTGGGGGTTTGAGAAGAGGAATGGAAAAAGGGGTTCAGAAACGTGGAAAATCTCCCTTGTCCTTGTGCTGGTTCCCTTATGGGTTTCTGAAGTTGAGTTTGAGGAGCAGCTGAAGATCATGGTTGGGAAAACATGGGACCAGTTCCCAAATCAGTGATTGCCAAAAAACAAAAAAGAAAAAAATTACCCAGGAAAAGATGGCTTTTTTTCCATTAGGGTCTGGGGTTTTTCAGCACCAAATAAATTAAGTCAGAGCCATAAAATGGGTGACCTCAGTGCAACACAAGTGGTTTGCACACCAGGAGTGCATGTATGTAGTGAGACTATTGCCTCTTCTGCAGCCAGAGATGGAACAACCTTCCCAAAATATTCTGCAGAGTGTGGGTTTGGGGGTTTTCTTTTTTAATGACGTTTGCAGCTTGGCTGTAAAAATTAATTCGTGATTCAAATTCCCAAAGTTTCCCAGGGGGCTGGAGTAGCTGGGTGATTATTCCTGACTTCTGGGATGTTCTCAATTGAAACATATTTAATATTTTTAAATGAATTTCTCCTTGAGCATGGGGAGGGGGCACTGGGAGTTGAGGCCACATCCTGTTTTACTGGAAGAAAATGTCAGAAACTCTTTCAAAGTCACAAAATCAATAGAGAATTGGGGAACGTGGGAATATTTTCCGGTTCTGCTGTCACTGGGTCCATCCACGTTTCCACCCTGTGCCTCAGTTTACCCCTCTGCAGAAGGACAGCAGTGGTGTCCCTCACAGAGGGATGGAGATGACTTGAATCACACCTCTGAAGCCTCCCACAGGCGGTCTCCAAGGAAAAACAACAGCAGAAACTGTGGTGCAAAAGTTCTTTTCTTCCTTTTCCTTTCTAACCACGTTTTAACAGCTGGTCTGCCATCCCCCAGACATCTTTGCAAGCCGCTGAGGATATGATAAAAAATGATAACGTAGGACAAAATGATAAAATATAATAAAATGTGATAAAATATTTATTTACCTGATACTCATAATCGCTTTTGCTCCCAGTGCAGAAGCCTGCTGCTGCATCACTCGGAGCCGTAAGCAAACCCCACTGGCTTCCACAAACACTGGAGCATTTAAATAAGGGAATCCGTGCAAAATCAAGCTGTGGGGTTGCCGAGTGTTGCCTCTCACTCCTGTGTTTCCTCCCCACGCAGATACCCTGCGGAGCATCGCCTCCATGAACCACGCGCCGCGCTCCTCGCCGGCAGAGCTCAGCGGTGCCAACCACCACCTGCTGCGCGAGCGCAAGTCCTCCGCGCCCTCCCACTCCAGCCAGCCCACCCTCTTCACCTTCGACTCACCCTCCAGCCACCTTCAGAGCACTCTCTCCGCCAGTGCCCCCCAGGATTACCTTTTCCTCCACCAGTGCATGAGCAGAAAGTCGGAAAACGCAAGGTATGGTGGCAAAGCTCATGGAGAGGCAATGTTGGGGTTGGGCAACTCAACCCATCTTGGGTGGGCAAGGCGCTGTCAGTGGCCCTGCTTGAGCAGGGGTTGGACCAGATTG
The DNA here is from genome assembly GCA_013396635.1 of Penelope pileata. Lineage (NCBI taxonomy): Eukaryota > Metazoa > Chordata > Aves > Galliformes > Cracidae > Penelope > Penelope pileata. Next base: position 79,741 of record WBMW01006237.1, on the reverse strand, counting down.
ACCCAGAGGTCCCTTCCAACCTCCCTTCCAATCACCTTATGGTGATTTTCTAAGGTTTTGAAAAACCCATCTGTAGAAAACCCCGAGTGATGGTCTCCTGTTGGAGCAGGAGGTTGTGCCAGCGACCTTATGGCTCTCCCAGCTTTCTGCCTTTACCCAGAAAACCCCCAACACAAGGATGGGCAGGTTTTGCATTGCTCTCCGCCTCCAGACCCAGACATTTGCCTTAAATAGAGAGGAGCTTTCTTGGCGTGAGGCGTTTTGGCTGGCAGGAGCAGCGAGGAGGATGGAGGAGAAGCGGCTGGAGCCCAGCTGGAGGGGTGCGAGAGCAGAGCCCGGGCTGGGCTGCCGCCTCCGCTGGGTTTTCCTGCCACAGCTGCCTCTCCCTCCCAACAACAACAACAACAACAACAAAAAGATAGGGTCAGAAAATTAACTTCAGATGGTCTTAATGGAAGAGTGTTTATAAAAAGCCCTCTGAGGCTCCAGCTGGAAGGATATCTCGAAGCCACCCTCTGAGAGCCTGAGCACAGCCAGAGTGAGGAGGAGGGAGCGAATGCTGATGCTTTGATAGGCAGAGGCAAATTGGCCAGCAGCAGCTTCTGCAAGTGGACCTGAAATAATCTCTCCGATCAATGCCCAGCGCATGGGGCCAGGCTGCAGGACTGCTGGGAATCCCCTCACCCAGCTCTGCAGCTCTCACTTTACTCATCCATAAAATGAGGGTAATAGGAGCTAATTGGCAGGGGAAGCTGAATTATTAACCCGTGAGATACTCAAAATCCTCAGCTGGAAGGACCGAACATCCCACAGGCAGACCAAACTCCAAAGGCAGTGGGGATGCGTTGGTGTTATCACAGCATCACAAATTTTTTTTTTTGTCCCCAAATAAGCCCTATTTCTGAGCGCCATCTCGTGCTGGCTCCATGAAACAGAGCCATCAGCCCTGCTTGAGTGATGTAAACCACCATCTCCCAGCTTTTCCCATCAAGCTGACACTTCCCTAGGGATTTGCAGCAGGAAACTCCCCCCCCCGTAACCATTGCATGATTTTCCCAGCTTGGTGATAGGACAGGACTCACAATGTGGGGAAGTTTTTATATTGGGATGGTTGAGCAATATTATTTTGGCTGTGAGCATATGGTCCGAAAAAGCCAAAAGGATCCAGCCCAAGGGTCATTGTGACTGATGTGTCTTTGCTCCTTGTTGTAGAAGTCACAGTGGCCAATTTGGCATGGAAAAAAGTCATCTGCTGACGTGAGTGCAGAAAACCAAGCTGGTGGGGCCTGTGGTCCTCTGCAAAAAGTCCCACTGGAGGAAGAGGGAGAACTCAAGCTGTACGAAGAGGGAGGCAGCAGCAGGGATGAAACAGGAGGATGAAGATGGAATGTGCTTTGCCAGTAGACTCAGAGGGGCTCAGTGGAGGAGTGGCAGTTAATGAGTAATCATTAGAGGGCTGGGGTCTCCTAGCATTTGGCCTCCATCCCTGGGCACAACCACAATGCCAATCATAGAATCATAGAATCATTAAGGCTGGAAAAGACCACTCATATCATCTAGTCCAAGCATCAGCTCATCACCAGCATGCCCACTGAGCCATGTCCCCCAGTACCAAATCAGAGAATCGTTAGCAAGGCAGGGATGTAATGACCACGCTGCCTCACTCCCCCCAAGGAAATGAATGTCAATGTGAATTCGTCCCTGAAAGTTATTCCTCTCCCACTGCAATTGAGGCAGCAAACCCCAGTTCCCAGCTGGAAGCTGCTGGGAATGTAACTGGGGCTTACATCATGTGTGGGGCTCCAGGATGGGGCTCCAGCATCCCCATCCTGCTGTCCATGCATCCCCACAACCATCCGAGCGATTAAATAGAGCCACAATGAAAGGAAGAGAAAAGCAAAACACATCTCTGCCCATCGCTGGCTTCCTACAGCTCTGAGCGCCAACGGAAGGAAATTGTCTCAGCTTCAGCAGCTAACACCCCAGACTAGGAGATACATCTGGAACAGCATGACAGGGTCCTGAGGATGTGTTGATCTTGTATTGATTTTAGGGGCTGCTCCAACAGGAGTGTAGCAAAGGGACCTGATCAGAGCTTTGGAATGAGCCCTCTTCCCTCCAGCTTTCCCACGAGGGGACTTCTCCAGCAGAGGTTTATTGCTCTGTGAGAGGGTGCAAGGTGAAGTTGTGGCCTGGATACTTTGAAAAATCCCCATAAAGAATTTTTTCAGCCTGTCTTGAATGAATTTGCACAGTGATGGTAAGAATAATCCTTCCTCCTAGCTTGCACATGGATGGCCAGCACATGGTGGTGGTGATGATGGGGTGGCTCATTACAGCCTTGTCTCAGGTTGTTGTCAGCTAATGCAAAAATTGCAATTTCTGTCTGAATTAGAGGCCCATTCCTGCCCTTAGCCCTGCCATGCAGCTGTGTGCATGCACCTCCCACCCATGGCTTTGTTGGGAGAGGCTGAGGTTACAGTTTGGACATCTTGAAGGTGTTTCAGGACAAAATAGGCCATGGACAAGCATATTTGAAGGAGTCTGAGATGTTCTTGTCCCAGTGGGTTTGGCAGTGCAGCCTGGGAGAGTGACAAAAAGCGGGAGCAGAGCTCAGTGCACCCCAGGACCATCTCTCCCACATCTCATCCCCTTTCTCCCCTTCCTCTGCAGGAGCGCCAGCTTCTCCCAAGCCACGAGATCCTCCTTCTTCATGCGCAGCGACACAGCTGTCCAGAAGCTCTCGCAGGGCAATGGGCACTGCGTGAACGGCGTGGGTGGGCAGCTCCATGGCTTTTACAGCCTGCCAAAACCCAACCGGCACAACTCGGAGTTCAGGGACAGTGCGTACGACCTCCCGCGCTCTTTTGGTTCCTACACCCACCCCAAGCTGAGCCTCACCAGCTCCGAAACAGATAATGAAGAAGTCTACACCTACAAGACTCCCAACAACACCTTATGCAAGGAGTTTGGGGAGCTCTCCACGGACTCCTACGATATCCCTGCCACCCCGCTCTCCATCTACCAGATCCCCAGGACATTTACACTGGACAAGAACCACAATGCTCTGGCTGTGGCCGCCAATGATTCACCTGCCGTGCCGCCTCCACGGCCCCCGAAACCTGGGCAGATGGAGCCACGATGGGGCAGCCCACCGCAGCGACCCCAACCCAGTGACAGCTTAGGGCTGGCCCCCATGGCAGCCACCATTCCCCGGAGAAACACGCTGCCAGCAGTGGAGAACAGCAGGCTGCACCGAGGTGAATTTGGGGATCGGGAGGAGGGGTTGGCTTTCTCTTATCTAGAAGTCTTGGACAGGGAGGTCCAACTGGGTTGTGCCAGAGCAAGGGTAGAGGTTAGCAAAAGCCATCATGGGAGGTTGAACACAAAGAAGCTCTCTGGCAGGGTTCTGGCCCTGCTTTTGGTATGCAATGAGCTCATGGCATGGAGAGGCATCCCCAGGGCTCTGCTCACCCAAGCTGCTCAGCTGGCTCTTAGATGTGTTGTGCCTTGAACTAAAACCCCAAACTTGCTCACCCATGCAGTCCTTCACCAGGATTTGCCATTTTTAGCTTGGTTTTGGTTCAATTCATAACCAAGGCTATCAGAACTCACTTCAGCCTGGAGCTGCCTCTTCATTTTGTCACCAGACTGGGAAGTAGTTTTGCACATCTCCAAGACCCAAGACACCCAGTGAGGCAGAGATGCCCTTCCCATCAGCCATGGATGGGTCATGGATGACTGTGCCCTTTCCAGACCTTGGCCCTAGTCTTGCAGGGGACAGAGGAGTCTTGGAAATGGCTGTTTCTCTTCACATCACCTAGTATAACCCAGTTTGTGTAATTCTTGTTGATTTCCCAAGCAGATGAGATAGTGCAGAGTAACTTAGAAGGGGCAGTTGGAAAGAAAACATGCTACAAATGATACACACAGCTCCCTGTAATGGCTTTTTCATCTCTTCCTACCTAAATGCCAACATTCAGGCTGAGACCAGAGCCAACAGATAGACCAATTTCAGAACTTAGCACCCCATCTTCACCCCATCCTCCCCTTACCAGAAGCTTCCAGCCGTAATGTCTGCCAAGAGGGCTGTAACAAAGCTCTCCCTTAGCCCAGTTTTGTCACTGTGATCTACCTTACCTGACATCCTCACCCTTGGGATTTCGCAGCACTTTGACAGAACCAGGTTAGGTCTGGGCAGCCCGTGTGATGCGTTGGAGAGAGAGTAATTGGGAGAGAGCACAGCAAGGAGTCGAAGAGTCTGGGGTGGGCTTCAAGCCACATAGGTGTCTCTTGCCATGATCAGCAGGAATAGATATCACCTTGCAGGGCCCTGTTTGTTAACAGATGTGCTGGGACACATTGTACATTTCTGGTTGTGTTGCAGCTTCTTCTTGCGAGACGTACGACTACCCCCAGCACGGGGGCAGCAGTGCCGTGCAGTCAGTGGAGTCCATGAACGACGGGTACAACTCCTATCTGGTGAGTTGGCCTCAGGGTCGGCCACGGCACCACAGGCACTATTTGTACCCTATAGATTTGGGGACAAGTCAGTTCCAGGTGGCACCTCACAGCTGAGTCCTGTGGAGCAGACTCAAGAAGGATTTTATGATTGATTTTAGTTAAACCTTGGTGGCCTGCAGGGCAGAGTTGGTTTAGCCACCTACACCAGCATGCAGAGCTTTGCTTAGATGCTTCTACAAACTGTGTCTGTCTGGATTTCTGACCCAAAAAGGAATCCAGGAGTTTGGCATCTTCCTGAAAGCCAGGGATGCTGCTGAGCTGCATTTTGACGTGTTGCCAGAGCAACCTCTTTTGTGCTCTTTCTAAGACTTGCTGAGCTGGAAATGACATTAAAGTAGCCTTTCACGTTGCATTTTAGTCATGACCAGAGCCTGGGGAATAATGGCTTTCCAGGTTGTGTGCTTCTGCAGATCACTCTGATCGTGAGAAGAGGTGCACGTGTGGGCAGTGCAAGCCTTTCCCTGATTGCAGTGTCTTAAAGGCAGGAGGTAGGCCTCAGTGCGAGCTGGTGGCCAACAAGGAGACTGTCCCTTCCCTCTATGCTGAGATGTCAGGAGTGCTCCTACCTCACATATGTGTTTGATGATGACGAGATGAAGGGATTTATAGGGGGATAGGGTTGAGCGGTATCTGACACTCACAATGTCCTCCCACAGCAGGCCAAGGCCGTGGTGGCCCGCTCCCACAGCGCCGACTCTGAGGACAACTATGTCCCCATGAACCCTGGTTCCTCGCCCCTGATCCACGCTGAGAAAGCCAACGACAACGCCCAAAATCTCTACATCCCCATGAGCCCTGGGCCGCATCACTTTGACCTGGTGGGGTTGTCCTCGGCCACCCTCCCCGTGCATAAAGGAGGAGCCATGGCGCAGTGCCACAGGCGGCTGAGTGAAATCCAGCCCCCGCCAGTCAACCGCAACCTCAAACCCGACCGGAAAGGTAAGAATGGTTGTTTTGTGGGTAAAGCCTTCCAGGAACCCTTCTATTCTTGTAATATTTTGGGTTACATCTGCCTTTTTGTGCACACTCCTGTGTGAGGTCTCAGCTGCTACCAGCAGCAGTCAGACCCTCAGATTTTCCCTTTCCCCATTCATTTTCTCTTTCAGGAGCACCATGGTGCAATGGAGCTTAAACATCCCATCTCAAAACCATCCTGGCCTTTACAGGAGATGCATGTGGCAAGCACAACCCTTTTGCCTTCACCTCTTCCTACACTCCACCCCAAAACCTCTAGACTGTATTCAGATGACCCAGATTTCTCCTGCTGTTTCCTGGTTTCCTGGCAGCTCTTCCCTCAGGGCTTTGCCTACACCCACATCACCACCCTGACCATTGCTCAGCCCATTAGAGGAATTTTGGCCACAGCCAAGGAGAAGGGCTCCCATCATTAGGATGTCAGCACCTAACTCAATCAACACACTAGATGAGGGCTGGGGCTGCAGCACAGCATTCTTCTCTTCCACTTAATGAACTTTCCATGATGAAAAGAGCTTTCATGTTACTCTGATTGGCAGCCCTGCCTGTGGCAAGGGGGTTGGAACTGGATGATCTTTGAGGTCTCTTCCAATCCAAGCCATTCTATGATTCTGTAATCCCTCTGGGCAAGTGCTCTGGCCAGAAGTTGCTCAGTGCTGGTAGAACCTGGTCTTGTCCAGCCTTGCTGAGGCATCAGAACTCCCTAACGAGGCACATTTCCCTTTTGGGGCCATCCATCCAACTCTGGGCTGTGGATCAGAGGGAGAAATTCACTTTTTCTTTCCCCCAGTCCCAGCATAAATGATTGCAGGGATTTGGGTTGGAGGAATTTGTCATCAACGAGGAGGGCTGGGGGACTGATGGGCAAAATGGGAAGCAAGAAGCAAATTTTAGGGGACCATCCCCTCTTATGCTGGTTATGGTCTGAATAAATACCTTTTCCTCCAGCAAAGCCATCACCACTGGACCTGAGGAGCAACACTGTCATCGATGAGCTTCCCTTCAAATCACCAGTGACAAAATCCTGGTCCAGGCCAAGGTGAGTAATGGTTGGGTATGATGCATACCCAAATTTCCCCAAAAGCAGGATGATCCCTTCCATCTCTTTTTTTTTTTTTTTTTTGTCAATTTTAGAAAGAGTAGCTGCAGAGCTGGGTCGTGTCTTGAAAATATGCAAGCAGCTGTATTAAGCTAAAAGCCCACATTGCCCAACATATCCATCAGGGATCAGCAGGAGCTATCTCAGTAGAGGATTAGAATTGGGCATTTATAGTGTAATTCTTTCCTAAAATCTCCTGCCACACCGTGGTGATTTCTGACTCAGGGATTTCCTTGGTCACATCATGGCCAGACTTTGGACCTGGGTCAGATGCTGTTGGAGAAGAGGAGCTCCTCTCTTGGACTCCTTGTGAGCTCCATCAGGTGTTTGTGAGAGCCAGAGCCACATTCCCCACATCACGGCCAGTGGCAGGGAGATAAATTGGTTTAGGTTAGGATTTCACATGAAAGCCCAGCATGTGGCTGAGCAGCTAATTAAGATCCCTTGGAAACATTTCCTATTTCTGGGATCTGACACCGCCCGCAGAGCTGTGGCTCTGACACGAGATCCTCAGTCCATGGCGGAGTGATCCCAACTCAGCCGCACTGGGGGCACAGTACCAATTTCACATCCAGCTCATCTCCAAAAACCCTGCTTTGGTCTAAAATCTCAGGGTGAGGCACACTGGGTTTGACCGAGTTGTGTTTTGATTGCCTTGAAAGCAAAGCCTAGCCTGGAGGAAGTCTGCAAAATGAAACCAAAGCACTTCATAGCAAAGTCTGCCGGCCAAAAATAACAGGATTCGCACAGTTCCAGTTCTGCTGCTAATTCGTGGTCTGATGTTGTCCAATGAAAGGAAGAAGCCAGGTTTGGCTGTTATGACTCTTGTAATAAATTGGATTGCGTGGAGACTGACTGCAGGGCATGAGTGCTGTGTGCTGAAATCACTGCACCAGGAAACAGCGTGCGGGGTTTGACTGACAACGTGGCCGACCCCACAGAAGCTAATGGATTTTTCCCTTATCAGTTAATCGTATGACCCTGCCTTTACTGCAAGGCAACAAATAGCTTTTTAAGACATGGGCTTTAATGCCAGATGCTGATTGCATTATGTTAGTCTCCATAATTAGATCTGGCCAATTGAAAACAAGGCGACGCCTTGGAGATTTTGTTTTCCAGCAAAAAATTCAGATAGAGCCCTGCATGGTAAGCAAAGCCTGGAGCTGCAACAGGGCTGAAGATGAGAAGCTTGTTGTGGGCTTCCATGGAAGCTGGCCCTGCATCCTCTCCAGTGGAATACTTCCTGTGAGAGAGAAGAGTTTATGGAGCCTGATTTATGCAGCTCATAGCAGGAGAGTTATGGGTGTGCCCAGAGAGGTGGTGGATGCCCCATCCTTGGAGACATTCAGGGTCAGGCTGGACCAGGCTCTGAGCACCCTGATGGAGCTGTAGGTGTCCCTGTTCATTGCAGGGGAGTTGGACCAGATGGCCTTTGAAGGTCCCTTCCAACTCAAACGACTCTATGATTCTATGATATAGCAAGCAAGGCGTTACTAAAAAAGTCCTAGAAAGGAAAAAGCAAGAAGACCAAACTGAGTGATTCATTGTCCCATGGGAAGGTCAGGTTAGAAGATCCTCAGTGCCACCAGCTCTTCTCCATCACCCACCATGAGTGCGGGGAGGTGTCAGGTGCTGCTCTCGCCCATCCTTTCCCAGCCATGGACCTGCAGCCATCACTCACATGTTGACCTTTGCCCTTACAGCCAGACCTTCAACGCCGGCTCTTTGCAGTACTGTCGGCCTGTCTCCTCCCAGAGCATCACCAGCACTGACTCAGGAGACAGCGAGGAGAACTACGTGGCAATGGTAAGGGCCCCCAGCTGGGATATGTGGTCCTGGCAGGACGTGTGCGTTCTCCAGTGCTGCAAACACATTCCTAGCTCGTGAGATGGGAGCACCACAATGATTCTGATAGCATCATGATGGATGTGGTGTGCATCCTCACATACATCCCTACATGCACAAAGCAGTGGCTTTTGTTCCTAATATGGTGCATCCTACTGGGGTTTTAACTCAATATGAGAGCAGGAACATATATTACCTACTTTGCAAGGAATTAAGAGGGGATAAAAGCATCTATGGGATGTCAGGGCGTATTTTCTTCATTAAGTTCAATTTTTTTCAGAGTTTTTTCCCTGCTGACATTATATATGTGTGCAGGGCAGGGGCTATCAGAGCAGCAGCAGGGAGTGGCACTGCTTACAGGGAGGGGTTTTGTCTCTCTTTGCAAAGCTGCTGACTTGAAGCATATTTGTAAGGCTGCGTAACTGAGGGGGCTGAGGAGATCTGTGCACTGTGTAGCACGGTTGTGCAAAGCAGAGATCCCAGCACCAGCCGGGCCTCACTGAGGTGTGGTTCTGAGGAGATGCTGGAGCTTACATCTTCTGTCAGGCATGTGAATAAAATCAGCACAGAGGCAGCAGAGCTTCCATGATGCAAAAAATCAACAGCATGCATTTATATTTATTAGCCCAATACAGAACCCAGGCCCCAGCAGCTCTGCACGTCCCAGTGCCTGTGAGGAATGAGAGAGCAGCTCTCATTGGGACCTCTTTTGAAAGGGCCAACGAGGCACTTCTTTGCCACATTTGTGTTAATTCCTTTTTTTTGTTTTTATTTTTTTTATTTCGTCCCATTTTAATGCTTGTTATCTCTCCTGTCTCTTCCCTGCATTAGCAAAACCCCATTTCTGCTTCTCCTGTTCCTAGTGGCACCAACAGCCCAGCGCCTAAAAAGAGTTCGGGGAGTGTGGATTATCTGGCCCTGGACTTCCAGCCAAGCTCACCAGGGCCACACAGAAAGGTACTGGGGATTTTCTAAACTTCTGATTAAAAGAATGCATTTTTTTTTTGTAGAGCTAGTAACTTTAGAAGCATGATTTGTCCTGCAGATCTGCTGCTGTATCTGTTCTAGGTCAGACTCTGTTGCATAGCTGCAGCCTTGCTGGAAGTGTCACCAAAAGCAACAACGTTGAGTGGACCAGGGATAACGATGAGACCAGAAATTCTGCTAGGGCTTGTAGAGTTTGTGCCATAGTCAGAAGCTGTCAGGAAGAAACAGCAGAAGAGTTTTTTCCTCCTTCAGAACAAGTCCCCCAAAAACAGAGGGGTATTTTTTTATGTGAGATATTCTAAGGAAATGTTGGGTATCTGTCTCCTGCTGGTCAGGGGCTTTGAAAGGGCACCAGTTGAGCAGGGAAAGCACAAACTGGTTTTAAAAAGTGAGATTGATGTTTAAAAGGGGAGGTGATTGAGTCATTGCCTGATGAGAAAGGGCTTTGTCAGGAATGAGGCACTTCTGCCAAGTGTCCAGTGGAAACATGGAAGGGGAAGCTCCTAAAGACCCAGAGATGGGTGACTTTTCTTTAGGTTCAAACACAGGAGAATCAGACAAAGTGAATCATAGGAAATAGGGCAAGGGAGGACCTCAGGGCATCCCCACATCCAAGAGAAAGCATCTCTCCTGAGGTGGCAGATGAGGCTTTAAAGTCTCAGAGAGTGGAGATTTCACAACCACCCCTGCAAGGCCATGTGCCAAGATGAAGAGGCTATTATCAATTTAAATAATATGCCACCTTGGAAAGGTGATTAGAGACTTTTAACAACATCACCTGGCTCCAGCCAACTACAGAAGCTGGGGGTCGTCTGAAATGCCTGTAGAGGAAAAAAGATTTCCAGGAAGCAAGAAAGTATGGAAAAAATAATCGAGTGTGTATAGAGTCAGCACAGCTAAGATTTTTCTGTGCATCTCTAAGAATTATTGAGATCTTACAAGAAAATGAGCAAGATGCAATGCTGAACTTGCATTATTAGCAGGTAGAGAACACAACTGCATACTTATGCTCCAGAGTTGGTGAGACAGTAGAGACTCGGGTGCTGGTTTAACTCTCCCATCGCAATGTGGTCTTACGCAAGCAAGCTGCAGAGTAGACCAAAATCTTTCATCTGAGACCCTTCAGAGGGAGGGTAATGAGCTATGGAGCCTTCAGGGAGGCAGGGGAGGAGCTGGTGGTCTCATCATCCCCTTTGTGCGGGCGTGGATGGGAGCCAATGGGTGACCAACAGGTGGGTGTCTTTATCCTGCCCGCAGCCCTCCACCTCGTCGGTCGCCTCGGATGAGAAGGTTGACTACGTGCAAGTGGACAAGGAGAAGACACAGGCGCTGCAGAGCACCATGCAGGAGTGGACTGATGTGCGGCAGTCCTCGGAGGCCACCAAGAGCACCAAGCAATAGCGACGGGGCAGATAGCTAACAGGCAAATGTCCCAGGGGCTCTCCCAGGTTGGAGTCCCACCAAACTTCCAGCTCCACCTGGACTGGATTTGTAAGACTGTTGTCTGCAGAGGGGAGGGGGTCTTCATTCCTTTTTTCTTTTAAGACAAAAAGAAAGTTAATTTAAGGGGAAGACTTGGCGGATACTGTTTGCCAGTGATAAAGACCAACTATGTTCGGTGGCTAGGTTTGTGCTTTAGCTGCTGAATGCACTATCCAGGAACTTTGATGTAGCAATACCAGGTTCCATCCTACACATCTGTTGCTTACAGTTATTAAAGCCACCTTGTATGTGCTAACATCATCTCTCCCCGTCTTCTTCCATACCGCACCCCCAAACCACGCCACCCAGGTTTGGCACATCTCTCATAGGACATCATTCCCCAACACTGATCCTCCCCTCCTTATGGCTGCCCCCTTCTCTGCCTCCTCTCAATCCCAAAACTGAGCAAGGACCATTCCTCTTTGACTTTACTGTCACCATTCCATCCTTTGTAAATAACAACCTGTTCAAAACCTCTGATAGTAATTCTCCTTGAAGGACAGCCTCTGTGTTTCTGGTAGTGATTTGTAACCATCAGGAGCTTGAAGAGCACCCAGACTGCCCTATTGAGCTGGCTTTGCAGCCCAGGACTCGCCCCACCATACACACACACACCAGCATGTGCTCACACACACACATGCACACGTGAACACCCAGTTGTGATGAGGTGTTTGCTGTGGTTGATGCTCTCCAGCATCTCTCAAAGTCAGTGGGCTGGAGAGGTTGGCTTCTGACGGCAGAATTTAAGACTGAGGCCAATTTTCTGTGAATCTGGCTCGAGGAACCAAAATCTGCCCTTTGTGGCACAGAAATCAGCCCAGAGAGAATGAGTCCTATTTCCCTGGCCATCATGAGAAGCTCTGTGTGAGGCATGCAGAGACGCTGTGGAGCCCCTGGGTACCTGGACTGGCATGAGGTTGAGTGAGAAGCAGGGAGCAGGAGGCTGATGTGGGGACCAGGAGAAGGCAGATGCTGTGCCTTGGAGGTTGGGCTTGGATGGATGGATCCTGTGAAGTGTACCTTGAAGGAAAGGAGTGGAGGAACTGAAATGTTGGTCAGTGGTGAGGGCTTAGGCTTGGGAAGAGGCTGGTCGGAAGAGGATGTTTCAGTGTTAGCTTTGATGTAGCATACAGTTGGTTCATGCTGGACACAAAGGTTTGGACTAAGTGTTTTTCCCCATCTTTGATGATGCTTCTTTGATACAAACAGCTTTTTGGTGATAATGGCCCTGGGCTCTGATAATGGATGGGAATCTGCTGTTCCCCCCGCCTGCATCCTTGACACATCCAGACTTGGGATCGCTCCCCGAGCAGCTGCCGCGCGCAGAGTGTAGAGAAGGAAGAGGCAGCTCATTGCAGAGATAATAACTCATGATCTCATGAAAACAGGAAGGACTAATGATTGCCATGGAGCAGCCTGATTGCCAGACAGCGAGCGCTGACACAGATAAACAGGCCGACCGCGAACTGAGAGCTAAACAAAGGACACATTAGAAGGATTAGGTAATAATGTTGGTTAAATAGCCTGAGTTATTCTTCAGGCTGAACCCCTCCCAACACCAGGGGCTCTGCTTCCCACCAACACCACCAAGAAAAGCAATTATTTGTATTAATTATTGATGCTCAAGCGTTAACACATTTGTTTAATCTTAGCCTGAGCTTGGAAAGGACCAGATGCATCCCACATGGGTATAGGATGCCAGACCCTTAAGGGCTGGGCTCTGCCTTGTAAAGTCTCCAATTTCCAACGCCAGTTTATGTTTTCCTCTCCCTTGCCATAAGATGGGAGGATATTAATGGAAAAGCTCTGATGACCCTGTAAAGACACTGCAGTGTTGGCTTTTTTCAAGAATAATGGAGCAAATATCCTCATGCTTATGGTAAAAATAATCATCACCTAGGAGAGAGATGAGAGAAGACCCAAAGGGGAAGATTTAGTGCAGCCAGATGCTTTGTGAAGACCAGGGAGTGTTACAGCCTGCAAGGGCCTTTGCCTCTCATTGAGGGCTTGCACGGTGAGATAATGAAATGAAGAGCAGAGTGCAGCGCTTCGTCTTTCTATAGTCCCTTTCATCACCACATCTCAGGGGAAACAAAACATTGGGTCTGGTCCAGAGCCCACTGAAGTCACTGTAAAGACTCCCATGAAACTCAGTGAGCTCATTAAGAGGATGTGGAGAGGTCTCCTGGTCTTGGCATCCAACAAGTGCTTGAGACACGAAGGAAAAGCTGAGCCCATGGACCTGGTGTGCACTGACCTGGCTGGGAGCGAGCTCTGCACAGCCCCTGCTGAAAAGCAAAGAACCTGGTTCTCCTATTTCATCCTCCAACCTGCTATACACAAAGGAAGATCAAGTTGGGGGAGAGGGGTTATGGTGTACACTGAATGTGTACTTCCCTGCAAGGATCATGCCGTTTGCCTCCTAAAACACAACCATCTCTGGGGTGGGTTGCAGCAGAAATTTTAGGAACAGCTCCTCATGCTTCTTGGGGTCTCTCCCAGTGTAGTTATTCTTGAGACCAAACTGAGCCAACTCTAGGTCAAAAAAATCTTGAGCCCGACCAAAAACCTGGAAAAATGAAGTTATAATTTGCATTTTTCTTCACTTTTCTGACCCAGTGCATGACATACCTGTCCAGTTGCTTGGGGCACAGTCAGAAATGCGTGTCCTCTACCCCATATGAGACTGGGAGATGGGGACTCAACAAGTCCTTTCTCTGATGGTACACTTGGTTGAGAACCAAACCGGGATCGGATGCGCTTCTGCGCTGGGACTAGGTCCATCCAGTGCCCACTCCCATGTTTAATCCAAAGTGTTAATTAAGATTGAGAAAGCCCTTCATGGTACTGGAGAAACTAGTCTGTTTTCTCCATGTCCTGCAAATGCTGATATTTGTTCATGGGGCAAGCACTGCCATGGGGTAGCTCTTTTCCCAAAAGCAGCTATTTTACATCTGCTGCTTACCAGTCCTTCTCTACCTTACTGCGAGGTCTCTGTTTTCCCAAAAACAGAAATATTTCTCCTTTTTGCATCAAGCAAAGGGCCCCTCCATGCTAAATATCAACTCATTGACTCCCTCCACGCGTTGCCATATAGACTTGAGCACAGCAGCCCCTCCCGAAAGCTGCTGGGTAATCAATGGCTGCAGTGGAAACAGTCATTCCTGCTGGTTGCCGAGCTGATTACGGCAGTCCCTGATGATTAATGTTTGTGCAGTGTTTAGTCTTAAATTGTATTGAAAAGCAGCTGGTTTAATTACACGGCCTGCCAAGAACTTTGTCCTGAAGGCACTGAGTTTATCACATCCACTCTATACTTGGATGCTCAAGTATGACAGACTCTTTTGTTAGAAATAGGTATTTTAGGAAGCTGAGAACACTGCTAATGATTTGTTTTAATTGCAGGCAAAGGACCTGACTTGAGTCCTTACGTCAGAGCCTCCTCTTCAGCTGTACAGTCTCTTTTAAGAAAAGGGATGTGCTTTTATGCATGGAGAAGGGTTGATTGTGAGATGAGCATCTTGACCTCGGTGTTCAGTTTTACGAAGTATCAGGGCCAGGTCAGAAAGCTCTTCCCAAACATAAGAACTACTGAACTGGTGGTTTTAGAGGCAGAAATTTCCAAAAATGTGTATCCCTTGCTGTGAGTCTGCAACTGCTGTTTGCAACTACTCTGTCTCGTGAGATGTGTAAGTTGTCTCAGAACCGGTTTGCTCTGTCTTGACATTTGAGTGTTCGGTGGGAAAGAAATTTCCAGCTCTAAATGGATGCCAGGATGAGGTTTAGTCTCAAATATGAGAAAGAAAACATGTGCGTGTGCAGATTGTGCTGACTGACAGGCAGGTGGGGCCACATCGGGAGCTGGCACCAGCAGGTGGCCAAGGCGTGGGTTGACTGGGGGATAACTGGGATGAGTTTGGAGCCAAGGCCACCAGTCGCTGGAGACCGTTAAATACAGGTTGGGAGGAGAGAAGGCAGAGGTATTTGCTAGCAAGATTTGAATCTTGGTCTTCAAAACTCCTTTGGCATGAGTCTGAAGTCAGATCTGCACAGATGTATGGGTTGTGGAGAAGAGTTTTTCTCACTGGGGACCCAGCTGTGCTGAGGGACGCCTGGTTCTGGGGATCCCTTGGGCTGGTCACTGGGAAGCAGGGCCATGGCTTCACAGGGTGTCCCGAGAGAGGTGGTGCTGTCTTTGTCCTTAGAGGTTATCAAGACCAAAATGGATTGAGCCCTGGGCAAATGGGTTGGACCCCACAGCTGACCCAGCTTGGGGCAGGGAGTGGAGCTAGAGGCATCCCTGCCCCTTGATTTACCATGAGACCCTGCTGCTGGAGCAGGGCCTCCTGCATGCGAAGGAAGGGGTAAAAGGCAATACTTAGATGCCTATAGCATCGTAAGTAGGGCCAGGGCCTCTTCCTTGGCCATGAAGCAACAAGGCACAGCTCAACCCCTAAGGTCACATACCCCTGTAAGGCCTAATCCGCACTTGGGCCATTCCTTGCACTTGGGATGGGGCTGACTGGATCCATCCAGGACATGGACACATTGAGCCACTGGGAAGCAGCTTGAACCCGTGAATTTGTTAGGCTGGACATAGACCCCTGGAGCCCCACCAGAGCCTCTGCATCTCAGGATCCCCTGAGTGTACCAGGAAGAGCTGGCTCCATTTGGCCATCCATTGAGCGTAGCTCATCGGCTGGGATAGAGTTGATTGTTTTTTTCATAGTAGTGTGTATGGTGCTATGTGCTGGGTTTGAGATAAAAACAATGTTGATAACACACCGATGTTTTAGTTGTTGCAGAGCAGTGCTTGCACAGAGCCGAGGACTTTCCAGCCTCTTTTCCAGCCTCTCGTGCTGCCCTGCCAGTGAGGAGCTGGAGATGTGCAAAAGGCTGGGAGGGGACACGGCCAGGACAGCTGGCCCAGAGTGGCCAAAGGGACATCCCATACCATAATATGGTATGGGTTAAAAAAAAATCCAATAAACGTTGAAAAATAATAAAATAATTGAAATAACATAATTGAAAAATAATTAAAAAATCAATAAAACTTGGGGGAAGTTTGAATTTGCCAGGGCTGGCATCACTCAGCGACTAGCTGGGCATTGGTCAGCTGGTGGTTGGCAATTGCATTGTGCATCGTTTGGTTTTCTTTTCATCCTTTTTTTTTCTTTTAAACTTAACTTTTTCAACTGTCTTTCTCTCACCCAACAAGATTCTAACTTTTGCCTGTTCAATTCCCTTCCTCCTTCCCACTATAGGGGAGTGTGTGAGTGGCTGTGGTGCTTAACTGCCTGCCAAGGTTAAACCACCACTTGGGCTTTGATGGGAAGGTGTTTAGATAAACTGAGCACTGGTTCAGGGAACCAGAGAGGTGCTGGGGTCTCCTCCTTGGAGATCTCCAAAAGCCACCAGGACGTGGTGCTGGACCCCCTGCTCTGGGTGTCTCTGCTGGAGCAGGGTTGGGCCAGATGGACCCAGAGGTGCCTCCAGCCCCAACCATTTTGTGATTACGATTCTGTGATTCTGTGAAATAGCTCTCCAGGTCCTGGCTGATCTCCTTGGCCTGGGAGAGGAATAAGTGGATGTTTCTCTTAAGTGGTGTTTGTGTTGCTTTGATGTTTTCCCACCTGGTGACATTGTTCTTCCATGTAAAACTGACTCAGCCCCACTGTGCGTCGTGCTGGAGGGACATTGTCTGGATGAGACCAGTGCAGTTGGGTTGTGCCTATGAAGAAGCAATATTTGCAATGAGAAGGGCAAAAAACGGAGCCTAACCCCAGCCAGGTATGGAGCCAGAGGACATATGTGGCCATCAAAGAGCCAAGCAAACCAGAGTGACCAGTCCTCCTTCAAATCACAAGGACCAATGAACCAGTTTATGTCCTCAGTCAGCAATCTGGGGAGTCTGATTGCTCCCTCCTCTGCCCAGAAAGTGCCAACCTACCCATGTGTGTGCAAAGATCTTGCAGCTATCAGTGAGGCTCCTACAGGCAGAGATGTGCACCCTTGTGCCATGGGTTCTCCAAGGCCTGAAGCAATCCATCCCCCTGTCCTCTTGTCCTTTGTGTCCTATCCTTATAGCCGTGATTTTATCTCCCTGTTTGCAGCTCCTTGAGATGTGCCATTAATCAGGTTCCTGCTTCAGTGGTTTCTCTTGGAGAAGAGTTGATATGTAGCCAGGTGTCACCAGTGAGCTCTCCTCTGCCAACCCACAGCCAATCTCCCCAGCACATTGTGTCCAAATTTCAACACTACCAGCGTGCTGTGGAGCTGAAGCTGGGCCATGTGGCTCCATCCCTTGAGATAAAATTGCTTCTTGATGGGCTTGCTTGCAATCAGCAGGCTCTTTGTTTTAGTACTTCTTTCCCCACCTCACAGGTGCACGGTGAGGCTTAATTAGTTGACACCTAATCATGCAAATTGCTGCTCTGAGCCTGCACCCAGTGGCCAAGCGTGTGGTGCTTCCCCATTGCCATGCCCAGCATCACACATTGACACCACACATCCTGCTCTGCAGAACTCACTGAGAACCTCATCTCCAATTACCAACGTGGAAAAAAACACTTGGTAGGGCTTTCTCCTGAGTGAGGGAATGGGGAAAAAAAAAAAAAACATTTGCACAGTTTCAGTGTTCCGCTATCAGATGGTCCCTGAAAATAACACATTTTGGTGGGAGCCATAGGGACGCAGCGGCTGAAGAGCATCGTGAAAAGGGGAAATGAGCAGGACTCTGGGCTCCACGGGAAGCATATTGATGAATATTGATGAATCCCATAGGGTTAGGACCAAACCTTTAGAGTTAGTCAGGTCCCACTCAGCCCAGCTCTTGGCGAAGTCAACAGTTCCCCATTGGCTTTGAGCATCGTTGGGTGGGAACGGACCCAGCCCAGTTAGGGTAGTTTTTGCCATTTGTTTCTTAACCTGCTGCAAGGGAGGGTCAGAGCCCTGGCTTTGGAGCAGGGATATTTTGTGTGTTTCGAAGCCTATGACTGTTCTTAAAGTGAAGAATTTTTCTTTTTTTCGATTTGTAGAAGGAAGGACAAGAGTAATCTGTGGCAAACTGTACAGTACGTGTCTTCTTGTGGTGTCACTGTTTGAATGGTTATTAAGTTTTCAAATCACTGTGGACAGCTAATCACTTAAGTTATTAATTTATTCTTTGGGGTTTTGTTGTTTTTTTTTTTTTTTTTATTGTATGTGGTCAAATACAACCANAAAAGAGTAATTTGAAACAATTATTTATCCTGTAAATTGGTCTTGAGTGAAACCTAGATAATACTTTTTTTTTTTGGCTGTTAATAAACATGGTACATGCCTGATGTGAAGGTGATCTCGTTTTTAAGTACTGTATAAGCAATGGAAAAGCGACGGGAAAATAAAATGATGATAATAAAAAGACTCTCACTGCTCACTGCCAGCATGGATATGGAATTGGGGAGGAAGGGGAAATTAAAGACTGGATCAAGTTGAATTATGCAGCACTTTTCTCGATACAAGACACCAACATTTTGGTGTTTTTAGGCTAATAAAGTGAATTTACTACTATGGCTGTATCTGCTTCAGGGATACACTTCAGTATATGCAAGGTGAGGGCACACACTGCCTTCCTCACTCATCATTGGGGCAACATCTGCCAGTCCCAGGTCAGGACACCAAATAACCCGTAAAACATAAGGACAAGAGCAAATCTTTCTCCCCTCGGAGTTAAAAATTCAAAACATCACTTCGAGGCACTTTTCTCCTCTTAAAAATATAAAAATAAAAATAATAAAAATGAAAAAAATAGAAAAAAACACGTGGGGAAAAACACCTCCCTGCAGGACAGCCCCCCAAAACCCCTTTTCTAGATGAGAGCAGCATCGCAGCGCATCTCCAGCCCAAACCTGGATCCCAAACCTGGAGCTGAGGACCTGGCTGGAAGCTCTGCTTGAGCAGAGCAGAATGTGAAACCAGGGGCCATACAATCCCAGTTTGCTCTGTACAACTATTCCTGTTAGTACTAATGGTAGATACCGTACAATTATTGGTATAGCATATATGGGAAAATACTAAATAATGTTAGTAGGGCATTGCTAACAGCCATAGTGGGGTATGCTACTATTATAGTGTAACAGTATAATATATAGTATTAGTTGTATTAATAATTGATAGTATTAATATTAAATACATTAATAAATTAAAGGATGAGGGGAAATGGTTTCAAGCTAAAAGAGGGGAGATTTAGACTGAATATGAGGAAAAAGTTGTTACAGTAAGGGTGGTGAGGCACTGGCACAGGCTGCCCAGAGAGGTGGTGGATGCCCCATCCCTGGAGACATTCAGGGTCAGGCTGGGGGGGCTCTGAGCACCCTGATGGAGCTGTGGGTGTCCCTGTTCATTGCAGGGAGTTGGACCAGGTGGCCTTTAAAGGTCCCTTCCAACTCAAATAATTCTATGATTCTATAATAATTAATAGTAATGCTAATGTTAGTGTACATTAAATGCTTAGTATGTTACTCCTAGCTTACACATATTTGTTTGATATTCATGTATTTATGTGACTGTGTATACATGCATATGTACATAAACATATATTCATTTATATATGTATGGTAATTATTTGAGGGAATTATCATGGAGCAACTGTAGGCAGTGCTGTGAGAACACAGGCTTAGGGCTGGGTACAAAGAGAAGTCCAATGCTGAGAGTTACAAACAGGGACCGAAGCAGGCAGCCCCATTACTCTGCTGAGGCTGCCCAGGCTGCCATCCATGCCGAGCATTGCACGCAGCTCGCCCCTGCTCATCTCAGCAAATCATAAGGAAAATAAAAACAAAAAGAAAAGACATATTTAGGGACGAGCATTGCTGTGGAACAGTTCCTCATTTTTCCATGTTGCATTGACTGTCTGCCTTGATTATTTAGATTAAGATCTCGTCAAGGCAAGGGGTTGAAGCTCAGAGGATGCCTCCAGGTGACACTCCAACACAAAGCAGGAAGCCAACATGGCAGCAGCAGGAAGGTTTTGGAAACCTCCTTGGACAGGAGGTTCATAAAAGACTATTAATAATAGCAGGAAGCACCGTACTTTTTATCTAACTTGAGCTTCAGTTCCATATTTATTTCCCATTAGCAGCACTTCCAGTCTAGCAGACTTAAATACAAGAAGCTCACTCTGCTATTCATCCACAAAACCCTACTAATGGGATTGCGATCCAGATTTGGAGCAACGTGGCTCCTTGGCGTGGAGGAGGGCATCCATGCATCCAGCTCTGGGCTGGGGTCCCTGCACCCAAACCCCTCCTCCCCAACCCACCTCCACTTCCTCCCACCCATCCACACTCTATAGGATTTTGCTGAGCACACAAGGTCAGGTGCTCCCCTCCCATCAGCTTCCCCCATCTTCTTGACCCCATCAACCCAACAGCAATGAGTATCGCTATAAGACACTAAGTCTTTATGTTGAATTAATTGATTTCCTTTATTTATACATAGGAAAGAAAATAAATATATGATAATATACACCAGAGATTCAATCCCATGCCAAAAAGTCTGCTTACATCCCCTGTAGCAGTGTCTGTGCTTTGTCTTCTCCTCCACTACAACACAATTTTCCCCCTGATACCTCACGGTCAAGATTAGGCCCCATGTGCAGGACCTAAGGCACAAGTTTCTGCCACTGGAGCTAGAGAAACCTTTACTACAGGTGCAAGTAAGGAGCAGGTTGGGCCAATGGGTGGGGAGCGCTGTGGGATGGAGCTACGATCCTATAGACACACAGCCCAGGGCTTGGGTTGGCTCCTGCCACCAAAATCAGCCCATCTCGTTACTGGTTTATATAAAGCATTGGTTTACATAGCATGTATTTATATTGGCTGGATATAGCGTATCTGGTTGGGTTATTTTCCTTGCAAATCAGCATTTTAAGACATAGTGGGTTTAGGGGTCTCAGCTCAAGGTATCCCAAAGAAAATCCCAATTTTCAAAGGGCAGATCTGGCCCAGAGAGCCATGAAATGCCAGCGTGCCCAAGTCCTAAAGACATATCTGGACAAACAGCTGTGTGCCTGGGTCTGCCACATGCACTAACAGCATCCACACAAGAGGGGCTCGATGGAGCCCCGAAAAAACAACCAGACCTGGTCAGTCTCTCTTGGCTGGGGGCAGTTTGTAACCCTCAGCATCTTCCAGGTCGAGCTGCTGCTGCTCGCTGCCGCCAAGCAAGCTTGCAGGCTCTCCACCCTGGCATATTGGCATTGCAATGTTGGCTGCTGGGCCTTTTTTCAGCCATTTCCCACCTTTAGATGTGCATCACGGTGGGATTGCAAAACCACATTAAAATAAAACAACCCAGGAAAGGCCCCCCAGAACTCAGTGCCGCAGGAAGGGCTGCAGATGGAAGCCCATGAGCAGTCTCCATCCCCAGGACATCGCTGGGTCCATCCTCACCTCTGTCCCTGTCCCCTCCCCAGGCTGGTGACAGCAGGCAAGACAAGGCTACGCTGAAGCAAAAGGGCACTTCTCCGAGCTGTCGGCAGCTGCTCGTCTCCGCAGGCGCTTAGCTGCAGGGGTTCATTTAAGGCGTTAAGTGCATAGGAAGCAGGAGGACCCTCCAGGTGCCAACAACAGTCTCCAAATCAGCCCCTGAGTCTTTTTCCATTTGCAGTGTTCCCCAAATTCTCCTCCGAGTTGCCCGCTGTCACCAAGGTGAGAAAGAGGAGTTTCTGGCTTCGGGTGGGCCCCGTGGACATGGAATTTCTGGTGCATCCCGGTCGCTAGAAGACGAGTCCATGAAAGGAGCCAGACCCACCTCCGCCCGCCGCAGGGCTGCATCCCCCCGAGGAGCTGTCATCGTCCTTGTCCCTGTCAAAGTCTCTCCACCACAGCGGGGATTTCGGCAAGGCGGAAATGTAGGCGGCTCTGTTCCTCGCCTCTTTTTCCTGCTCCTGGAGGAGAAATGACACAAGGATATTGCACTAATTTGCAGGTAAATAACCCGGGGGAGTTGCTCCCACCTTCCCTGAGGAGTTCCAGTTGCCCCTGGGAATTTCCTCGAAATTAAACTGGGGTTGCCAGGCCATGTACTCCTCTCTAGAGCTTGGAGGAGAGCTGCATCAAAGTGTTGTATCTCTCCAACCACATGGGTGATCCAAAAACACTTTGACAGCTGGGAGAGGAGGAAGCCCTCATTTTCCCCTGGGACACTCAAATTCCTACAGAACACTGCTGTTTGGAAAGGTTTGAACTCTGATGATGAATGAAATCTGCTCTGGTTTTTATTCCCTGCTTCCCAGTGTATCAGG
Organism: Penelope pileata; assembly: GCA_013396635.1. Classification (NCBI taxonomy): domain Eukaryota; kingdom Metazoa; phylum Chordata; class Aves; order Galliformes; family Cracidae; genus Penelope; species Penelope pileata. The sequence continues at coordinate 57,542 of WBMW01006237.1, read as the reverse complement.
TTTACGTGGCAAGGTTTTGGTACTGGGGGATTACAGGGGTAATCTCTGTGAGAAGAGCCCCCAGCTGCCCCCAGCTCCTGTCAGCCCCAAAATAGACCCACTGCTTCCAAAGCAGATCTCCACATGCAGCCATGGTGGAGCAGAGGTAGAGTGACCACAGAGTGGTGGAGATGAAGTGTTATGGACTGATCACAGCCCCAATCCCACACTCCCATGTGCTGCTTGGAGGGGAGAAGGTAGAATAGGGTGGATGGGGATGAGGTGGTTTTAGTTTGCTTCTAGTTCTCACTATCCTACTTTCATTAATTGGCAATCAATTAAATTTCACTTCCTCAAGTTGAGTTTGTCTTGCTCACGATGGTAAAGAGTGAGCCATCTCCCTATCCTTACCTTGACCCCCATGAGCTTTGTCATCTTATTTTCCCTCTCTTGCTAAGGAGAGAGAGTGAGAGAGTGGGTGGGCACCTAACAACCAGCCATGGTCCATCCACCACACCTGGACACCTGGAGATCACTGACACTGATCCCATACATCAACCTCAACACCCAATCGCAATGGGAAAATGCAATCTGTATACACCTGGGATCTACCTGCAAGTAGAGGATGTTATCTTTGGAGATGGCTTCCATCAGGTCCTTATTGAGGGAGGGCTCGCTGTGCAGGTGGCCAGCCTCGGCCGCAGCCTCATGCAGCGGGCAGCTCGGCCTGCCCGGCCGCTGCCTGTAGAAGAGCACGTAGGCAGTGTCCTTGGGGAAGAAAGAAGTCACGTTGCTGACTGATTCAAAGGAGGAGAAGGAAACCCTGGTGTCATTGAAGAGGTACCACTGGATTTCTAAGTCCAACTGCTTGTCGGAGCCCCGTTTCGATGTCCCATCCCGAGGCTGTGCACTGGGGACGGTGTCAGTGCACTCTCTGGAGTAGCAGTAGTAGTGGCCACTCTCGGAGGAGACGCCCGAATGAACCACCACGCTGCAGAGATCGTACACAACGGACACAAAGGTGTTCCCTGGGGCAGCCTTGTCCTTCCCATGCCGGCAAACATCCTCGGTTTCCTCTGAGGCAACGAGGACAGGCAGCTTGAGCACCACAGGGATGGAGACATTGTCCAGGATCTTCTTCCTCTTCATGGTCCGCGGGTCGAAGGAGAAGCGCAGCAGCGTGAGGATGAGGTAGTGCGGCCCCTCTGTCAGCTCTGCCACCTTTTCAGCGTCCTGCAAGGAAGCACATTTCTCACAGTGGTATTTATTCTCTGCTGTCAGTCTCTCTGGGGACAGAAAATAGTTGATTAAGTCCGGGACAGATCGCGAGTCCTTGGGAGCACATGCCTGCTCCCCAAAAGCCAAGAGAGGGTCTTTGGTTGTATCCAAGCCAACAGCATCGCTGCTTAAGGGATGTGCCAGTTCTCTGGGCTCCTGAAAACTCAGTGTTTCCACTGGCACTGGCTGGGCTGCAGAGTCTCCAGACACAGGGGGTTTCCTCCGGACCCAGGGAGACCCCGTTATCTGGCTTGGGTTTTCGGGAGGCTTGATAATCTGTGGGCCAATTTCTTCCACGGGTAAAGCAGAGGTGCTCCCCAACCCACGTATGGGCCTGTCCGGTGGGGGGAACGCCAACGACAGGTCTGTGAAGGCTTCTTCTCGGGAGGAGACGTTCAAACACTTCAAGCAGCGGATCTTTGTCATCATTTTACCCCCAAACATCTTCTCAATCAATGTCTTGTTTAAGTAATGATGCTCCATGGCCTGAGACATCAAGCTGGATTCCTTGAGCTTCTGGTAGATCCTTTTTCCAGTTTTTTCTTCTTCATGTAATCTTTGGCAGAAGGAAAAAGTTGCATTATATACCAATAAAACATAAAGAACTAGTTTCTAAAGGTTTCTGTTCTTCACTCATGGGGGTTAATGTGTGCACAGGGGTCTGATGTCAAGTGCGGTACCGCAGGAGGAAGGCAGGGGTGGTCAGTGTGCATTGACTCCATTTCCAGAATTCTGTCATTACTTAGGAATCACAGAATCATTAAGGTTGGAAAAGACCTCTAAGTTCATCTAGTCCAAATGTCCACCTACCACCAAGACTGCCCACCAAGATTGCCCACTAAACCATGTCCCTTAGTACCTCATCTACATGTTTCTTGAACGCCTCCAGGGACAGTGACTCAACCCCCTCCCTGGGCAGCCCGTTCCAGTGCCTGCCCATTTGGTGCAATTCCAGAAATTTTCAAGCTGAATTCATTTCTTATCCTCAGGTCGGCACAAACAGTGATTTATTAAGGAGTCCCAGACTGGTCTCACCATCTTTCACCCCAAATCTCTCAGCTCTCACTCACTCTCACTGCTTCCACATGACTCAGCATTTATTGTCACACCAGGTCTAGGGATGGCACTGTGTCATGGCTCTGAAATCAGGGTGCTTGCCACCTACCGATCCAGGAGGTACTTGAGATACTCCGAGCAGTCCTGCTGAGCACCAGGGGTAAACCAGGGTGGCCAGGAGGCAGAGAGGAAGCTCTCAGGTGAGATGGCAGGTCGCTGGCACCAAGAGGGAAAAACACATTTAAGCTACAGGATCCCACTTCACATAGAGGAAGATTTGCTTGGATTGCTGCAAGCCATGGCTGGAAGGATGAATTTCAACCCTGCTGAACCTCCCTTTGCTTGACTATTATGAGAAAAGGAGCTTCTATATGCTTACAGTACATATTTGATGTGTACTTGCATGAACCATCCACACATCTATTTATTTCTTCATTGAGTTTTAAAATGGTCTGTCTTCCTGACCTAAAGACTTCTACTTAATTCAGCCTGAATTTAATTTGATGCTTAATTTGATACCGAGTCCATTCACGAAAAGAAAGCAAAAAAAAAAATCCACTAAACTTCCACCCATCATTCTGATCTCTGCAGGCAGGTAATCTGCATTACTGGATAATGTAATCAGTGCCATTAGGAAGTTGTTGTATAATTAACATGGTAAAAGACCCATCATTGGCAAATAAGTGACTTTAAGTACTGCCTAAAAAAGAAAAATAACTAGAAGGATTATAGGAAATTACTAGGAAATTATTATCTGCAAACTACTTAACAAGCAAACACGGTAATGCATTTACACATCACAGATATCATAACCTGCCCTGAAAAAAACAGGCTCTTTTATGACCAAATATTCAATGTAAGATGTAGTCTATATTCCCCCCAAAGCAATCTGTAATGGCATAGCATCACAACGTAACAAGCCAAATCTGCCAGTCAAGGCTTGGAGAGGCCCAGTTGAACGGGTTCACAGCAAGGGAAAATTCAAAATTGTGTCTTTTGGGGGCAGAAAGATATATTTTCATTAGAGGACCTAGATATGACCCATCTGGAGCCGTTAAATTTCAGGTTTGTTAAGAAAGAAACAAACAAAATTTGCTAATTTTTTTTACTTTCCCTCAAATAGAAAAGATTCATAATGTCTGGATTCCCAAGGTTTGTTGTTGTTTTTCTTCTGCCAGAATCATTTGAAGGCATTTTCTATCGACTGACTGCATATTGCTCTGAAGCAAGGGGACAAGCGAGCTGCTCCAGTCTTCTTCCTTGCTGCACAGCAAGAAATTGCTGCTTTATACCAACAGGCCTTTCAGCTGGCCACATATGTAAGCTATTACCAAATGGATTTCATTGTCAAAACTATTAGTTATCACATCAGCCAAACCCAGGAAGGCTAGAGGCTGAAGAGAGGCAGCCTGGTGCAAACACAGCTCACTTTCACAAGTAATAGCAGCCTGAGACTCACTTTGCCTCCTCCACCCCCAAAATTAACCTCTTTCATGTAAACAAAATTCGTCCCATTATAAAAATCCACCAAGATCCACAAATCCTTATCAGCACACTGGAGTCGGCAGGAAGCAACTTGGAGACGAGCCTTTCCGCAGCCGACAGTCCAAACAAATAACTAGAACATGAAATAATTACCTGACTGTGCTCCAAAAATGCAAAGAGCCACTGGAGTTTTGTCATCAGGGGCTGGGAGTTGCCCTCGGTTAAATTCAACACCGAATGCCTAAAGCTGCAAAAGAAAATCAGAGGTGCAAAACAAGATGGAAAATTAGTGTGGAAAGCACAACACGAGTGCGATGAGCAACCCTGGGAACAAGGGAGCAAAAACTCACTCGGAAGCCATGAAAAGAGACTGTATGATACTGTTCATGTAGCAGGTGTTTCCCAAGTTAATTAAGCCAATCTTTCCAGTCTCTGATTTGGAGGCCAGGCGTGGGTAGAAGCAGGCCAGCTCATTCTTCTGGGAGGTCCAAGCGTTTTGTCCCAAGAGATGTTTAATCCGGTCTTCGTTTGGAATTGGAAGAGCCTTGGAAAGAGAGATCAGTGTCACCAATCGTTGCCTTTCCACGTGAAGAATTAGTGATGGGCAAATGTAAAACTCCTCTGCTGGAGGTGTTCAGGGCACAGCTCATTCCCCTGCTCTTCACACAAACTTTCATCCATGTAAGGCGCTGTGTAGCTGCTGGTATCTTATTTTAGAGGCACTGAAGACTAAAACTATAGCTAAAACCCACAGCCATGACAGGAACTTCTGCAGCCCCACAGTAAGAGAAGTCTCTCTTTCCAAAATGCAGCCAACTTGCCTACATGGGGTTCAGTCTTAGAACTGTGAACTCTTTCTTCTGCCACAGTTTGAAGTGTTGAGGTTGGGACATCCCTACCAGTAGAACAGTCCTGCTGCACCATGCTGCAAATTGATGTGTCATTTCTACATAGGGGGGATATAAAAGAGAAGGGGACAGACTCTTTCACAGGATCTGTTGTGAAGGACAAGGGGAAATTATTTCAAACTAAAAGAGGAGAGATTTAGACTGAATATAAGGAAAATGTTTTTTTACAATAGGGGTGGTGAAGCACTGGAACAGTTTGCCTAGAGAGGTGGTGGATGCCCCAACCCTGGAGACATTCAAGGTCAGACTCGACCAGGCTCTGAGCACCCTGGTGGAGCTGCAGATGTCCCTGTTCATTGCAGGGAGTTGGACCAGATGACCTTTAAAGGTCCCTTCCAACTCAAATGATTCTATGATTCGATATGCAATACTGAAAGACAGCCAAGAAGCAAACAGCTTACTTTAATCGCTTCCAAGACTGGTTCGTAGAGATCTGGAAATCCTGAGAAGCGGAAGAACATGCAGTGGATGAGCTCAGCCAGCTGCTCCAGGGAGCTGGTGGCGGAGTTGGAGTCCTCCTTCTTCAGCGAGGCCACCAGCCTGGGGATGTGAGGGAGTAGCTGGAAAAGGAGAGTTCACTGCCTCAAAAAAGGCTCCAATTTATTCACAAAGCTTTAACAGAACAAAATTCAGCTCCAGGCAGAAAGGACAGTCAACAGAAGTTGACTACAGTCCCATGCCAGATGTCATCATTCACCCCTATGAACTCAAAAGCAAATCTTCCATTGACATTAGTAGTGCAAATCCAGGGCTGTCAGTCTTTTGGCGTTTCATATGCTTTGTGCAAATCAATCTCTACTAAAATACACACCGGAAAGGAATGTTACATGCTGCATACCGAGTGCAGGGATTCAAACCTACAGAATAGATGAATTAACCTACAGAAGGTGTTATCTGGCATGCTATATTTTATTTCATGTTGCATAACCAAAATTGGAATCGGTATGGTTGGATGGGTAGGGGCAGGCTCGTAAAAAGTGCATTTGTTATTTTGCTTTAGTCTAGAAAATTTAAAAAAAAAATGAGCAAACAGACCAAAAGGCAAACGATAAATTGCTCATGGGCACCCTCTGCTGACCCCACAGCCACATAGAGAATTAATACTCTGTTCCCAGTCCCGCGGATGTGATGGAGTAACCCTGGGATTTATGCAACATTTTTTGTGTTTTTTTATGTTTTACACAGTTTTACCCCAGAACAGCCTGGGAGTAAAGGCTCGGAATCGCCAGTCTGGCCATTTTCTGCTCCTCCCCTCCTCACTCTTCTTCTTCCTTCTCTTTCTTTCTTTCTTCTCAAAATACTGGAGATTTTAACTATTCCCTTCCCTATAGGCAAGTTTTGGTAGGGAAATGAATGAACCCCAGTTTATGCATCAATATTTTTCCAAGCTGTGATCCGAACAATTCTAAAAACTCTTCCAAAGTCCCAGGGCAAACACGAAGAGATAAGAAGCATGACAAGCTTATGTCTTGTTGTTTTGTTGTTTTGTTTTGAACAGGGGAGGAAATTTGTGCTCGCTGGGCTCCAGATGGAAACTTTGAGCCAAGAGCAACTGATAGCTTTTGGAGTCTTTCAAATTTTGGACACCCAACTAACGACAATCCATTGGAACATCTATTTTTAGAAACTGGGGAGTTTCTCAAGAAATTAGGCTTACTTAAAGTGTCTCCAGCTGAGAAATGAGAAAACATCAGTTGAAAATGTTGGCTAGCTTTGCTTTTTTCCAGCCTTATCTGTTTATTCTGTGAAATTTAGGTGAAAAGCCAAATGTAAGGGCTTTAATGCAAAAGTACAAAATCAAACATTAATAGCAGTAATTTTCCATTTCTTCTTTTATCAGTTCAATCTCTGCAAGCATGCCTTTGCCCTCAGCCCTGCTTTTTGATTACAGCATTCCAGGGGCAGCATCGGTGGGAAGCAGAGCTGTGCCTTAATGTCAACAGTAAAAATTAAATGCGAAGTATCACTGCGGAGATGAAAATAGGAGATTAAAATGCTGCTAGAAGTGGTTGTTGGGTTGAGTGGTTTGGGTTTTTTGGGTTTTTTTTTGTGGGATTTTTTTGCCTTTTAACAAGTTAGAATTTGTGATTGGAAGCGTTCAAGTCTTCAAGTCATACTGCATGGACAGTGTGTAACGCTTGGGAAGATGCCTTAAAACTTCAAGAAATGGTGATGGGTGGCACATATTGGTGCCACTCTGAAGTTACACGTGGATGGGGCTCACTCAGTTCAAGAGACTGTCATACACTTTCTTAGGAAACAGCACAGGCTGTTTATATTTGCTGCTACTTGAACCCTCCAAGATGTTCTCAATGCAAAGTCTTCACCTAATACATCCCAAAGTCGGAGTAGCAACAACTGCAACACCCCCAGATGAAAGGATGTGAAGAAATACGGGATACAATCTGCTTATGCTGCCCATGAAACCCCATCCCCTAGCCAGCCTGGGTCACCATAGCCCTGCTCACTTTCCTTCCCCAGGCCACCTCTCCGTGGTCTCTTTCCTCCTCCAGGCACTTAAATAAAGATCAGTCCTCCAGCTGGCAGAGCCCAGGTAAAGTGAAGCATGCACACTGTAAATCCAGACACTGCATACATTTTAAATCAGGAGGAGCCAAGCCCAACCAGCTCTATACTGATTTATCCAGAGATGAGCCATCAGGATGATAAGCCTCAAGAGAAATAGGAGGAACCACGAGAGGAGAAAGCAAAGTTTCAGTTCTCCCCTGCACCTTGCTCATTTCCACAGCACGGTTGCTCAGTCTGTGACAACCAACTCCTTTAAGGCTCAGGACTTGCTTCCACATCACCAGCTCCATAGGGCCCAAAAAGCCAGCTGGGCTGCAGAAGAGGGTAAACAACCTCCAGCAGGGCCAGGCTGCAAGCTGGCAGATGGTTGGGTTTACATCACACGATGAAATCAAGCAGACTAGGGAAATATTCAATACTCAACATCAATATTTAGCCCCTTAGGTTCCCTCCCAGCCATATTGTCCCACAGCTCAAGGCAATGAACTCATCCAAGGGCTGGATGCATCCTTACCAAGTGAAACGCTTCGTGGGAGTGCTGGAAGCTCAGGAGCATGTACTGTAGGACTGACAAAGCCCCCTCTCTCACAATGGGGTACAGCAGCTTGGAGAAGACCTAGTGGAGAGAAAAAAGCAAATGAGAAGGCAGGATGGCACTACAGCATGCATGAGAAGAGCCTGGCAGGAAAGGGATGCCCTGAGCATCTACAACATCTACTGGTGTGTTCCTACACCTATCTGGATGCCCAAGCATGTAGACTGCAGCCAGGCCTCCAGAGTCATCTCCTGTCCAGAGCACATCCTTGAAGCACCTTAAAAACACTATGTGGATTGTCCTCACTCTTTCAGGCCTGCAGAACAAGGTGCAGAGCTCTGGGCTGTTGTGATATACCTCCATGCCTCCTGAAGAAGAGGCAAAGCAAGAGCAGAGGGCTGCTAGGTTTTCTAAAATGTGCTTCTTCTGTTTACTGTTGTGTTTGTAATCTTATCCCCAGTCTTCCAGGCAAAGAGATAGAAAGCAAAGGCCTTTCAGAGCCTTTCAGCACTTTCAAAGGCTGAGTAATGACATTTGTCCCACTCTACAGAAAATAGCAATGCCCTCTACTGCTTTCAGATCATACTTCTAAGATTTAAGTGATGTGTCCCTCTCCTACGCTTTAATAACAAGAGAAAATACAAAGAAATGTTGAAGATACTTGGTCACCTTCCCACTGCTTGATGCACATGTGGGATCACAGGTGCAAATTCAGTTACTAATAATGTTTCAATTTAGGTAAGTGTGGCATTGATAAATTAATTCTGTGGTGACTTCCATTTGAGACACAGCCAGGCCCTATCCCCATCTTACAAAGGAGGGAACAGTGGGACCATCACATTTGAAGTGGCCACCAATTTGGTCACACGGCTTTCAGAAGTACTCATTGCCAAAACAGGATGGCAACAGGAGTGGGGCTGGGTCTGTGCTGCTAAATTAAATTAGGCCATGGCACAGGCTTTAAAACTGCCCTGTGACTGTGTGGACTCCTAATTTACTCGCTGGTCTGTATTTTGGCCATGCCAACCAGCACTGATCCAGGCACAACTGATGAAGAGTGTTTTACATTCCCAAGGACAGGTTATACAAGAGCTCCGTGTTCTGGGAAGGAGTGTTTGGTTGTTTTTAAAGTCCTTGGCTTGTTATACTACATAACCTGGGTTGGGCTCTCAGTTACTGCCATACCCAAAATCATTAAGCAACACACTCAGACAAGAAACACCCTGATTCCCAGTGCCAGTTTCCTTTAGCAGAAGCAACATGAAGCTAAAATGGGTATTTCTGGAGAACATCATTCCTAGCTGCAAAACTGGTATCAGCCCACCAGCCCATACACAGTAATGCAGCATCTGCAGTGTGCAGTGGGCACACCCCTTGGCTTAGCACAATCTTTCTTCTACATCTCAAGTCATATCTCACCCTCATTCAATTAAAAGGCAAGAAGATAACCCAGATGCAAGGAGAAATTCGCTTTTTGTAGTCACGTTTAGGATGTCCACTGACCTTTTCAATTTTTGAAAGAGTAACTTCAATCAAGATGCTGAACTTTTTCACTGCAGCCAAACCCTTCAGCAGAGCAATGATCCACTTGTCTATGTTCTTCCCCAGGGGCCAGGACACCCAGTCAATCATCCTGAAATGAAAGTCAAACTCTTAAAGTAAATTTAATGCCTATATTGTGGAAGTCAAACTCTACTTTGGGATAAACTTCCTCCAAATTCCTAGCCAGTCAATGGGATGGCCAAGTAGGAGACAATGTTAGGCACTCAGAATCACAGAATCACAGACAGGTTTGGGTTGGAAGGGACCTTAAATCCCATCCATTCCCATCCCTTTGCCTGGGCAGGGACACCTCCCACCAGACCAGGTTGCCCAAAGCCCCATCCAGCCTGGTTCTAAGTACTTCCAAGGATGGAACATCCATCACATATTATTCAAAGCACAGCAGAGCCTGAAGTGGGATTACCCCAATGTCATCTGCATGCTAAGGTTCATCAAAGGATTTGTTTCAAGTCCACAGAAGAAAGTGGGGATTTCTTCCACTAACTTCAATCAACTTGAGTTCAAGTTTTTAACATTGGTCTAGTGCTCTATCTACCATAGCACTGCTTTGTGAATTTTCAAACATATGTTTCACAGGAGTCCCAAGTCTCTGTTTTTTAAGAATCATAACACAGATCTAAAGGGTTGGTGCTGAATATCTGTGTCTGTGTGAGGTGTTGATTGAGGTCTGTGTTGCTGCTTAGAGAACAAATGATGCTGATAACAATCTCTGCATTTGGATTTTTATCTTCTCTGTACAGGAAACAGCCATTCCCCAGATCACATTAAAGAAAGAAAATAGTGGTAAACCTAACAGGAACTAGGTATTATCAAATATTGTAGCTAATAAATTTCTTTTGTAACCACTCAGCCAACAAGATCATACAATCTAGAATGGCTTGGGTTGGAAGGGATCTCAAAGATCATCCAGTTCCAACCCCTAAAGATGTTGTGTTTCTGCAACTAATACTTCACAGAAGAGTCACTCATAAAAAAATGACATCAGATTGAATTATGCTAGGTTGTTTAAATAAATATTTCAAACATCTTTTTTAAAAATGTTTAAATTAAATGCTAAACAGAACTGCAAGGTAACCAAGGCTTGGGATCATCAAAGGTCAAACTTTGCTTATCATTTCAGCACCTTTCATCTGAAGATATCCCAGATCTTCACATTATCCCACCTCAGTCCAACGTTCTTACCCAATCAGACCCTTTTGTTTATAAGCCTGCATCTTTTGCAAGATATATAAAGGCAATTGTGGATAAATAACCAAACATGGCAAAGAGCAAGAATGAATTAAGTCTACAAGGATCTGGGGAAAAAGATAAAAAAGGCTAGCCAATAAATAAAACTTGAAGAGCAGAATATGTTGGGATATTGAGAAACAACAAAAATCAAGCCAAGTTGGATCATAAAACAAATACTAGAAAAGTTTCTGCAGACATTTGCATGAGAGTAAGGATAGACACACAATCACTGCGTATGGAGGATGCAATGGTGATTAAAGACATGACTTCCAAACTAAACACATCCTTTGTTTTCTGCAAGATGAAGGAATTGGTCAGTGAGGAGGAGGCAGAGAAAAGAAACAGGAGTAATGAAAACAGGAGCAATGATAGCTCCTGTGAAAGAGAAACACGAAGAGCTCACATGCTCCAACCAAGGGGAGTCAGTGATGTTTATCAAGTAAAATTCAACTCTGGTGGTTTTTAATGACTCTGTCAATACTGGAGTAGTGCTTTGTGTGGGAAGAATAGGAGGAAAGTTCCTATAATAAAAACAGGCAATCAGGGGATGTCTGGGAAGAAGGGGTAGCATGCCACAGGGGTTTACCGAGGCGACAAAAGTAAGATTTGTCAGGATATCTGAATTTCTAGTCAAAAGACAGAAGTTGACCATATCTGACTGGACATCTGTGGGGATACAGAACAAGCAGTGTTCTTCAGGACCTAATGGCGTTGGCACAAACATCCCGAATGTGGCGGTGAAACTTGTGACAACGCAAGGCTGGGAGGCATCATCAACACCGAAGGAGGATCAAAGCATCACGAGGAAGACCCTGAGCATTAGAGATGCAGAATCAAGATGAAATGCTTCCATTCAGAACACAGGCAAGGCACATGGGAAAAAAATAACAAGAAATGGCTGCTCCATGATGGAAATTCATCTTCTTGAAGAAGAGCAGACAGATATTAGGTGACCTCTTGAGCCACCATCTAAGGCCATGATGAACCTCATTGGGAACACAGGGCACAGTCTTCACCATCTATATCCAAGACCAATGAACTGAAGTGGGAGCAGGTGTTGAAAAAGCCTGTTAAGATTGTCAGGAAAATGAAGATGCTGTCCTGAGAGAAAAGCTGGAAATAACCTGGCTTGTTCAGCACAGCCACTGGAAAGCACAGAGAGGATGAGGCTGCTCTCTGTGCATACATTGAAAGAATAAACACCAGGGAGAGAAAAGACATACTGCAGCTATTTATGTTGGCATAAAATCAAAAGAGCTATCAGAAGGCCAGAAATAAATATAGGCTGCCTATTAGAAGAGAGCTCCAAACCATTAAAGCAATCAAATGGTGGCACAGCTACGCAAGAAAGCGGTGGGAGAAAAACCCTTCCTGCTTTGAAGATTGTGGTTGAACACTCATGAAAGGGGTCTGTAATGTCAACATCTACAAAGCATTAAGGTGGATTCAGGGATCTAAAGGCCCCCCTTCACCTATCTCCTTTTACAGAGGCATAAAATAACCTTGTCCACTATAAGCTATTTTTTACCGATATTAACGGCCAAGCTATAATCCTGCCCCACCTGCTGCCTGTACTGCTACACTGGGAACAAATTGATTTTTAAATTCACATATTGCACTTTTCACATGGCAAGATTCACAAACATTTTGCAAGCCAGGGCCCGAATTCTCCAAAGGAGCCATTGATGTGACATGCACAGCTTTTACAAGCTCAAATCCTGATTTCCAGAGATAGCAAGTGCTTGCATCTCTGTGTGATGGCAGCTCCCTGCAGCTGAAGCTGGGCCCTTTGAAACACATGCACCCTAAGATAAATAAAAATAAAATAAGAAAAAACACAAATAAAAATACAAATCAGTACTTCTGAAGTCATGGATGCATATTAATAGGCTTTATCTGAAAAGCGACAGACTCTAAAAGAAACTGAGTGATTGTGGTGTGCACTTACACCAGCAGGTGCCAGGCTTGCATTTTTTTTACCACTCTTTGCTCTTTAAATGCTTGATCAAAAGCTCCACCCCACGTCCAGTTCATTCCCCTGCCATGAACTCCCAAACCCAAACTTTGGAAGCAGAGAATTCTGCATGCAGCCACTTTGCCAGGGATTCCACACTGCAAGACCCTTTCAACATGAACATTTTTCTTTATTTTTCCCTACATGCAGCACACACTCATCCAAAGGCCAACCATCATGCTGTTTTCTGGGGCATCTGCCTGCTATAAATACGCAGTCAAAACTTCCACATTCCTCCTAAGTGATCTTAATTACATTATGCATGCTCTGCTTAATGTTTGGCTAGCTCTGAGTAATCATTTACTCATCCTTCTGCGTGACAAAGAATTTTTTAAGGAATGATGCAATTGATTTTGCAAGCACTATATTTAGACACTGGTGCTCTTGGAGGATTTATCGCCTGGAGCTCACAGCAGCATCTGGGAACGGGATCCCAGAAGGAGAAAAAGATGGAAGAGAGAGTAAAGAACTGAATTGATAACTCAAATTTTTTGTCATGGGTTGCTCTGTATCCTGTGAAAACAGTGCAAGTCAGAGTGAGGGGATCTCTTTTTTCATGAATAAAGTTCCCATCAGGAATAAAGTGGGTTTCTGTCATGAAACCTACCTGAGGGGGAGAAATCCTCTACTGGGAAGAGGGAAAAAGAATTTTCCAGGGAGACCAAGTCACCAGCTCCCTTGGGTTAAGTGCGTGTGCTGTGGCATGTCAGCATCACCCACTGAAATTGGGACCTCTGAGGAAAGCATGGGTTGGAAATGCTCCTAGCCAAGTGTGGAGCAAGGTACAGAGGAGCTGTAGGACGTGGGCATGGCCCTGCAAGGACCAAGTCTAGCACGTCAAGTGGTATTTCACACACTACCTCTTCATCATGCCTTGACATATCCATCGACTCTGCTTCCACCGAGGATAAACACTGCACAGCACCAAGAGCCAGACCAGCAGCACCTCAACCATCTGATGAAGGTCAAGGTGTGCTCACTGAAACACAAAAAATCTCGGCATGATTTTTAGCTGTGGCTGAGGATTTGGGGCAATGTCCTTCTGAAGGGATTCAGGGATCAGCATGAAATTGTTTAAAGGAGATTTTGTGGAGAAAAGGCCCTTAACCTCTGGAAAAAAAAAAATCAGTTCAGTTCAAGGTATCTTATGCTAGGTATCCCATAACACTACTTAATTCTAAGAAAATAGAAACTAAATCAAACCAGACATTGTCATTGTCGTCATCATCATCATCATCAATAGTCTTTATTCTAGTTCTCCAAGCCCTCAGGGCTGGATGAAAGGATCCTGGAATTCCCCTTTTCTCCACACCTTGCAAGACAGCACCATCCAAAATGGCTTTTGCTACAACCTGGGGATAAAACCACACATAGGAATTGAGTGCAGCTTTGTGGCAGTTTTTTCCTCCAGACTGAGAATGACACTATGAGAAAAACAACTTCTTTCCCAGCTAAAAACCAAGGCACATTCATTAATGCAGTTTCTCCTACCTGCCAATTGCCATCATCATTTGCACGTCAGAGATGCTGTCATCGTTGGTCAGGTTTCTTATGACACCATCCATGAGCTCCAGAGGGACAAATTGGACCACGCTGGCCAAAGCATTGGATGGCACTTCCTGCTCCTCTGCAAAACATGGATGAGTGCCAGCAATGAAGATGTTAGTCACCAGGGAAACCAGGCACATGAGGTCATTTCTCAGCTCTAAAAGCCAAATCATTCCTGCTTTTGTAAATGGAGCTGACATCATTGAGCCATGAGGAGTCTGTGCTCAGCTGTGCTAGGAGGACAATTCCCCAAATCCCAGCGTAGCACAGAATGAGGTTGGCTGGCAGCAAATGGGCTGTTGCATGAAGTCATACACAGCCCAAAGGGAAGCAGGGACCACATTCACAAGAACATTATTCCAGGATCCTAAAATTACTCCGTGTTCTTTCTTTACGCTAATCACAGTATTTATTGCAATGGGATGTGACTGCTGTTTTGCCTGCCTGGAGCACATTCCAAAAGACAAGGTTTCCATAGAGGAAACATTGGAATGTACATCTCCTCACGGGCTCAGAAATAGTTGGAACAGGAGCACACTTGCCTGCAGAGAATCTGAAGGCATCAATATTTCCAAAAATCTTCTGAGCCTCTCTGTAATAATCTAAAGGCCCCAGAAGCTGGATTAGTATCTTCTCTCCCACTCGAAGACATAATCACTGCCCAGAGAGAAAGTAGGGCTTCCCACCTCTAGATTGGTGAGAAATAAGTCCTCAGCTTTGCTCTTAACTTTCTACTCACAAGCAAGCTGAGGGGTCCCACCAAGCTAGCAATGAAAGAGGGGCATTTCTGACAGCTTTCAGATCTCTTTCTAACCTTTCACAAAGAAGACACTTTCCATTAAGCCCAGCTGATGCTGAAAAATGCTGAAAACACAAATTTGTGCTGCATGTATTTCATATCAGGTAACAACTCCCGTGTAGAGCCCCTTTGTGGTATTTCTTTCTTAGCCTAAGGCCCTGGGTAACAGTTAGAGACATTTGGTTATGATATTTCAGTTGCGGTTGTGTTTCTGGAGTGAATCATAACCAAGCAAGACATTTAGGTCTTTTGTTCCTCATCAAAGCCAGCATCTACATTTGCACCCGTATTTTTATTATTATTATTATTACCTGTCGAAGAAATGATAGTGAACAGCTCCTTCAGCGAGGGCAGGATAGCTGAGTTCTGGCTCCTCCAGATCCTCTGCAGCAGACCGCTCACCTTGTTCACCTGCTCCAAAAACTCCATGATGTCCTCTTCCCCCTCGGAGACGCACTGGAACTGCCCGATGCACCGTATCAGCTGCTGGCAAAACAGGACCTGGTGTTTGCCCGTGGGAATGCACTGGGGATGCTGCGTTAAGAGCTTGCTGATCTTTGCACACTGCTTGGGGCTGGGCCTCTCGCAGACTTTCCGGAGCACCTCGATCCTCAACAAGCTGAAAATGCTGTTTGCTGAAGGGCTTTCCAAGACGAACTGCAGTCCTAACTGGATATAATCAAGCACGTAATGGCTTCTCTTCCCCAGAGGCCCATAGCCTTCCTGGAGGAGACTCAGTAGGAAGCGGACATTGAAGAACTCCTCAAATTCCTCTGGGTGGTAGTGGCCATAGACCTCCAAAACTTCTTTCCCGATCTCTCTTTTGTATTTGGTGTCCCCCACGAGATAAAGCTTGGTGCACAGCTCCAGCATGGACCAGCACTGCTCGCTGTCCATGGGCTGCTTCGATGCCTCAATGACGCGCCTCACAAGGCCTTGTTTCACGTTGTTGGGGTACGAGGACATCACCACAGCTTCCAGTATCTTATCCATCTTTGCTCCCAGCTGCTGAAAGAGAGGAACAGAGCAGCACGTTAGTTCAGGCAAGATCTGCTGAGCTTTCAAGACCAAGCTGGCAAGAAAAGTCAAAGAAACAGAGCTTGGGAGTTGCCTGTGGCACTGTAAAGATGCTAATCCTTGTGACCTTTTCAGGGTGGTATTCTGCAAAATTTCCACTCTGGTGATACTTGAGACTAAAGCCGCAAAACTGAAATGAATACACGAAAATACCAAACTTTTTCTGATTAGTCACATACTTGAGCATTGCTTTCCCGTAAACCACCTACAACCTTATGCTCAACCCTAGGAAAGGATGAGCTCCTGCTCCTCATTGGGTTCAGCAGCTCAAGATGGTGCCCCAGGGCTCACAAAACCCAATTCCCATGGGAAACAGGCAGCCACAGACCTGTAAGAGGGGCTGAATACAGGATCAGGAGGCAGACAGTGGAGTTAAGGTCTTCCACTGGTGTCTGCTGGCTCAGGTGCCCTCCAGGCAACAATGCTTGCAGTGATTGTCTTCACATTTAGGGGAGAAGAGAAAAGCCCTGGGAAGCAGAGGCACAGAGCAGAAGGGATGTATATTTGACATTTACGCCATGCTGTTATCCACCCCAGCTCTGAGCTGCAGTCCTGGCTGTCCCCCAGGGACTTTCCACATTTGTATGCTGGACCAAAGCAAAGAAGAGAAACTGCAGAGTCAGGCAAAGCTTCCCATTTGTCACAGCCCGAATTCAACAGCAATAAAGTGTTTGTGAGTGCTGAAAAAGTCCCCAAGGGTTTCCTTGGAATAGCTCAGAACATTTAGAGCCAGGTGCTGGATGTGCAAGAAACCCTGTTACAGAGTGATAAAATCAGATGGACAGAATTTCCTAAATCATATTATTGGAAACAACAGCAGGTCCCCCCCAGTGCTATGTGCTGCAAATATACAGTGAGTGTCCTTCCCTGCCCATAGCCTGAAACCATCCATGGGAGAGGGAAAAAGGAGGCATGTGTGTATCATCTTGATTACCTAAACGAGGGATCAAGGCAGGATAAGTCCATCCATACTCATCTGTGTCTGTCTGGAAGAAAAGTCACTTTTCTGTTCCTCAGCTTCTCAGCCTGTAAAACATGCAGCACTTCCTAGTGGGGTTGGCTAAACCTCCATTGACACTTGCAAAGCATTGGAAGCTCCTCAAGTGGGTGGTGTTATATTAATGAAAAATATACATGCAGATGGCATATACCCCAGCTAATGTTTTTAAAAATAAAAAGCAGAAGGGACCTCAGAGGATGCAATCCAAGGACCATCCCATCCCTGGAGTAAGCCTGTGTCCAAGTCAGAGATTGTTTTCTCCTCTGGGAAACATCTTCACGCTGGTGGGGAAGAAACATGGCCAGATGCTAATCTTAAGCTTCCAAAAATTGGAGGAAGCATTTGTCCTAACTGTAACTCAGTGGTCAACACACATCTCAATGGTCACCAGTTTTAACACTGCCAAACGTCACCCAAATTTTCAACACGAAGAGTCTGCTTCCAGCTAAATCTCGAGAGGAAGTTGCAGGCCTTCACAACACAAGGTTGGGCTTCAGGTAACATGCTTCCACCCACACCTCTCCAACCACCCCAGAGTTAGCAGAGGTGGATGAACAATTCCACATTTCTGTTGTGTATCAGGGTACACCAAGCTGGTCCTGGGCATGGGCCAGATAAAGTCAGGATGGAGGGTGCCAGCCAGGCAGCCCTTAAAAAGGAGACATTTACAGTGCATGCTGCAATCTTAAAACTATTAAAACAACATTCAAGATGCATTGTGACATATAATAATAAACACTACAGTCTTCAAACTACATTGAGAGAGCATTCACGTGGCAGATGGTGGGAATTAGGATGGCTAATTTAGCCCCAGCACAGCTCCAGATGCTTCCAGAGATATTATTTAAAGGACCTCATATTAACTTTATTTTTTCCAGGGCCTTCCTGGAGAATGAATCAGGGTTTGCAGTGAAGGAGACTGTTGTCTGTAAGAGCACTGTCTCATTTGTTGCAGAAATTGGAAGCGTGTCATAAATAACTCCAGGAACTGCAGGAAAGGGAAGAAGAGCTTCATTGCTGGGCAGCCAA
Organism: Penelope pileata; assembly: GCA_013396635.1. Classification (NCBI taxonomy): domain Eukaryota; kingdom Metazoa; phylum Chordata; class Aves; order Galliformes; family Cracidae; genus Penelope; species Penelope pileata. Next base: position 39,512 of record WBMW01006237.1, on the reverse strand, counting down.
ATGCTACCCTGGAGATTTGGTTCCTGGTCCTCTTCTGTTAAATACTAAAATAAAGATACTAAATATTTAAGGAATCGGTCATATATAGTAAGTACTCCTGAAGTGGGAGAACTTTAACATTTCTGCACCTTATAGTCCTGACAGGCAATAATAACTCACAGAAAAGTTGGGAGGATTGGCTCATTCCTGCTTGTAAAGAGAACTGAGTTCCTGGAGCACATGAAGATGCTGTAGAAGGTCGAAGTGTTAATTATTAATCTGAAGAGCCATTCTGAGGTTCCATCTGTTATGTAGCTCACATAAAACAGAAAGTACACAATATGAGCTTTGCAGTGAAAAAGAAATCCCACAAAATGATGAAACTGGCAAGAACAACGTGGGTAAAATCACGAGATCAGGAGGGAAAGGACCTTGGTGTCTGTTCCAACTGCTGCACAAAGCTGAAATTACCCAAGTTATGCAGGGTTTCCTCCATTCAGACACAGCTTCCAAAAGCATTTGCCCAATGATTTTCCCAAAGAGAGGCTGACAAAACCAGTTCTCAGATCATCCTTCTCAATATTTTGAAGATGTGCTAGAGAGGGAGATGTGCTTTGGAAGAGGGAGGGATCTGTTCCTGTTTCGTCCTTGTCACACAGGTGCTCAGATCTAGGAAGCTGCCCTGAAAATGCTCTCCCTTCCACCTGGCAGATCAATGAGCACTGATGGTATTTGGTTCCATATATCATATTCACAGACACACACCAGTGCTTTCTTCTGTACCCCACCAAAACAAAAAGGATGTTCTAAAGGAGAGCAGCCCTGGCTCCAACAAGCTTAAATTCCAACCAGAGCCATAAATAAAATGAAGTATTTCAATATTTGTAATGGCCTTCATTCACCACGAGATGTGCAAGGACAAACACCCAACTGTGCTCTAGAAAGAACTGAAATCGAGTCTAAGCAAAGAGCAGCATCCACCAGCTTAGCTTCACTCCCTGAAATGAGTAAGCTGCAAACAAAATAAATCACAAAAAGCAGAGCTCAGGATGAAAAGTCACCTTGGGCTTTACTTGGATCTAATCTTCATAATCTGTACTGCTGAGAGGTGTCCTTTTAACATATTTCTCTTCTGTGTTTTTTTCTTTAATTAGGACTCATTTCAACAGAAGTCTCTCCAATTACTTCTAAATCAATTCATTCCCCTGTCCCTGCCAGCAGCAGGTTTCCAGTAAAGGCTCCTTGATATTTTTTGCAGAATGCAGTATCAGATCCTGCATTCCAGATCATACAAAGCTGTGATCTGAGATGTACCTTACCTGTAGGAAATCTTGGTAATAAATTTAGCACGTTTCCTGCAGTGGCTTCTGGATTCTTTCATGCTATATAGCTTGATAAATACCACTAGAGGAGGAAAAAATCCCACCATCCAAAAGGTAGGCTGATTAATAAAGTGATTTCTTTCTTAATTAAAAAGAAAAAGAAATCATGATCTACTTCCCTAAATTCTGTGGAGGTCTGGAAGTACAGGAACAAGACTCACCTTTTACTGACCTTAACTCCTGCCCAAATGGTTTCTTTTATGTCAGCCAAGGCATTACTATTATTCTTGCTGCATCCTCCAGGCAGCCACGCAACTAGGGCTCAGTCCTGCAGAATGCTGAGCTGCTGCAGGATGGAGGTGAGTGCACACACCCCTTCCTAGAGCACAACAGTATTCTCTAAAAGTTCCACAAAATTTGCCATGATTTGATATACAACTTTTTCAAAGAAACTGCTGTCACACGCCTCCATGAGTCTGTTTTCCAGGATCATCAAAGCAGTTTTCAGTCCTAATAATTTATTTTTTTTTTTTGCAGGGAACAGATGCCTCCTTAATTCATAGGCAGTGGGGATACTTTTGGTCCAAATTACCTTCCCATCCATCCTGCCAAGGAGGGGATACAGACTGCAACTCATCAGTATCACATCCAACAGATGCAGCCTGACCAGCAGGTATTGAATAGTCACAGGCATTCTTACCACTTCCCTACGTTTTTTCTTAAAGGCTAAAAAACCTCTCTAAATAACTATGAAGAAAACACAATTGCCCTACAGAGTTGGAAATCACCAAATAAAGGCCCTCAGTACTGCTGCATATCCCTTACTCCCCTGCCCTCACCATCTATTATGGCTTACACATCCACTTATACTCTAAGTTTGGCTGGGACCTGGTTATTCTGGCTAAATCACCTGAATTAATGGAAGTGATGTGACTCCAGCTCAGTGATTGTCTGTGCATACCTCAAGCACTCACAATGATTTAATGCTGCAGTTGCTTTCTGAAGTCCACTCAATGACACAATTGCTGCTTCCTTCTTTACTGCTTTCTTAATTAACTCATATCCAGCTACTCATTATCTAAAGCCTTAGCCTCCCTTCTTTATTTGCATTATAATAATGCCTGGAGGCTTCGACTGAGATCATGCCCACCGTCCAACAAATTGTATATATATGGGAATATAGAGAGAGGAACGTGTACTGCATTCAAGTGGCAAGGAAGATAGCATTCACACTGTTGCAGCTTCCAAAAAATGCAGCTAAACAGCCCTTCAGAAACCAAAGTGAGACTCTACCCATCTGTGGTTGTAGTGGAGAAAAGTTGCCAGTGCAGAAACCAGGCCAAATTTTTGCGTGCAAAATTGCAGTTGGCCTTTCTAAATTCACTCTTCTCATGAAGATAACACATTCTTCACTTCCTACCCCAAAGTGCTTTCCAGTGACAGATTGCACTTGTGTTGCATGTCTCCTACTCACTACAGCTAATTAATTTTGGTGCATAAGGCTCTTCCGTGCTTTCCTGCCCTTTGATGTACTCCACCAGCAGCACATTCGTGCAGCACCAGCTCCTCTCCCACAGCCAACAGAGCCACAGGCAGATCTGGACCAGGAGGATGTCCCCATGCTTGGCAGAGTCTGCCACTGCTCAGCAGCTTCATATCCTCTGCTGGGACTAAGGACTTTCTGGAGCATCATCACCCAACTGCACCATCAGCATTTTGTGTGGCTTTGAGGAATGGGAGCTGCACACTGGGAACAGCAAGCTTCTCTCCTGCAGCCACACGTTCCTCTCAGGGGTCCCTAAAAAGTAATTAACCACAGTGCAGCTGGCAGCCAAAAGGGCCAACCTGGGGTGCCCCAGGCCCAGCACTGCCACCAGGGGAGGGAAGGGATTGTCCCGCCCAGCTGTGTATGGTGCAGCCTCACCTCCAGCACTGGGCGCAGGCTGGGTGCCACAATATAAGAAGAACATAAAGCTGTTAGAGAGTTACAAAAGAGGGTTACAGAGATGGAGAAGGGTCTGGAGGGCAATGGGTGTGAGGAGCAGCTGAGGTCCCTTGGTTTGTTCAGCCCAGAGCAGAGGAGGCTGAGGGGAGGCCTTATGGTGGCCTACAGCTCCCTCATGGCCTACAGCTCCTCACAGGGAGCAGAGGGGCAGCGCTGAGCTCTGCTCTCTGGGGACAGGGACAGGGCCTGAGGGAACGGCATGGAGCTGTGTCAGGGCAGGGTCAGGTGGGGGTGAGGGAAAGGCTCTGCCCCAGAGGGCGGTGGGCATGGCACTGCTGCCCAGGGCAGTGGGCACGGCCCCACGCTGCCGGAGCTCAGGGAGCGTTGGGACACCGCTCTCAGCCATGGGGTTTGGGTTTGGGTGGTGCTGGGTGGAGCTGGGGTCCCTCCCAACTTGGGATATTCTGTGGCTCTATGAAAGTGAATCTGTGTGCAACCAGCCTAAATTTACCAAATAGTAGTCCATACCTTTACTAAAATCTTTGATGTTTCTCCTACAGAGTCAGGCTGAGAGAGATGGGATTTTTTACTCTAGAAAAGGCTCCAGGGAGATCTTATAGTGCCCTTCCAGTACCCAAAGAGGGCCAACAGGAATGATAGTGTATCACTACACTCCTCTATCAGGGACTGTAGCGATAGGACAGTGATAATACCATCCCGCCAGCTTTCTGCACCTGACTTACCATGGCCAACATAATTCATGGACAACATCACTGGCCCTGCTGCCCTACCTGGACACAGCTGTCTCAGCCACCTTGCTCTTATTTCTCCCATGCTGCTCCTTTGATCTCTTTGGTGCACACAAACCCCCACTTCTCTCCTCTTGCTTTATGTTTCCTGCTGTTAGGCACTCAGCAGTCAGATAAAAAAAAGGGCTTTGGCTCCATGTCAAAGCGATCAGCACAGTAATGCCAAATAAAGCCCAAGGCCCTGACATTTCATCCGCTCTCTGTCTCCAGACTCCTCCCAGCTCTGTTCCTCCCCTCCAGACAGCAGAAACACACACATTTCTCCAACACATGCCGGCATCTTTTTCCGATAAAGCAACTCAAAACCATCTCTAGCATGTTATCAGCCATCATCCCCAGGGGTGGCTGCAGGAACCGAGGCACAAGGAATTAAATTTCTCTATCCCACTGCCTCCAAAAAACAGCAGCAAAGGCAGAGAAAGCAGGACTCAGACCACCACTGACAAACCACTGGATTTATGGCTAAAGCTAGCACCAACCACAGACAAAAACAACCCACACTGGTTACTTTTCAATTTTCTGCATATATTGGGCACCAGATGCCCAAAAGCTTTGTCCTGCCTGCGCTAGAGCAAGGTTTTCCCAGTTCAGTCTCTCCTCCTCATGTCCCCCAATGAACACAGCTCCTTTTTTTTGCCCCTAAAGCCTTCTGCTTTCCTCCCTAGCCAGAGCTCTCAGGCAGCTGCACTGCTCTGCATACTAGAAGCACCCAGATCCCACGCCGACCTTCACATCAGTGTCCTTCCTATTATCATCCCCAGAGACTGTAAATACATCTACTCCAGAAGGCTTGTTAAGTTTTTTTGGAGGTATTTATAGCACAAACATCACTCTCCTTTCTTCACATTTGTCTGCTTTTATCTGTGTATAGAAACAAAACCCCTAGAAATAGCCCAAGCAAAAACCACGTTCTCTCCACCAAAGCATACGAGACCAAGAGCCAATGCTACCAATATTGGCTGGGATTCATTGAACACTACCTAACTGCATGAAGATTTTTTTGGCAGTGCCTTCAGGAAATATGGGATATGTCCCTCATTTTAGACCTCAATTCCCTCCAACCCCCACATATTTGGCTTTGCATCCAGAAACCAGGAAGGTGAACTGAGACCGTGGCAAACTTTGCTGACATAATCACAAAATATGTTCAGAATTTGACCCTCACTTTTAGGGTCTTTGGTCTCCCTGTGGGATGGGAACATCCCTGGATCTCTCTCCCCAGGTCAGCTTCCCTGGGTGAAAACCTGAACCCACCATAATCCCAGAGCATTCCTTCTGCACTCATTCCCCCAAACATCCCTCTCTCTGAGCACGCCTCCCTTTGAGTATCCCAGCTCCTGAGCACATCTCCTGCATCCTGACCCCCAAGTGCCCCTTTCTTCAAGCTCCCTCCTGCATCCTCAGCACTGAGCATCCCTCCTTCGAGCATCCCTCCAGCATTATGCCCTCAAACACCCTCCTGTTGAGCAGCCCAATCCCTGAGGAACCCTCCCTCTGAGCATTCTTACTGCATCCAAAGCCCTGAGCATCTTGATCCCTTGAACTGCATCCTAAGCTCCAAGCATCTCTCTGAGCATCCCTCCTTCGAGCATCCCTCCTGCATGCCAAGCCCTGAACATCCCTCCAACATCCTGATCCCAAACATCCCTCTCCCTAAGCATCCTGACCCCTGAAGATCTCTCCCAGACCTCAACCCCCAAGCATCCATTACTCCCAGTTCAATCCTCCATTCAAAACCTTGAGCATCCCTCTCTCTGAGTATCCTGACCTCCTAACATCCCATCTTTGAGCATCCTACCACCTTTGAGCATCCTACCTATATCCTGAAGCTCTGAGCATCCTGACCCCCAAGCATCCTTCCCTCTGAGCAGCCTGATGTGCAAATAACAGCCCTGCAGCTAGACCCCCAAGCATTCCTTCACATGAGCATCTCTTTCTCTGAGCATCTTGACTCCCAAACACTTCTGCATTCCTTTCTCTGAGCATCTCCCCTGCATCCCTTTACCTGAACATCCTGAATATCCTTCCCTCTTAGCACCCCAGCCCCCAAGCATCCCTCTTTCAAGCATCTTTCCTGAAGCCCCGAGCATCCTGACTTCCAAGCATCCCTCTCTCTTGAGCATCCCAATCCCTCAACACCAATCCTGCATCCCAACCCAAGCATCCCTCCTGCATCCCTCCCTTTAAGCATCCCTTCCCCCAGGCAACTCCAAGCATCCCAACTCCCAGCATCCCAGCCCCTGAGCATCCCTCCTTCAAGTATCCTTACCTCTGAGCAGCCCAACCCCAGACTACCACCCCAAATACCATCCAGATCCCTGATAAAGGGGTGGTATGCAGGAGGGGCTGAGCTGCTCAAAAGTAAGGGTTTCTTCCCATGAGCAATCTTCTCTGAGCATCCCAGTCCCCAAGCATTCCAATCCCTTTAGAGTATCCTTTCTGTACCTTGAAGCCTTGAGCAACCCAACCCCCGAGCATTGCTCCTTCTGAGCTGCCTGATCCCCAAACACCAATCCTGCATCCTGATCCCTGAACACCCCTCCTGCACCCCTCTCGTCTGAGCATCCCTCCTGCACCCAGACCCCGGAGCACCCCTCTCTTCTAAGCATCCCGACTCTTAAGCATCAATCCTACATCCTGATCCCCTTGCACCTCTCCTGCATCCCTTCCCCAGAGCATCCTGACCCTCTAACACTCCTCCATCCCTCCCTTCTGAGCATCCCTCCTGCATCCTGACCCCTGAGCATCCTTCTCTCTGAGCATCCCGACCCCCAAACATCACCCTACATTCCGACCTCTGAACACCATCCCACATCCTGACCCCCAAGCATCCCTTCCTAGGAGCATCCCTCTCTGAGTACCCCCCAAACACCCCTCCCTCCCACGACCCTTCCCCGGAGCATCCCTCCCACTTAGCATCCCGAACACCCCTCCACTCCCCTCCTGCCCCACTTTACCTCCCCACAAGAGCCGTGCCCTCTCCTTCACCCCTCTCTCCGGGGCCGGCAGCCAGCCGCAGCCCTGCGGGCAGCTCCGGGGGCAGGGCGGAGGGAAGGCGACGAACTACAACTCCCAGCGCTGTCCGCACCGCGATCCCCGCGCTCGCCGCGCCCCCGCTTCCTCCTCCCGCCGCCTCCGCCTCCTGCGGGCCCGGGCGGGGACGGGGCGCGGGGCCCGGGGAGCGCGGGTGGGTGCGGGGCTGCGGGGGATGCGGGGGGGGCGGCGGGGAAGGGCTGGGGCCACCCGCCCTGAGCGGGGAAACTGAGGCACGGCTGCGAGCGTGGTGAGCAGCGCTGGGGTGGGAGCGGGCAGTGGGAGAGTTTGGGGATGTTGAGGGTCTGTGTTAATTGATATCAGCTTGTGGTTATTGATAGTATTCATATTACTGCTATTATCAGAATTGCTGTTATTGTTTTAGTATTTTATGCTGCTTTAGTGAATTCCTGGGGTGCCCCAGGCCCAGCACTGCCACCAATAGAGGGATGGGATTGTGCCACTCTCTCTGCATGGCGTGGCCTCACCTCCAGCACTGGGCGCAGGCTGGGTGCCACCGTGTGAGGGCATCAAGCTGACAGCGTCCAGAGGAGGACCACAGAGATGGGGAAGGGTCTGGAGGGCAGTGTGGGTGAGGAGCAGCTGAGGTCCCTTGGTTTGTTTGGCCCAGAGCAGAGGAGGCTGAGGGGAGGCCTCATGGCGGCCTACAGCTCCCTCATGGCCTACAGCCCCTCACAGGGAGCAGAGGGGCAGCGCTGAGCTCTGCTCTCTGGGGACAGGGACAGGGCCTGAGGGAACGGCATGGAGCTGTGTCAGGGCAGGGTCAGGTGGGGGTGAGGGAAAGGCTCTGCCCCAGAGGGCGGTGGGCATGGCACTGCTGCCCAGGGCAGTGGGCACGGCCCCATGCTGCCGGAGCTCAGGGAGCGTTGGGACACCGCTCTCAGCCATGGGGTTTGGGTTTGGGTGGTGCTGGGTGGAGCCAGGAGCTGGACTCGATGGTCCCTGTGGGTCCCTTCCAACTCAGGACTTTGTATGGTTCTGCGATTCTGTACGGTTCTCTGATTCTGGGATTCTGTGAGTCATCCCCATGGTGCCCCCTTGCAGGGCTCAATGCCACTCAGCCAACTTTACCCCCACCCCTCTTCACAGAATCAGTTGAGTTGGAAGGGACCTTTAAAGGCCATCTGGCCCAACTCCCTGCAAGGAACAGGGACACCCAGAGCTCCATCAGGGTGCTCAGAGCCCCCCCAGCCTGACCTTCAATGTCTCCAGGGACGGGGCAGCCACCACCTCTCTGGGCAGCCTGTGCTAGTGCCTCACCACCCTTATTGTAAACAACTTTCTTATATCCAACCTAATTCTTCCCTGTTCTAGTTTGAGACCATTTCCCCTTGTCCTGTCACAACAGATACAGCTAAAGAGTCTGTCCCCTTTTTCTTGTAGCCCCCCTTTAGATAATCACTCACATTTCTCTCAAACTGAAGGACTGCGCTCACCAGATCCAGACGGAGCCCTGCACACCTGGGCAGGGCTCTGCGTGCAGCCCGAGCTCTGAGCAGCCGGTGTTGGGCTGGATCCTGGCACCTCCCTTGGTGCTGTCATCTCTGAGCACATTTTGGTCGCCCGCAGCTGCAGCCACGTGTTGGTGATTGCACCCTGAGGCACTCTGCATGCAGAGCACTTTCAGAAAAGAAACAGAGTATCTGGAAGATGCTCCGAGGTTGTCAAGGGATGTGGATGCTTGGCCAGGATGTTAGAAATGAGTGGAAAGCTTTACATGATGTGGATGCAGGCTGCCTCCCTGCCGGCCACCTGCTTTGCCAGCACAGCCCATGGGTTTCAGGGTCACAAGTGCCACATTTCAGCTTTTATTCCCTGCAGCACATCCCTCTGGCTCTGCGCTCTGTGCTCCCCTCCATCTTGGTCTTCTGCATTCTCCTTCCGTAGCTGGCACCTTCATTTCTTTTCCCTTCTCCCCACTGTGTGTGGATGCTCTCATTCCTTGCATCTCAGCATGAACCTGACCTTAATTTTATATTTTCTTCCCCTCACTCTCTGGCCATCAGCCGTATTTTCCTTCCCCCATCTCCCTGCCCCATTCTCTTTGCCCAGAGCTGTACACTGCTTAAACTCAGCACCTGCAGAGAGCTGCATGCGTAACCTTTTGCATTCACCTCCATCCCTAAGCCTGGACCAGCCTGGACCACCTGCCAGGAGATGCTCCTTGCACAGCAGCGAGCATCAGCATCGCCCTGACAGCAAGCCAGGGACGTTAGGACACCTGTGTTCATGTTTCCCTCGTTGGCAGAGGAGTATTTTCATGTCTAATGCAGCATGATTAGGAAATAAACCCCAAGTCCCTGGCGTGCTGTTGCCTGGCACTGCAGCAGGCAGCAGATCGATAGGGGGATGCTTCCCAGCAGCTCTAAGGAAGGGTGAGCTGGCATTTCCTGCCCCGTGCCTGCTGGGAGTTGGAGTCTTCTCCTGCAGCTCCGCTGACAGAGCTCTGGGATGCCTCAGCCATGTGTCAAAAAGGAGGTGGGATCAATTTCCATCCTGCAGCAATGGGAAAATACAGGGTTTCCTCTGTAGGATTGCTATAAATAAGCACAGAGTGTGTAGAAGCCGTACTGCAAAGAGCTGAGGATCAGCAGTGTCATCAGTGGTGCCCTAAGGGAGGGTTAAGCACCTCATCACAACACATTCTGTCCCAAATCCTTCCCTAAACCCTGCTCTCTCATGATGCTGTGGGCTGGCTCCCACTGGAGAAGCACTGAAGTTTTAATTTTTCTTTTCTAAATACTTCTGATTTTATCTCCACCCTCCTTTTGCTGTTCTTTTATTATTATTTTCTTCTTCTGTCACAGCAGAGTGACCTCTAGACATCCAGCTGCCTTTTCTGCAGTGCCCACAGCACAGAGCCCCAGCTAATGGTCTTCTTCCTCTGCAAAATCATCCCCTTGAGAAGGGTCAGGGGACAAAATGGGTCCCCAGGTACAGTCATAGTGAGTGCCATGAGGCTGGTGCCTCTGCATGTGCTCAGCGTCAGCTTAATGAACATTTTTACTCAGCTGTTTTAGTGGAAACTGGGATTTTTACCTCAAAATGAAGCACTCCGTTGTAGCCAGACGTGCTGGAGCACAGCGAGGCGTGCCCAGCGTCGGGAATTGGGAACAGAGCCCAACCCTGATCGAGTGTTCTGCCTGTGGCTGATTATCTATTTGACATTAATGCACTCTAACGAAGCAAACCGGAGCCCAGTGCTGGGAACAACCATCCTCAATGTCTGAACCCTCCCTAAAGTCTCCATCTGCCACGCAGGTGCTCGGATGTCTCTTTTCTCATCCCTTCTTTTTAGCTGAAATCAATCTGGCCGCTCGCAGTGCAGAATTGCTTCCTACAGCACATTACCTGGCCGGCCCCACTGCACATTCATCCAGACACCGTGGCTCTCAGCAGCTCTCTTGGGCAATGCTCAGAAGCCAGGGAGGTTTTTAGTCTGGCTCTTGCTCCGGGTGCTTAGCAGAAATGGTTCTGCTTTGATTTCATTGCCACTTAGGCTTTCCTTGGCGTGCCCACCTAAATAATTCATCTCCAGTTTTTGCTGCTTGTGTGCTTTTGCTGCTCGTTGAATCTCTTTCTTAACTAAGCTGCGTGTTTCACTGGCTTCAAGGTGGGTTTGCAAAGTTTTGGTCGTGGAGGGATGCTTTCTGGGTCGAGTATTGAAGGGTACACTGTGAAATTCATCAGCAGGGCAATGCCTGCTGGCTAAAATTAAAACCACATCTTGCTGTGGTTGTGATGCACTCCCACCACATCACAGAGCTCACTCTTCATATTTAACTTATTTACTAACAACAGCCTCTGAATGACACTGAGCAGCCTGGTAGCACCTCCTCACACGCTGCAACCCAAGAATCCCCAAGAATTGATTCATTTTCCTTCCCCGCAAAGAGAAGTCCATGTCTGTGACTGCTTTTGCTTTCTTACTCCCAATAACTATTTGCTCTTGGGTTCACTTCTCAAGGAAATTGAGGCTTTGCTGCATGTTTTCCCAAATAAAATCTTCATTTTGTTCGCTGTTCGATATCTTTTGTATCTTATCTCTGCCCTGCCAGTAATTGTAGCTCTGGCCAAGCTGGTATCATCCTTATTTTGTTAATACAGAGAAAATTTTCTTCAAATCTTCAGAAACTCTTAAGCAGAACTGGGCCTACAATCTCTCTGATTTTTCATCAAATTGTTGTTTTGGGCTGGATTGTTTTTAACTGGAATGATCACAGTTAACAATTTTGATCTGAATAGGCAACAAGAAGACTCACATTGAAAGTTGACTTTTTCTGTACTTCTTACATGTGTGTTTCTTAAGGAAAGATCCTCAGTTTTTGGTTGTTTGTTATTTTTTTTTGAAAACTATATATTTGTACTTATAACTCTAGAGTTTACACCAACCTTTTTTTTTTTTTTGGCCAAAAAGGGTATAAACTGCAGCTGTGCTCATTTTTTAGAGTGGTTAAATACTTAGCAATATTTGTGCCAGTTTTACTTAAGGAGGCACATCATGAATGATGCATTTCTGGATGACTGCTTGTACACTTGGGGTTTTGTGCCAAGCTGGGTGAAAAAGACACTCAGTTAAATTACACATGCGGAATTTCATTTATTAGCTAATTAAAGCTCTCTTAAATGTGATGAGTGCATGAGAGGAGAAATAAGCTTACTCAAAGCTGGTTTACATTTAAAATTATTAAACAAAGGAAATGCTGCAAATAAGGGAGGAACTGAACTGGTAGCTATAAATGTGTGAAGATGCCGGTAAGTGAAAGTGGGCAGATGCTGTCATTTCCCACACTGTTTCATACCTTCATGCTCCCAGGTTCAAACCAGTTATTTGCTGAGCTAATCTCAGTAAAGGTTGTTACAGAAGAGTGGAAGGTTGTTACAGAAATGGTCGCTTTACATCTGCTGAGGATGCTCCTGTGAGTAAAACCCATTTTAAAATGCTCAAGCTCAAGCAGCAGCTTTGATTCAGACGTTGGACTTTTCAAAAAAAATCACAAAAATCATAGAATCATAGAATGGTTCAGGTTGGAAGGAACCTTAGAGATCATCTTGTTCCAACTCCCTTGCTATGGGCAAGGACACCTCCCAGCAGACCAGGCTGCCCAAAGCCCCATCCAGCCTGGCCTTGAATGCTTCCAGGGAGGGGGCATCCACAACTTCTCTGGGCAACCTGTTCCAGTGTCTCACCACCCTCACAGTGAAGAATTTCTTCCTTACATCTAGGATGTTCTCCAAAATGTTCTCCAAAAATTATGACTTTAAATGAACTGTAGACCTTTTTGGTTTTTTTTTTACAGCTGTAATTTAATGCTATGAATTATGTGCTTTTAGAGTGATTTGTGTTCAAATACATTTGAATGCAGATGTAACTTAGTGCTCAAATGTATTTGAACACAAACCACTCTTAAAAGCATATAGTAATCCTGTGCTCATGGGCCAAATTCACGTCTTCAGCTCTCAGATTAGACCTCTAGGTGATCTAATCCGAATTTTAAGTACTGCTTTGGGAGCAGCTACACAAAAGTCTTTACTGTGCTTCTCTGCTTCCAAGAACCAAAATGCAGTTTGCACTTGTCCTTGGTGACTGCAGGCTATAGCCACCTATGTCCAAGCCAGTTTTTGGATCAGAATAAACTTTTTTTGGATAACAATAAACTTAGAGTGGGTATTGAGTTTGAAATGAAAGTCTGTATCTTATCACTGACCTTTCTGGCCACCTAGTGGTCTTCAGGTTGCAACCAAAGGATGGGAACGTCTCCCTGCCAAGGCTGGCAGAGAGCAAGAGAAAACTCCTCCCGTGGTGCAGATCAGCAGGGTTGTTCTCAAAAATCTGAAAATACGACTGTGAAGAAAGAACAGAAAAAAAAAATGAGTTGTTGAGTCTGAAACAGCTGAGGAGGGAAGCAATGAACATGGCCTTTGGGTCACTGTGAGTCCTGCTTCTGCAGTCTGCATTGTCTGCAGGGAGATGTAGGGAACACTTCTGGTTTTGGATGAAATTTGAAAAAAAATCCATTTCAGGCTGGCTTTGTGTCAGATTGTGTTTGTAGAAACACTTTTACAGGCATATTGCAAGCTGTTAGGGGAAAAAATACATGGAAGCCACTTGTAGGACAGAATTAGACCAGTTGCAGCCTTTATATGATCAGTGGAAGCAGCTCTTGATTCTGAACTGGGTAGGAGCCTTCAAGAGTGGGAAGTGCACTGAGAATAGAGTGCTAAGGAGAGTTCAACTGTGAAACAAGTGTTTTCCAGAGTGTTTTTGGCTGAGCTTGGTAACACAGATGGTCTTTGGTCTGGGATGGAGGGGGTGTCAGTGTTGGTCTACGCGTGCACCTTTATTTGCCAATTTTGATGGATATAGTGCTGCCTATATCCGATAGGGAAACACTCAGAGGATTCAGAGATCTGGTTATTTCCCTTAATTACTGTGCAGTGACATACACCCTGTGTGCTAAGGGCTAACACAGGCTACAGAAGAGAGGGGACTGTTAAACTAGAAGTGAAATACAGAGTCTCCTTTGACCCGTTCATTAGCTCTGTTAGTGTGGGTGAGTTTTTCACAGCAAAATGGGCTTGCTGTCTACAGGTGTAGTTGTTCTAGGGTGCCATGACCACCGTTATTTGGGTTTTAGCAGCCATAAAAAAGTCAGTATTACAGCATGAGATGATGTTCTTCCAGTCTATATTTTGCTGGGACTCCAAAGCTGATAATAGTGTTATCCTGTCTATGATTAATCCACAACTGCTTAGGAAAATGCCTGCACTTAAGCTTAATTTTAAGGGAGCTGTTGGGCTGCTTTCTGTGGAATGGCCATAGTTACTAAGACAAGAGCTAACCCCTGTCTCTGCAAGCAAGCACTGATGAGTTTCCCGCTGTTTTTAAATAGTCAATTGTCAACAATAACACTGGGAATGAACCGCTGATGGATTTGGATTCAGCAAACAAGGAAAAGCAGACATGAAATGGAGCAGCCAGATTTGCAGGTCTTCAGCTAGCAGGACTGAGGGCACAGCTTCTCAGTGCAGCTGAGCTGGTTTACAGTGGAAAGGCTCAAAGAGCTCCCTCGTCTCCCCTTCCACCAGCCCTGGCATTCACCTGGCTCAAACATGTAGCAGAAGCATATTCTGAATAGAAAATGACGGGCTTGCTCCCTAAACAGGCTCAGTGTTGGGTCAGATAAGTGCCAGAGATGATTTAAGAGATAGGGGAAGTATGGTGGAGGGCAGAGGGAGGTGTGTTCTTTCCAGAGGCAGTGATGCTTAGCTGCATCATAAAATCACATCCTCAGTTTGTCTCAGCTGATTGCAGAAGAGCTGCACAGAATCTGTGTCAACTGAGGATACGATCCCAATTAATTAAGAAATGTTTTCTAAGGCAAAGCACATTGGAAGGAGAAAGCCTGATGTGTGTTTTTTTTTATTATTTTTTGCTGAATGGAACTGCAAAGCACCACATGCATATGGCAGCACAGCTCACTGGCTCCCTGGTAGGATGACTGCACACCAGTGTGTGTTAGGGGATTCTGCTGCCACAGCTTTGCTGCTTTAATTATGTCTTGAGACGTCATGGAAGATGTTAGGATGTGTCTGGTTCTTGTCCTGCCCTTCTTTTCCCTCTAAATTCTGTGTTCATGAGGGAGATGGGATAAGGTGAGCCAAGGATACAACTCTTGAAGTCAGTAGTCATTCTGCTGTAGACACCTGTGGGGGAGATTTCACATTTAGCATGACTGTAGAGCTTTGGAAGACTCAGGATTTCTGGCAGAAAACTGAACTAAACAAAGCCCTGATAAAGACTATGAGAATAAGAGATTTTTTTTAAGATACAGCCTCCAAAAATATTTCCCCATTTCGAATTTGTATGATGAATTATTGCCATGTAGTTACCCATATATATATAGGACTCTTTTTTTCCCTGTAGTTTAACCTTGTGAGCAGGTTAATGTAGCTAAATGTGCAACGTTGGAATTTTTTTATTTATTTTTTTATTTTTTAGAATTAGTCCCAGCATCGTGACTTTTCCAGCATGTCAGAACCGATCACACTCAACGTTGGAGGAAAACTCTACACCACCTCTCTGTCCACCCTGACTAGCTTTCCAGACTCCATGCTGGGGGCCATGTTTAGTGGGAAGATGCCAACCAAGAAGGACAGCCAAGGCAACTGCTTTATCGACAGAGATGGCAAAATCTTCCGCTATATCCTGAACTTCTTAAGAACTTCTCACTTGGACCTCCCAGAAGACTTCCAGGAAATGGGCTTACTGCGACGGGAGGTAGATTTTTATCAAATTCAACCTCTGATTGAGGCCTTGCAGGAGAAGGAGGTGGAGCTTTCTAAAGCAGAGAAGAATGCCATGCTCAACATCACCCTCGATCAGAAGACCCAGACTGTTCACTTCACCGTTCGAGAAGCACCCCAGATCTACAGCCTGTCTTCCTCCAACATGGAAGTGTTCAGCGCTCACATCTTCTCCACCTCATGTCTCTTCCTGAAGCTTCTTGGTTCCAAACTTTACTATTGCTTCAATGGAAACCTCTCCTCAATATCCAGCTACCTGAAGGACCCCAACCATTTGACCTTAGATTGGGTTGCAAGTGTGGAAGGTCTTCCTGAAGAGGAGTACACGAGGCAGAACTTAAAGAGACTCTGGGTGGTGCCAGATAATAAGCAAATCAATAGTTTCCAGGTGTTTGTGGAAGAAGTGCTAAAAATAGCCATGAGTGATGGTTTCTGCATAGATTCTTCTCATCCACATACTTCAGATTTCATGAATAATAAGATTATTCGCCTAATTCGGTACAAGTAGGAATGGCTTTTTGTTACGATGCCAGCATGGAGATAACACAGGTTAAGTGTTTCCCTTTAAAACACACTTACAGCCTAATTCAGAATCATGCTTACCTGGATTAAGAGTCACTAACAGGGAGATGATTTTCCTTTGATGTATTTACCAATACGATCTTTCAGAATATGTCCATATTCTAAACAGAAGGAATATTGTCTAGCACCTGAGTTAAGGATTGATTCTGTCTCTGCCTCCACCTCTAACCTGCTGTACAACTGTGGGGAAAATCACTTAACTGCTGCCCTTACTACATTTTCCAGATGGAAAATGGGAATGATCTTTCTGTACTGCAAGGTGGATGAGAATGTTCAGTTGTCAAGGTCTGGAAAGTGTCTGGAGATCAGATGTGGTGAAGGAAGCCATGGAGCTACAAGACAGCAGAAGACAGCCCAGAGGGGCACATTTTCCATGTCTTGCCATATCACCTGCGTGGAGTACACGAGAAGTTTGTTTGGATCCATGGAGAAGTCTCTCCACATGGACACATTGAATACAGCTGTAAAGGATGATGCAAACTGCCAATGAGTAGAGGATCCTGTCTGTCCTGTCACCATCTGAAGCTGACTTGGATTTTTCCTGAATCCTGTGAGGAAGCCCTCACTCTGTTCTGCTTTCAGGGAAGCCATGTTTGAATGATGAGAGTGACTCTGGGAACAACCAAGGAAGTCACAACAGAGAGAATGATGTTCTACAAACTGAGAAGATTGTGTCTGTTGGGGAACTTTGCTTTGGATGCTCTTAAACCTTTACTTTTTCATTCCAAAGGCATCCAAGACAATTATTCCTTTTCTTTCTCTTACAATGCTGTTTGTCTTGAGGATGCTCCCAAAAACATTCTCTGACGTGATGATGGATTAAGAGGGCAGAGGCCCCCAAATAGCTTCTGAATGGTTGAGCCTCTTCATGGACATGGCCTTCTTTGGGGCACATCTTCCTTCAGCAGTGCCTGGAGCACATGAGATGGTCTTTAGGTAGGATGGATTCCATCTGAAAGGACTGCTTTTCCATCATTGCCTCTACTGCTTTTAATTACAGACTAGAGGCTCACATTTTCTACTCCTGTACATTGAGCCTTTTTTTTTTTTTTTTTTATGTCATTGTGAAGTGGTCAGACTGCTAAGGCAGCATTTTACCTTCTTGCTTGGCTTTAGTGTCCAGTTGTCAGAGAGGTAAGGCAGTGGGAAACCAGGGGTGATGACAGTGGTCAAGCCCTTTCCTAAAAGCCTGATCCTTGCTATAATGAAGGTTATAATCCCTTAGCTGTATGTTAGCCCTAGATAGCATTTTTGCCACCTGAAAAGGTGTTTAATTCTCACCCAATTATGTTTAAAAGTATCTTAGCTGTCTTTCCCTAACCAGATCGCTACATATGCATGAGAGACCCTCCAGAACATTTCCCATTCTCTCTAATGAGATAGAAGGGAAAATGCAATAACCACCTTCAGTGTTTGTAAATGTATTGCTTCCAGAAGGTCTTAGCACAGAGCTGCAAAGCTGAATATTGCTCTTGTTCTTTTTTCCCAGAGTAGCTAGTCTGTTGTTATGTTAAGCTGACCCATGAGCAGCATAAAGAACTGATTTACACTATTCTAAAAAACAGTGAGATAAATATATTCCTACTGTCCCAGGCTGTACTTGCATGAACAACACAAATCAGCATGCTGATGGTAAAAATGCACATTTTGTAGCTATTGGCAGCCTGTTATAAATCTCTTTCCCTGTCTGCCTTGGTGCATGACCCACCAGCATGATGATGGAAGTGGGACCATGTTAGGCAGCACTGACTGGGATTGAAGCCCAAAAAACATTTAGCCTAGCCATTTTTGTGAATGTTGAGGATTGTAAGCAGGATGTTGTGGCCAAATTCCAGCTTAAGGAGCCACATTTTCCTGCGTTTAGTTGCATGAGGAGCAACTTTCTATTCCCCACTCCTGCCCTCAGTTATGAAGCAGGATTAACCTATTCCAGGGGTTGCTGCATGCCACTGACAAAGCAAAGCAGCACCAACGTGAATCTTATTTCTGCTGCGAGATTGCCAGTCGATTGGACATTCATAGTAATGATCTATGTAGGTGTTATTATTACAACCTGTAAAACACCACACATTAACCCTCTTTCATCAAGTCTATGCCTTCAAACAGATATGCCTTTGCTGAACTTATGATAACAGTTTTTGGGATGATGTCAACAGTATTCTTTTTCCTCAAGCCTTTGTGAGTAGATTTTAAATGACTTGTAACAGGAGTTCTTGTATGTCAGGACTAAAAGAGTACTTATCTGTAATAATTAGTTTGCTCTTAGCTTGAGTTTATCCAGGGGCAAGAGCAGTGGGCTCAAGTCTCATTTCAAAGGGAGGAAAAGTCTGACCCACACCCTTTACAGCTCTGGATTGGTACTGCCCCATTCTGTTTCAGAAAAATAAAAATGCCCCCTGGGAGAGTTTAATCCTTATTTCATTTTCTAGTGAAAGGCAGAAAAGGAGTCACCAAAAACTCTGTACATAGCTTTATAGAGAGTTACACAGTTCCTTAAAACTCTAAACAGGAAATAAGAGTGCCCCAACCTGGTCCTAATAACTGGGGTGATTCTGCTGGGATGGAAATATGGGTTTGAATCCTCACAGACTGAGGAGAGAATGGATCCAAGTCTTCTTCTGGAGGTTTGAACCCAACAGTTTATTACACAAAAAGATGGACCGCATGAATCCACATTTCTGTGTGCTTAGGTAACTTAATAGGCAAAGGTGTGGTTGACCACAAATCTCTGTCATGGATTAATATGCAGAGAAATGCAAAATCTCTCTTCTGTATGCAGAGAGATGCAAAATTTCCAACCAGTGTAAGGATATCAATGAAAACATGCCTTGGGAGGAATACAGAAGCTTGAAACGCTTCTAAATTGTTAAGCAGAATAAATGTCTTTGAGAATGAGATACTATTTATAGGAGTATAATTTATATTTATAGTTCTGCATGCTACCAAGTATGTGAAACAAGTGGTAAGTGAATCAGCTGGGACTGCAGTCGAACATATGTTGTACAAATACAGCTGCTATTTTGAACTACACACTAAGCTAAATGTATAGCTGCACCCTAATTTTGCACTCTGTGAGTTACGTTGTAATCACTGTTTATAGGCACATTCTCACTCTGAAGCATTTGTTCCCCTGTTATCTAGCTAGCTAGCTTTTGTTTACCTCCTGTTTCTGAGCCCTGGAGGTGCAACTTGCTTTTCTTTCACCAGTCAACAGCACTGATGACTCCTGTCCTCAAGTTTTCCTGAGCTAAGAAAAGCGAGCACACACAAAGCCATATCAAGTGCTTAGGGTACAGCACAACCCATCTCCACCCATGAAAAGCACGTGAAATTTATTAGCAGTAACATCTATAAATTATTTCACTGTTGAAGTGGAACACTTTCTCACAGAACAAACTTCTTATTTTATCCTGTAAGGGCCTTAAAACAAGGAAAGAATCTAGTGAGCTTTTTTTTCACTTCAATTTGAAGAATGGTTTCTTCCACATGTCAGCGCCCATCTCCTGTTCTGATTCTGCCATCAGCCCGTCTCCCTCAACACCTCCATCCACAAAATGAGGCTGACATGCACTTTTTATTTTTTTTTAAATGGCCTGAAAGCTGAGAGAGCCACTGGATAGAATGATCAATAGTTTTTAGAGCAGAAAAACAGGGTTAGGGCAGATGATAAATAAGTTACTAGCTCTAGTGTAATGGTATTTTCAGACATGGGCATGTGCATGGCACAGCGGGATTTATTATATGACAGAAAGAATATGATAAAGCATCTCAGTAGAGTCCAGAATGAATCACTCATGGATTTCTCTTATATAATGAAGGGACTGAAACCACAGCTAAATACTAAGATGTCTTTGGTTCATGCTGCTGTTGTTGAGTCAATAGGAGATAGTGAGAAGGGTTTGTTCCTACAGGTTATGGTAGGGAAATAAAAGAAATAGGTGTAAATAGTTAGAGCTGGAAGAATTCTTAAGCTTGGATTTAGAAGGGAGATGATGAAGACTCTAAATGTGTTCAGGAATAAAATAAAATAGAGAAAAAAACAGCAAGGTAAAAATGGAGACAAAGATTTTGGTATGGAAGAAGACTGCAATTAGAATGACTCACTGGTCCTCTCCAGTTTTAATCTCCTATTATGCAACTTAAATACTGGCCGTGCCAAGAGCAGTGCTAGTACCCTGTCAGAAGCAGACAGCTTTGCTTAAATTTGCATGTGTTTTAAATCACCAAACATATGCACTGCTGTAGTTACCCATATTTTAACTGGGTTGCTGACTATAAATTTCTGCTTGAGTTCACTGTCAGTAAATATCTGCAGTCAATCAGATTTACTCCCATTCTATAAAAGGTTGGTGGGGTCCATATATAAGGTTCAAGGGAGCAATAAACATTGCCATCAGCCCATGCCATGAACTGTGTACATTAAATCTATGATCTTCTGATACTTCACAGATAATTGAGAAGTTATGAAGAAGACTTCTTGTGGGAGTTTCATTTTCACCCCATCCCTTTGGACTTGGTGTCACTGCTCAGAATTTCAGTGTCTTTGGAAATATTTACCTGTCCTTGTGGTGAGCTGTTCCGTAATGGCTCCCAGTGCTGGTCACAAACAAGGGTGTAAGCAGTGCTGACACGTGATGCTCCCAGTAAAAGTCTCACATGTGAATTAGTACAGGCAGTCATGCAGGTGTTCTGTGTGAGAAGGGCTGGATCGAGCACAAATACGCAGATCTTGCTCTGAGATTCACTCAGGACGAGGGATGGTTTACCTATGGATTTAGAAAATGAAAAAGTAAAGAAAAGTATAAGGGAGGGCTGCATGGGATGAAGAATTCCATTCCTTTTCCTCCTCTTGCTATTCCCCTGCCTCTTATTTTCTTATTCCTACTCCTAACTGTAGGGTTTTTCTGTTGGTCAGCACTTGGTTCCTGATTCACTAAAAGCTATGCTTTTGAATGAATACTTTTTGGAAAGTGTCAAAAGGTGGATTTTATTATTTCTTACAACTTTTGTAGAGAGCCTATAGGGTGTCACATTTAAAAATCTGGTTGCATTTCTCTGCCTGTAACTCTTCTGTGGACTGTTACTAATGTGTATTTTAGAAGACAATAAATAAAATGTGAATGAAGCAGTAGATGCTCTGCCTGGCACACATTTCCATGCAGCAACGTCTGATGAATCTGTAATTTTTCCTCTTACGATTTTACACAGTTTGTCATTGCAGTGCCTACCAAGTCGCCTCTATGGCTGAGAATTATAGGAAGCTCACAACAAAAACTGGGTAATTGTAGAAAAGATCAGACCACCACACATCCTAAATAACCCAACTCATTTTAAATGCCATGGATCATGTCTTCAACCATATATAAGGCAGAGATTCAAGAAATACATTGAACAAACCTTAATATATTGCTGATGTCCCCTCCTCATGGACGTGCTGGCCACCAGGAGCAGCTCAAGCCCAGGCAGCTGCAAATACAGCTCCACAGTGGCCTCACACCACCCAACCCCACATCCCCCAGGCCCAACACCACCCAACCCCAGTGCTGATTCCATACCCCATAACTTCACACCAGTGAGGGCTACCACCACCCAACATAACTCCTGGTCCCACAGCAGTCACCCTCATACCCAGCCCCACACCACCCAACCCCATACCTATCTCTTAACACCTAACACCACTCCTGACCCCACAACAGTCATTATCACTCCAAAATTCAACAGGGCAAGACATGAGGAGCAGCTGAGGTCCCTTGGCTTGTTCAGCCCAGAGAACAGGAGGCTGAGGGGAGGCCTCATGGTGGCCTACAGCTCCCTCATGGCCTACAGCTCCTCACAGGGAGCAGAGGGGCAGCGCTGAGCTCTGCTCTCTGGGGACAGCGACAGGGCCTGAGGGAACGGCATAGAGCTGTGTCAGGGCAGGGTCATGTGGAGGTGAGGGAAAGGCTCTGCCCCAGAGGGCGGTGGGCATGGCACTGCTGCCCAGGGCAGTGGGCACGGCCCCACGCTGCCAGAGCTCAGGGAGCGTTGGGACACCGCTCTCAGCCATGGGGTTTGGGTGGTGCTGGGTGGAGCCAGGCGTTGGGCTCTGGGATTCTTGCGGGTCCCTTCCAACTGCAGACAGTCAATGACTGACAGCCTGCCCAAGCCCACACCTCAGCGCCCTCTTCCCGCCCACCCAGCCCCGGCGCATGAGCAGTGCCGCCTCAGGGGCAGGAGCCGGCGGGCCGCCGCTAAGACGCATGCGCACGTGGCGCAGAGGCGGGGCTGCGCGCTTCAAACCGTGAGGGCGGGCTGCGCTGCCGCTAGCGCGCATGCGTGGGGTGTCAGTCAGCGTGGGCGCGTAATGGCGGCGGGCAGGCGGGGCTGGTTCCGCGTCCTGGCGCTCGGCGTGTCCTTCCTCAAGTGCCTCCTCATCCCCACGTAGTAAGGAGCTGCCCGGGTGCTGGGCCTCTCAGCCCCTAATGGGGATGGGGCCGCTGCTGGCAATTCCCCTCAGGGTGCGGGGAGGTGTGGGCATGGTGTGGGGGAGGTCGGCGCTTGCTTCCCTCAGGGCTTTGGCTCTTCGAGGTGCTCTCAGGGACCCGTGGCTGGGGGTGGTGGTGGGGCGGCCTCCTTGTCCCCTTGAAGGTGTACGTGGGCTTTGCTGGGGGATGCTGACAGCCAATTCCTTTTCCCTGTTGCTCAGGGTCTTTAAATTGTGCTGAAGCAATTTTGCTTTTCAATTCAAAACAAAACAAAAACGGCTTTTTTTCCCTCAAAAATATTAAATTGCTTTTTAAAAGACAACAAAACCCGGGAATGTTAGGATTAATTATAAGAAAAGCCTGAGCTATGGGTGCCCTGTAGCCACCTGTGTGTCCCCATGGTGCAGCATCCCTGGCACTGCCCATGTCCTGTATCTGCCCCAGGTGTTTCTGAGGTGTTTCTCTTCTAGTTCATTTGTGTGGCTTAATATGAACCTTCTGCAGTCATTCCACAGATTTTGAAGTCCACAGGAACTGGCTGGCCATCACGCACAACTTACCGCTGTCTCAGTGGTACTATGAAGTAAGTTCATTTGGAGAGGATGGGAGAGGGCTTCAGTGTTCTGTTCTTAGCTGTCTGTAAGCTGTAGACGTATTGGTTATGCCAGCCCATCTGGAAAGAGAAAACCTTTTATTTTTAGAAGGTATGGGGGTCACTCTGAAAGTAATGCCTCCTTGTAGGCATTAGGGATACTCATGGCTGGCAGCTGTGCAGCAGTGGTACAAAAGCATACCAGTCCCAACTAACTGGCCCTGTGTAGTATTTAATAAAGAAAATGGAATTGTTTTGAACAGCTGCTAGGGATTACGAGGGCAAAATGAAAAAAACAACTAATGTACATGGGTTATTGGAAAGGCTGCCTGACACAGCAGCAGGTTGTGTGGTAGGCTTATGTTTTTGCTACCTGTGCTGGTGTCATCAGTGATACATACTTATCCCAGTGATGAATGAATCCCACAAATGGATATATTCATTATGAAATGAATTACTATATTCAAGTTTTCAGCTTCTGTTGGTGTCCTGTGCGCATGCATTGATTTCAGTCTAGGTGGATCACCTCTGAGTTGATGATAGATGCAGGCTGGCTACTCCAAAATAGCTCCTAGAACTCTGGAATAAAAAGCACAGTCTCTATTACTCCCCCAAATAAGCATTTGCCTTCTGTATATGAAGGGGTAAATGATTTGTGCAGGTCAGAACTTTCCAACAGGCTGATCCAGTTCTGCAAAACGAACTTGTACAGGTTTGATCCCAGTAACCAGAGCATAGGATGCCTTTCAGCATGCACACTGAGAAACGTAGCCTGTTCCAGCCTCCTCTGCTGCCCTTCTTTTCTTTCTCCATGGGCAAAGAGTTGATGATCAGTCAGGACATAATAATTGTCCTTTTCAGAAAAGATTAAATATTTTAAATAACACCTTATCAAGGTCCGATAGCACTAAAAGTCGTTGACTAATGTCTAAAAATAATTTTGAGGACGTAACAAGATTGTGCTGGTGATTCCTCTACTGGAGGCAAAAAGCCAGTGAGCTGTTTTGTATTGAGATTTTTTGAATATTGGTCACATTGCAAGTTGAAGTTTAAAAAGCAGATGATTGTATATGAGTTAGGTGCAGGTGATCAAAATATTTAATCTTTTTCTGCCAATCAAAAGATATCCCATCCCTCTACCAGTGCTACATCAGAACAGCTCAAATGGTGCAGCACCACACAGCCACGATGGAGCAGCCTCTGCTCAACAGAGACTGCTGAGATAAAATGGCCAGCTGGTTTGTTGTAATCAGCTGTACTTGAGGGACTGTGAACAGCACAAATTGCATTAAATTGTTTAATCTCATTCTGTTTTTAGGCAACTTCAGAATGGACCCTGGATTACCCACCTTTTTTTGCTTGGTTTGAGTATGCACTGTCACATATCGCCAAGTACTTTGATCCCAAGATGTTGGTTATTGAAAATCTCAATTACACCAGTCATGCAACCATCTTCTTCCAAAGATTTTCTGTCATCTTGACAGATATCCTCTTCATATATGCAGTTCGTGAGTAAGTCTTCATATTCTCATTTTAGGGACAGTGGGTTGTCTTTAATGTCCTAGAGTAACAACAAAATAATTTGTACAAACAAGCGTGTAAAAGAACATCAAAGCTGCTTTAGCTTATTCAGGGAGAAATACTGAGCATGCTGCTAAATGCAAGATAATTTTTGTTGTTTGTGGAGATGTGATCAGTTTTTACATACTAAGAATTCAGTTGGTAAGCCCAACCATTTTTTTTTTCCTGATTTCATAGAATCGTTTGAGTTGGAAGGGACCTTTAAAGGTCATGTAGTTCCACTCCCCTGTAATGAGCAGGGACATCTACAGCTCAATCAGAGCTTAGATTAGATTTTCTTATCACTCCAGTCACTCCAGTGTTTTTGGTATTGATGAGAATCCAGCTATTCCAAGGCTAACTTATCAATGTTTAGATGATATTTTTAACTGATGACCTTAAATGCAGCTTAGTACACTGTATCCAGATGTAGCAACACTCCATTAGTTCTTAGTAGCTACTGAATATTAACGTCTTTTCTTTTCCTACTAAACTTTATCCATGACATTCTCCTCTCTTGATGAGTTTAGCAAGAATTCTATCGTTGCCTTCCATCCAAAAAAGGTATCTTCAGGTTAAGTGTACTTTTCAACTTCTAAAAGCAACAAGTTTTTGTTAGTTGTTTCAATAAGACTTCTGTTTCTTTTTTTATTGTCCAGATGTTGCAAATGTGTAAATGGGAAGAGAGCTGCAAAGGATATTCTGGAAAAGCCAACGTTTATTCTTGCTGTTCTGCTCTTGTGGAACTTTGGGCTGTTGATTGTGGATCGTATCCTTCCAAACCAATATGAGTTATTTGTGATTTTTTTTTTTAAACTTGTTTCAAACCCATGAGTATTATTATACCATCACAGCAAGTAAGGCTACTGTGCATGTTCTGATTTTAGTTGAATAACTGCATATTTTAACTGAAATTATTATTTAGCAAAATGGAAAATGGTTGGGTTTTGATCTGATTTGCCAGAACTCCAGAAGGACCACTCTGGCAGCCCTGTGCCTGTTCTGCTGGCTGCCCCTGTGCCTGCCTACAGGAAGACTAGCAGAGAGCCTCTTCTTTCTAGATGTGGTTCTGGGTTTGTCTGATGTAAAGGGAAAAATTCTTACAGGCGCTTTATGTTGAGGCTGTGTTCAACTGGTTAATGTTGTATGGGAATTATCAAACCTTTTTAACCTTGGGTATAAAAATAACTCTAGAAAGTCCAATTAGTGCCAGTCAGTTTGGACACAATGTTCACTGATCCTAGCTCAAGAGAGAACGGGGAAGAAACAGCAGTACTTTTTTACAGGAAGGATTCATTCTGTCCTTCCTTGTCTAAGTTGCATGCCTACAACTGGTAGGTGATGAGCAAGGACTACCATCTCCATTAATCAATGTGAAGCAGGAACTAATATTAAAAAATTCAGGAAGTGAATTAACCTTTTGTTTTCTTTTGTCATGTAAGTTTCATGATACATATGTAGTCAAATTATTATGCTTAGTTTCACCATAATAATACTCGAGGGTTAGTAGACATTGTGTCTGTGCTTAGAGTACTTACAGCTAAAATTAAATAGTGACTTTATGTCTACATGGAGTGAACTTAAGGTTACTTTCTCAATTTAAGCTCCATTTTAATTTGAGTCTGGTTATATGTTTGAATCTGTCCAGAAAACAAATAGCGGAGAAAGCTTCCTTTATTCCTTTCTTGACTCAAGTTCAGATATTCACTTCCAGTACAATGGCTTTCTGTTTGGCCTGATGCTTCTTTCTGTTGCCCGCCTCAGTCAGGTAAACTCAAGTGGCTCTTCTCTGTTTGCATGCACAGTTTAGGTACATCAGTTTACTTTGTTGAGCTGCTTCTCCTGAAGCTAATGGGAGTGGCTCAGACTTGGGTGTCCAGCTATTTGTTGAGTCTGAGGGTGAAAGGAGAACCTGAATGTCACTGTGGTTGCTGACTGATGCTGCAGCATCTCATTGTCCTGTGAGAAGACTGAGTTCTGTTACACCTGAGCAGCATGACAGTGTTTTTTTGCCATCTTAGCTCCAAATCACCAGTCCTTACAAAACATACCTCTGAAGCTGCAGGGAGGTGAGGCCTGTCCCACTTTTCAAAGTGTCATCTGACAGTATCATTTCCTTCTCTGTACCAGCTAAGCATCACAATATTGTTTGTAATTTAAAGTAAAAATTCTTTTTTTTCATGCTTTTGATAAATGTCATCTTAGGAGTATACTAGGGAACTAATTAAATCTAGAACAAAGGGAGAACAAGTAGAAAAGCTTGAATTTTTTTTTTGCTCTTTTTTCTTTAGAAAAGATATCTGGAGGGTGCTCTTCTTTTTGCTGTTCTTCTGCATTTCAAACACATCTTTGTGTATGTGGCCCCAGCATATGGCGTTTATTTGCTGCGATCCTATTGTTTTACTGCAAATAATGCAGGTAAGGTGGGGTTCTCCTCACTCATTTTTTGGGGGATTGTGTTGAGTGGGGTATGAGGAAGATGCAAGACGTGCAGGTACCATCAGAACAGAGTGGCTGTGGGTCAGACCAAAATTCTTGCTGGGGAGCAGAGTTGGGAAAGTCTTCAAAAATCTTTAAAATGTATTTGTTTTTCTGGGTAGTTCTTTGTTAAGAAAAAAGTGAAATGAAAAACTGCCTATGGCAGTTTGAAGCTGTAAGAATTGTTCTGACTGTGAAATTATTAGATGGCTGTTTCCAAGTCCATCCTTAAGGTTTCTTTCCACTTTTTAGAGGTAAAAGGTATTTAATATTCTTCATGTGAACATAGAAGGCGCTTATTCTTTAAAGGGGAAAACCAAAATTTTGTATATTGTAGGAGCTGCCATGTAGAAGAAGTAAATGGGCTTAGGTTAATGAAGAACACAAACCTCCTTTAACTCCAAAGAGGTGGAAAATGCAACAAGAGATTGCCCCCTCTGTGGTTAAATTCAGAACAAAATAAAAATACTAATAGGCTGCCTTTCTTATTACCTGTGTTAGTGCCACACAAATATGAAACTTGTTTCTTCTCTTTTTGAGTCAACCTTATTTTGTTCAGTTTTGCCAAGATGGGTGGGAGTGTGTAGATGTTCAGGCAAAGTTTGTTTTGTTGCATACCTTGAATTAACTAAAAACTACCTTCTAAAGGAAGCCATTGAATACATTCACATCGAAGACTGTTCACTATGTAAGTGCTAGCAATTCACTGGTAGTGTGGAATGCTTTGTCTACCTCTCCTCTTGCTACAGTAACTGCATTCATAACCTGTTTGCTTCTTGCAGATGGATCCCTGAAGTGGAGAAGTTTCAGCTTTCTTCACCTAACCCTCCTGGGACTGATTGTCTGTCTTGTTTCAGCTCTGTCATTGGGCCCCTTCATTGTCCTGGTAATAACCCCTTTTTCACCTGTTCCTTACCTGAGCTGTTAGAAAAGATTACTACAGAAATAAAACCATGCCTCATCTAAAGTAACTTTTTTTTTCCATTTTTTTTTTTCTTTCCTATAGGGCCAGCTGCCTCAAGTCATTTCATGCCTCTTTCCTTTCAAGCGAGGCCTCTGCCATGCTTACTGGGCCCCAAACTTCTGGGCTTTGTACAATGCCATGGATAAAGCACTAACAGTTGTTGGTACAGTACACAAATCTTGCTACTGGGGGCTTATTTGCAGATAGAGCTCTCTGAATTTTATTCCTCCTTCCCAGTTTGAAATGCAAATATCAAATTACATTTTTAGATTGCCAGCAATCAGCTGATTATCTGCAGTACTCAGTGCATGACAAGTTTCCAATAATAGACCAGAAATCAGTTATCTTAGGTCAGAAATTTCTTATCTTTAAAAAACAAACAAAACAAAAAAAGAAAACCCAACAACTTGGCCATATACTTCTCTTTTCAGTTCTGTTCTACCAGACAGTTCAGTTCTACAGCTCCTTTGTTGTCTTTATTAACATTTATCAGTTTGTACTTCTTTGTTTGCTTTCAGGCTTAAAGTGTAACTTTCTTGATCCCACAAAAATTCCTAAAGCCTCAATGACAGGAGGGCTGGTTCAAGAATTTCAGCACACTGTCCTTCCTTCTGTGACTCCACTGGCGACATTAATCTGTACTTTCTTATCTATATTGGTAAGAACAAATAATGGCTTTGGAAACTTGTGTTTTGTCTGTAGTGGGTTTTACTTGATTAACATGTACTTGTTGAATGAATTTTCATTCCAGGGCAAAAATACCTTTTGTTTAAAATAATAAATTGTGAGGATAAATATGGAGTTAATATCTTTCATATATAATTTTCTTCAAGTATGAGTAAAATTATGACCTGTGGCTCTAGAGTAGTTAAGAGATCAAAACCAATCTTGGATCAAAACCACTCTGCATGTGTTTTGTGATGGAGGGCAGCTGAACTGGGATCTGACCAGAGATACTGATGGGACTGTGTGGGCAGCTTACTGTGTTCCTAACAGCATGACCTGCAGATGAACACAGTGTTCTTGATATGACAAGCAAAGAATTGAAGGCTTAATAAATAATTACCTGGCTACGGAGTCTTTCACTCTCATGAATGACCTGAATTAGCCTTTAACTGGAATTCTTTGTTTCAACACTTCTATGTAGTAACTTCTATAAAAAGAAGAGTTTATTGGCTTAGATTCAGAGGTGGTTCTTGCAACACATAACAGAGCATTGCCTGTGCAATTGAAGTTGTTACCAACATAGCAGGAGGAAAAAAGCAGACTGAGTCCTTCAGGCTCTTCATCTAGAATCTGCATCAAAATAGATTCTGTTCCTCCAGTGCTATGTGATTCCTGTGCCTTATAATCACAGTTGTTTAACACTGAAAAGCTCTTTGGACAGTGGCTTGTGTTCAGCATTGCAAAACTTCACTGAAGTCCTGTTTTTGCCTGTTGTTTCTAGCCCTCTGTTTTCTGTCTTTGGTTTAAACCTCAAGGGCCCAGAGGCTTTCTTCAGTGCCTTGTTCTTTGTGCGCTGAGCTCCTTCATGTTCGGCTGGCACGTGCATGAAAAAGCAATACTCCTTGCTATTCTGCCTTTGAGGTGAGTGAGTTCCCTACGTGGTACGTGGCCAAACTGAACCTGCTGCTGCTTGTTGAGGAATCCTCACAAGAGGATCACCTAGGGTTTTTAGTGTATTTAATGAAATAAATGCTTTTATAGAATGCCTTAAGCTATGAAGTTTTAACGTGCTTCTAGTATGTTAATTTCAGACACAGTGAAATGTCTTTTAATGCTGACTGCTACTAAGGTGCATAGTGTAACAGGAAATCAGTGTGTTTGGATTTGAACACGAGTTTTGTCAGGATAAAGCAAAAAAAAAGTCACAAAATAAAAAGGTTCAGAGTTCAGGCTGTGTGTACCACACAGCTCTTAAAATAATTCATTTAGCTTCCCCTTAAAGCCTCCTTTTCACACCAAACAACTTGAGAGCAGGCTTGATGGAATGTTTCACTCGTGTCACAGACTGGACAGCACTCATTGCACCAGAGAACTCCACAGTGTATTCATTGCATGTCTTGTGGCTTTGTCTTTCCAAGAGGAAACGTCTGCTTTCCTGACTTGAAGAGTTTGACATCACTGTCGCACTCCAGTTTGGCAATCCAGGTCTGAGTTTAGTGACTACAAATCCTAACCCAGCACTTGTTTTGATCTGTGAACATCAGTACGACTGGAAAATAATGTTCCTGATGTGCTGCATTGTTTGCAATTGGGCCCAGTTGCTTTGCAGTACTGGTGAAAGAGTAGAATGGATGCTCAGACATGTGCCAAGAAAGCATGACAGTGAAACTTGTGAATGTGATTAGAAGTGAGACTCCTGTCATTTGGCTTCTTGTCATGCATGTGAACTGCTGCGTAGGGCTGCAGTGAATGCAGACATAAAACCTGAGACTGCAGTGGAAATTGTGGGAAGGAATTAATGCTTTGGGGGAGAAAAAAGGAGAAGCTGATATCACAGTGTTGGCAGGCAAATGGCTAAGGAAAAAAACGTAGGGAGAAAAAATGACCATTTTTAGGAAACTTCAGGACTTGCTGGTGTTGTGTTCAGTGAGTGTCTGGTTTTCTGGGGTTGGCTTTCCTTGTTGATTTTTCTCCTGCGAAGCCAAGTGGCTCAGAAGCAGGAAACTTCATCACAGGTCCAGGATTTGGGAGGGCTGGGGTACTGTGAAGCTCTGTGTGACCTGTTCTTCAGTCTCTTTTGTGACTTGTGTAGTGTTTTGCTGAAATCAAATTTCTTTGAAAGACTGTTTAACAAATTCTTGTCACTTCTAGCTTGTTGTCTGTTCAGAGAGCGAAGGATGCTGGCATCTACCTGATTCTGACAACCACGGGGCATTTCTCACTTTTTCCCTTGCTGTTCACAGCACCA
The DNA here is from genome assembly GCA_013396635.1 of Penelope pileata. Taxonomy (NCBI): domain Eukaryota; kingdom Metazoa; phylum Chordata; class Aves; order Galliformes; family Cracidae; genus Penelope; species Penelope pileata. The sequence goes on along the minus strand of WBMW01006237.1, from coordinate 8,542 downwards.
GGTGAGGTGTCTTCCTCCTTTCTGTGCTTTCATGTTACTATTTTGTTGCTGTGTTGGTTTTTGTTGTTTTTTTCCCCAGAAATTAAGTGCAGATAATGGCTTTGGATTATTTTATGTTGTAAGCTGAAAGTTGCAGGAGGCTGTATGTGTGCCTGTTCTTGTAAATGTGAGCTCTCCAGCTAGTGAAAAGAAATGTTGGTTTTAAAAAACACAACAGAGAAGACCTAGACTTAAAATGGAGATGGAAAATCATAAGTCAATATTTGTTATCACTCACTCTGTCACGGTTTGAGAAACTTCCCCGTCTAATGTAACTGTGCAGAGAAAAAATGAAGGCAATTTGAGTCTGCAGACCTGGCAGGCTGTTTTCAGCTGACTGCTGCTTAGTGCTATCAATTTAGTAAATGAAAATTTCTCCAGCAGCATCAATTAAGTCAGTATGTGGAGGGGTACATCTGTTTTTTGTGAATGAATGCTGTTCCTTCCTTCTTCCTGCCTTTGATTAATCAAAGGTCTGATGTGCTAAGGTGGAAGTGAAGCAAGCAGAGCTGTGTCAACATGGTCATCTGAACTCTGACAGCTCAAATCTTTGGTCAGATAATGCTGTTTATTCACAGGAGAGAGGCTGCTGCCTTGAAACATGAAAACCTTCCTTTGGATTCTCTATTAACTAACTCTTGCCTAGTGCACACTCTGGATAGCAGTGTCACTTTTTTTAAGCTTCCCAGTAATTTCTGATCCCTTCTGAATAGGGAAATCTTATTTGCAGTGCTGTCATCTGCTGTAATTGTGGTTGTGTTCAGTAGGTATTCGGTGTGTTGTAACACTTGGCATTTTGTGTAGTAAATATGTGCTTATTGTTCTGTGTCCTAAGCTATAAATCATTATGTTCAGCTTGGATAAAATAATTTAATTGGATAACGCAAGCTTGAATACTAGCACTTAAGGATCCTGCAGTGGTGAAAGCTTGTTATAATTTGTTTTAAATGTATATATTTTTTCCTTGTGTTTCAGAACTTCCAATTAAAATCCTGCTTATGCTGCTGTTTACTGTTTATAGCTTCTCTTCGCTGAAATCTCTATTCAGGTAACAAAACAAATCTCATTATGAAGCCAAGAATGAAAGCACTTCTGTTGTTGGGAACAGTGTTGTCATAGGAGACAAACAGCACAGCAAACTGATGCTGAAGGATTAAATTGGAGTGTTAAGATGATGCCCCTCTCCAGCAGGAAAGGCTTAAGACAGGAGTTCAGTAGAACATCTTTGAACTGTGACAACTACCCAGTTCTTCCCAGCAGAGTGTAAATCTCCTTTGCAGTGGTAAAGCACAATGTTAATCCTTGTTGGGGTTTAATTCCACGTTAGAGTGCTCCCTCTGAAGTTCAGCAGGGCCAGTGGTTCTAAGTACTGCTCTGTTTAAGCACCAGTAAGTAAGTGCTCAGTATCTTTGTGTTTATGAAGGGCAGGTTATGAATGTTATAATGTTATGAAGGTTATGAAACTGTGACAAGATTGTAATTTGTCAACCGATCTCTAGCAGACGTTTGGTTGTGGACTGTCTGAATTGTCCACTGTGATTTTACAGGACATCGATTCCCTCAGCACCCACTCAGCCATATAGAGTTCGTTACAAATCCTGTAGTCATCACATTCCTATTTCCCAAAGTTCTCATGGCAAAACCAAGCTGTTCATAACTTTGCAAAAAACCAAAGTCCTTCCACAAGAACGTGAAGGTAGCCTGTAAACTGCTTGCAGTCCAAACCCCAGTGCCAGTGTCCTTTGTGAGAGATGGATTCATGCCTCCCACAGAGGGCTTCAGGGGAGGGGGCAGTGGTTATGACAAAACCTGATGCTTCATCTCTGGATGTAAAGAACTTCCATGGAACAAACGTGTATGAAGTGCAGAAATTGTTCGGTTGCTCTTTGGTATGACGTGAGATGAAGTAGAGCAGCTGCTGAGATTTTTTTTTTTTATTTAGATTCATTTCTACTGAAAAAAGACATCTTGGAAATCGATCTTAAAAACCACACAATAAGGGAATTAGCTGTACTGTGGGTTTTCCCACTGAAAACTATGAAGATCCAATCAATATCTAAAGCCTTACTGTGTGCTAGTGGGTGAAGTTCTCTACGCTGGTTATGTATCACCAGTCAAAGCTGAAAAGAATGGTGGTTTTTACTAACTGTGTATTTTAACACTTTTTTTAATTCTCTGACAGGAGAGAGAGGCCTCTCCTTAACTGGCTTGAAACAATCTACCTCCTTCAACTGGTGCCTTTGGAAATCTTCTGTGAAATTCTATTTCCTCTGACCCCGTGGAAGCTGCGGTTTCCTTTTGCCCCTCTGTTGCTGACCTCTGTTTACTGTGCTCTGGGTATCACATACGCGTGGCTGAAACTATACGCCTCTGTCTTGACTGAACGAACTTCTGTTAGACCAAAGGCCGAGTAAAGCCACCTTGTTGGGACCCGTTCCAGGTGATCCCTGTGAGATGATCGAGCACTGTGAGGGGCTGTCATAAAGACATACACTGTTACCAGCAGCTGTGTGTGTACCATCTCCAGGAGGGGAGTTTTTCTTCCAACATTTCTGTACTGTCCAACTACGATACCTCTGATCAGAAACACCACAATAACGTGGCAGGGCGAGCTGCTGCTTTGCCACGAATAAACTGTGAAGTGTAGAAGGACTTCGTATTCATGCTGATGATGTAAGAGCTCCAGACTTCTGTCCAGAGGAAATCCTGCCTGGCTCTCCCATTGCTGTTTGTATTTTAATAAAAATGAAATGGCAAATTACAAAGGGTCATTGCTACGTAGAGGAGAACATTGTACCTGCATACTGTGGAACATGTGAATAAAAATAACTTGGTATTTTTTTTGTTCTGAGTCTTTCTTGATGTATTCTTTAGCTCAGGGCTGAGGGACACCTGTAGCAGTAAGGACGTGATGTCTGGCTGGGAACTTATTCTGAGCTTTGCATTAGTCGCTTGATATGCCTGTGCCCCTTTGATTTATTTCATAGTCTTCTCAGAAAGAATCCCAGTCACAGCATTGCAGGGTTTCACTGTACTCCTAATGATACTTATTTCTGTAGACATGGCTACCAAACTGAGGCACATCTCTGAAATGAGGCATTGTAATGCCATTTAAAGTGCAAGGTCGTGTGGCTGGATGAGTCTTTGTAACTCATGCCAGACTACACCTGTGACAAAGTGTCCCCAGTTTCCCTCTGCTGTGAAGAGGTATTCTGAATTTATCCTGAATTCTGTGTTGCAGGATCGTATGCAAAGATTCTTCCATGCCCTTGGAGGTGATAGTTACCTGGAGTGTGATGGGGTTCATGACTTCGATGTTATTTTCGGAAAAACAACAAAACTGGCGCTCAGGTCTGTAACGTCGTGCAGAACTGTGTGGGAGGGGATGGGTTTCCCAAGCAGTTTTTGAACTTAACTCCATGTTGAAGGAACCTCTTTAAGAGGGGATGCCTGATGGAATGGTTACTCTTTGTGTTCTTTGGATACTGTGATGGCTCTTGTAGGAAAGCAGGTTGTGATCAGTGTGGGCACTGAGGGAGATGCTTTCCTTCCTATCCGTGCTGCTTCGGGCTCAGCTCCGTGCAGGGGCAGGCACGCAATGCCCCCATTTATCCACCTATGAACCAGCGCTGGTTTGGATCAAGCTGCAGCCCCGTTTCATCACCCATTTGGTGAAGAACGGCCTCAATTTGGTGCTGCTCCGTTTTGTAGAGGCTCCTGGGTCAAGGGCAGCACCTCCTGCTCTAGAACATCGCTATCCCAACCTCCCAGAGAAAATAATAAAACTTCAGCAATACGACCCATGAGGTATGTGGCCGCATTTTACGGCTCTACCAATCCTTTTACTCCCGCAGCTGGCTCAGGGCGATTCCGTGTTCACTCCCCGTTAGTGCTGCCCGTTTTAGGGGCTGTTTTTGAGGTATTTTAAGTCAAAA
>WBMW01006236.1:258361-316379 GCA_013396635.1 Penelope pileata | reverse complement strand
GCCCGTTAAAGGAGCGGAGTCGCCTCCATGCTCCCCGTCACGGCTCCGCCCGGAGCCCCCTCATGTGTGGGTGTCACCCCCCAGGGCTGCCCCGAGCAGCCGGTGGGGAGCGGCAGCTCCAGAAAGGGCCCTTCTGCCCATCTTACAGGTGGGGAAACTGAGGCACGGAGCCGGGAGAAGCCGGGCCCTGACGCCCTCTGCCTCGTGTGCTTACAGATGGGCTGGCACAGGGCGACCGCGCTTCTTGCTCACGTTTATTAATCAAAATGAGCCCACTGCCCCTAAATTTCCCTTAAACTGCCTCAGAGCTCCCAGATCAGCAGCCTAAAGGCTCAAAGCTCCCAGATCTGCAGGCTAAGGCCCCACACACAGCACCAGGATGTATTGGGGCTGCAGCCAGGGGAGAGATTTAAAGAGATTTGGGGTCCAAAAGCTGTGGCTTTTCCCTCACCATAACCGCTCCTGGATTTGTTTCACCTTCAGCATCACAACCCCAAACACAAACAGGGAGACGGCACCCTCGCACACACAGGAACATTCACCCATTTGGGCAATGTCTCCTTGCAAGGAGCAGGGTTACGGCAAAGCCTTCGCCCCGTGGCATCGTGCAGGGGTTGCAGAGCACAGAGCCCAGAGCTCCAGCTGCAGGAGGTGAAGTTTTTAGTATTTTCCTCTGCTTTCAGCAATGTGGAGGCAATCGCAATGCTGACATGAGAATGGTTTTAAATCACACACCATGTGGCATTGCCCAGTACATAGGGGAAATCCCATCAGATGACTGCATCCGATGGCAAAACTCACTGAGGCCCCAAGCCATTTGTTTCATTGGGATTTCTGCTTTTTTGGATGGAAGAGTCTCCAGGTGTGGGTTCAGGGCAGGAGCAGGAGGAAGATGACTGCGCTCAGCGGGGCTGTGAGGCAGGGAGGGTGATTATTGCCAAGGCAGCGTTCTGCAGGAGAGCAGCAGAGATCCTTATCGATGCCAGGAACAAGCCCCAGCACCGCCCTGATTCAGCCTCTTTTCTGGCTAGGGAAAAACAACGATGACCAAACTTTCTTCCTGCTTATTTGCATTTTTTTCTTTTTGTATTCACAAGTGCGAATTCCTACAGCTGGTTGGAAGTGAAAATTATCACACCAAAAGGATTTCAACTTTCTGCTAAGGAAGGTCACAAAAATTGCTGAGGGCTTTGTAGTCAATGAGGAATAGCCCCACTGCAGAGCTCGAGCTACACAGAAAAAGACATTTAATTCCATCCAACTGTAAGGGAGTGAAAATACATCTGTCCTAAGATGGATCTGTCAGAAGAAATCATTCGGAGAATTCTTGCAAGAAGAATAAAAACAATGAAAAAAAAAAGGGCTAAAACATGGTGTACATGACCCAACATCCAGCATGCCAACACAAGTCTCCATGTAACTCACGTCTTCTATGTATTTATTTTTATTTTTTAATTAAGCTGAGATGGCCAAGTTCACATTTTGTATCATGGAAAATCCCGCTAATAAATGGTATAAGCTACTTCAGAGCTCACTAAAAAAGAAAAAAAAAAAANTGAGATGGCCAAGTTCACATTTTGTATCATGGAAAATCCCGCTAATAAATGGTATAAGCTACTTCAGAGCTCACTAAAAAAGAAAAAAAAAAAAAGTGCATTTGCCAACTTCATTCACTTTCCATTCCTAGATTTCACCATTCTAACAGAGCACTGAAACACCCAGAACACGGGGTTAAGATTCTGCAGCTCAATTCCTCCACATTTGCAAGTTACAAAAAAAATTTAAAAAATTAAAAAAATGGAAATCCCTAGGGAAATCCCCAATGGGAAAACCCTTTCCCCCAGGGCTGCTGCTCCCATAGGCAGTGCCCAAGTGGCACACATCCATGTGCAGTGCAGCTTCTGCACCCAGCCCAGCAGCACCAGCTGCTGCAGGCACCCCAGGGATGACAAAAGGAAGGGGTGGCATCCACAGGGACCGGGACAGGGTTGAGAAGTGGGCCCACGTGAACCTAATGAGGTTCAACGAGGCCAAGTGCGTGGTGCTGCACTTGGGTTGAGGCAATCTGATATGTGTACAGACTGGGAGAAGAAATTCCTTGAGAGCAGCCCTGAGGAGAAGGATTTGGGGGTCCTGGAGGACAAAAAGCTGCACATGAAGCAGCAGTGGGTGCTGCAGCCCAGAAAGCCAATGGTACACTGGGCTGCACCAACAGAGGGGTTGAAAAGAAAAGAAGGGAGATTTAGGTTAGGTATTAAGAAGAAGCTCTTCACCCAGAGGGCGGTGAGGCCCTGGCACTGCCCAAAGCTGTGCATGCCCCATCCCTGGACGTGCCCAAGGCCATGGATGGGCCCTGGGCAGCTGAGCTGGGGGCACCCAGCCCACAGCAGGGGTGGGGCTGGGGGCTGTGAGGTCCCTTCTGACCCAACAATGCTGTGATTCTATGAACCCTCACACACCACACTAGAGCTCCTCAGCCTGCCCTTTTAGCTAACACAGGCAAACCAATAAAACAAGAACCCAATCCTTCTAAGGCCAGGGCCCGCCATCAGCATCCACTGAACAATCCCCACTCATTTTCACATTTCAAATCACAGATTGTTCTTATGCCCGTGTTGCGTTGCTCTAAGTGAGCTTTTCCTCCGGAAGATTTCTCAATCTGAAGTCAAAGCAACAGCATCAGCTCAAAGAGCTCCTGCAAAGGAAAGCGTATTTCTATGACTCCACGGGTCGCCAGGGCTGGGCCACAGAGGTGGAATTTAATTTCTAATGTGGAGTTCTCAAGCCTTCGGTATCAGATATAGCTAAAGGGATCACAGGGAGGCTGGGCAGAAAAGCAGCTTTCCAAGCAACACAAGATTAACCTCTGAATTAACATGGGGAGTACCGCTTCAAAGCGAGTTGAAAATATTCTGCCTCTTTCATCGTAGCAGAAGATGAACTTGTAAGAGATATCATTAAGCAGAGCAAGTGGAGAAATAATACAGAAAATACCTCTATCCAAGGAGGCGAGAGCTGAGGGAGGTGCACACCAGCTGTGATCCCAAATACCTTCAACATCTTCGCCCACTCCATTTATTTGGGACATACACTGGGAGTGAGGGGACTGCAAATATCCCTGGGGATAAATGTGAGCACTTTTTAATGCTAATATACGAAACCCGATGGATCTGGTGTTATTTGGGATTTTGAAGCAGCCAGCTTCAGGCCTTCCCCAACACGTGCCCATCTGGGCTGTGTATTTTCCCAAAAGCATCGCTGAGAGCACCTCAGCTCTACCTGAGCCCTGAACAAATGTTCAGAGCACAAACAGACCTCAGCAGAGCTGCGCTTGTATTGGTGACTTGGGCAAATCCCCACTGAAGGGAGCAATCAAAGCACTGAATTATTTCTGACAAGCCACAGACAAGCAGAGTGAAGAAAAAATGAGGGGAAGAAATGACAATTTCATAAGGGAGAGTACTGCAACCTGTCAGCTGCTTCTATAGCGTGCAGATGCCAAAAACATGCAAAAATATTAAAGCTTTCCATAATCATATATTGGGATTGTAGGGGAGAAGTTAACTTGTATTCCATTTCTGTGCATTGAGCATGAAGGCTCAATGAGCACAGACCCTCAGTTTAGCAGGGACTGTAGTGATAGGACAAGGGGAAATGGTTTCAAACTAAAAGAGGGGAGATTTAGGTTGGATATAAGGAAAAAGCTTTTTACACTAAGGGTGGTGAAGCACTGCACAGGGTGCCCAGAGAGGTGGTAGATGCCCCATGCCTGGAGACATTCAGCTCAGGCTGGGGAGGCTCTGAGCATCCTGATGGAGCTGTGGGTGTCCCTGTTCACTGCAGGGAGTGGGATCAGATGGCCTTGAAAGGTCCCTTCCAGTCCAAATGATTCTGTGGTTCTATGACCCTTTCCATGTCAGTCCCTGCATCCTGCTGAGCAGGCAGACAGAACTGTTACACCCAGATTTCAGCAACCCATCAGCACCCTTCATGGTATTGCATACAGTGAGGGCATCACAGGCTGTGCTCTAATTCCTGAAGAGCTTGCACTGAAGATCCAGAAATCCCAGCCCCATTGCTCGCATCTTCAGTGCTGCTGTGACACCTGCAAATTAATTAATGGATGGTTTTTAGCACCTGCTACATGCACACCTCTCTGCTGTTCTGTGCAAACCCGCCTGAGCGCTGCTCCCCTATTGCTTGTCCAGGTAGGGCTTAAAGGATCAGTATTTAATTGGAGCAGTAAGTTCAGGGTATGAAACACGGTGTTTGCATTGGAGCAATTTGTCACAAAACTTGGAGGGGAGCATCAGCAGTCAGATGATCCACTGCACGCTCACCTCATCTAAATGCAACCCAATTCAGACAGAGCGTTTGGCGCAACATTTAGGGAGATGACTTAACAAAAAGCACTTCTGCAGCCAGGTGCCCGATAGATCCATGTGAGCTGCCCAAGAAAGCCCATAGCCATTAATTGCCAGGTAGCAGTTAAGTGTCAGCCAATGTTTAAAGCTCCCTCTCGCCTTTTGTGGCCATTTTAAAGGCAGTACAGAATGAAAAATAAAAACAGAGCAAAGTGCTCTCTTCCTCCACAATGCAGTTGAAGCATGAACCCTTAAGAGCGCACAGAAGTGGATTTCTATGCAAACAACATACAGAATGCCCTCGGTTAATCACTTGCTTTTGGTAAATAGGACAATTAAGTGAAGTTAACTGTGTGGTTTTAAAGTCACCACCCAGCCCCTCAGCCCAGACAGATGGCTTTTCCTGACGCTGCTTCCTCTGGCGTTCAGCGGAGAATTTGGCAATCCTTTCTGGGTTTGGTTCAGCAGCTCTCTGCCACGGGGGCAGTCAGCGCCTTCACTGCACGCAGTGCTCTGCAGAAGGCAGAAAGGTGCCTCTTCTCAGCCAGTTCACTCCACTTCCATTTGGATAAGGAACTTTATTCCCCAGCCCAGAAGTCAATGCACAACCTCATGTTGGTCCCTGCCAGGAGATGTGGGAGATCTGCACGTTCTCTGACAAGTGCTGACCCAAACCAGAGCTTGCAGAGCCCAATCCCCCATTGCTGACACTGGTAGGGACAGGAGAGCCCCAGGGGATGGGGACAAAGAGGTGGCCCCATCACTGGGCTGCACCCCCTGGTGTGGGGATGGGCAGACAGCACTGGGTGATATGTTTACAGCCCTTCTTCCCATCACCAGCAAACCCATGAAATTAAACCAGATTCTGCCCCAATTTCCCGTCCTTGCAAGAGGGTCACTCCCAACTGACACACAGCCACTAAATGTCACATCCAATGGATCTGATCCTGTTCCTCTTTACACCGGCACAACCCAACGATGACACACTTTAATTACTCACAATTAAATGTCAAATTACTCACCATTACTCAGTGAACTGTCATGATGCTTTCTCTCCTTCCCTGAAAAACATCTCCTCTCCCCTTCACAACAAGCCTCATCCTGCTGCTAGTACAGACATGGGGAGCAATGGGAAGATGCTGCACTGGGAGATGCTGCACTTCGTAAATGACTTTTCTTGGGAGGTGCTCCTGCCCTTGGCTGCTCTTTTCTCCCTCCCAAAGGCACAGCTTTGGTGCTGCAGGCAGCAGAAACAAGCTGCACCTGAGACACTTTGCTCTTCAGAGACAATTATAGCTACAGAGCTTAGCATAAGGCTCAGGTGAGCAGCAAGCAGAGTGCTGCCAGCCACGGGCTTTTCATTCCCAACGTGGCTCCTGAAAAAGATAAAGCCCAAGCAGACTGAGCACCTTCAAAGCAAGCAGTGAGGGATTTACGGGGTGCTGGAATAGGTGAATGATGGGAGCATAAACCAGGCAGAGCCTCCTTGCTGACCTGCTCCCCTCCAGGTTTTTGGAAGTCCCCCATGGGCAGTACCACCCCACAACAGATTGGGGCATCCACATACTGCAGGAATGTGAGCTACAGAAACAGTCCAGAGATGAATACAGGACTGTGAGCAGCAGCCCTGCAGAGCAGTCTTCTCCATTTATTTATCCAAGGAAGAACGGCTCTGATTGCTCTGATTTTGGGTGGTGCTGTGTGGAGCTGGACTTGGTGATCCTCGTGGGTCCCTTCCAACTCGGGATATTCTGTGGTTCTATGAAGAATGACAATGAATCTCTCTTCAAAAGAACGCACAAAGCTCTCATTGTTGTTCTAATCACCAGCCTGCTCAGTGAAATTAACCCAGTTGCTAATTGGGAACTCAGGACATCCCATTGGTACAGCAGCAGGTGACATCCAGCCACAGCCCCCAGCACATGGGAAAGGAGCACAGCTTCGCCCCTGCTCGGGGCTCCGAAGCCACCTCAGCTCTATCTCCTTTCCAAAAGGGAAAAAAAAATAATTTATGCAGCTTGAGACAGAGAGAATATTTTCTGAGCTGAGATGGGAAAAATAGTTGAGCAAGAGCAGTATTCAGAGATTTGCATTTTGTGTCCAGCTCTGCCATAGCCTCTCTCCATCACTCAAGCACCGTGGTTTGAGGTCCCCACTGTGTGTCACACGACACAAACAGGTCCTTGGAACAAGCACATCCCATCTCCAGGGGCTTCTGCTCATACGCTGCTGGTGCTGGCGTGCATCGCAGCATTAATTAGACTGATTAGAGAATTGGTAGTGTGGCTGTAACACCACCAGGGGAACACCACCACAATGCTCCCAGGTCCCAGTGTAAGCACAGTAGCATTCATGCACTGGGGGAGCAACACCATCCTGCGGTGCTCTCTGCAACTTAAAGCAGCCATTTCAGTTGTAGGGGAGGATGTTCATCAGCCACGTATGCTCTGTGGACATAGGATGCAAACCTCACCCTTCACAGCCACATCCCGAAGCCACTCTCTGTGGGCTGGGGCTGCCCTGGCAGCCAGACATGTTGCAGAGCAGCTGTGCCCTATTGCACTTGATGAGGTATAAGGGGAGCAAAGAGCCTGCTGCACTTGCTCACTAAAAAGCCCCAGCAAAAGGTGAGGCTTTATCTTTGCAAGGTCTTGCTCAACTCTGGCCTTCCTGTTCTCCCCCCAGCCCTACAGAGGGGAGTTCAGGCTGTAAGCTGATGGAGAGCACCAGGCAGAGCCCCGTTTTCTCCTGCACATCCCCAGGGCGAAGCACACCCCGACGAGGGCTGTTTGCAAAAGGTAAAAGCCACTGTGGGGATCACAACCTGTGAGCTGCACACCAGCTGTGCTCTAACAAGCTGCACCTGCCCCGGGGCTGCCCCCTGCTATAAAGTAGGGAGTGGGGGCAGGCTGGGGGCTCTGCCCCTATGGAGGGAGCATCACCCCTGGAGCAGTACCTGGAGCACTGCAGTGGGCAGGTATGGCCGGAGAGGGGAAAAAAGAGATTTGCGTTGGCCGGGAATCGAACCCGGGTCAACTGCTTGGAAGGCAGCTATGCTCACCACTATACCACCAACGCTGCTCTGAGTGCTGCTTCCCGCGCATGTTCCAAGTGCAGTGAATCCTCTTTTCTGTAGTGCTTGGGTGGATTTCTTCTGGGTGTTTTCATGGTTTGATTATAAGAGGGCTGTGAAGCCATAGCCCAGGCTGCCCTGAGAGCTGTGGGTGCCCCACCTGTGGAGGTGCCCAAGGCCATGGATGGGTCCTGGGCAGACTGAGCTGGGGGGCACCCAGCCCATGGCAAGGGTGGGGCTGGGAGGGCCCTTCAACCCAACCATTCTCAGTGTAAAGGGTTTTCCTGTGCAGCGCTGCCTCAGCCTTGTATAGAGCTCCAATGGCCCAGAGCTGCTGGGAGCACAAACTGTGCTCTTCCTTGCAGGAGGCTGCTCCCATCTGCTGCTGCTCTTACACCCTCACTAGGCAGCAGCCTGTGTGCAAGGAGGCTCTGATCTCTTCATGCTGGCTGGCAAATGTTTGCAAAAATTTTTTTTTCTCCATTTAAAATGCCCTTCCTGGTCCCAGCTGCCTCCCTAGTGGAGAGGAGTCTGCAGAAAGAACGGGGGCAGAGGGCTGGGCTTCTCCTTGCTGTTTTATACTAATTTTTATAAAGTAAGGAAGCAAGTTTTACCTGGCCTGCTTAAATCCAGAGACCTTGTGGTGGCAGTCAGCAAAGCCTTCCAAGCATGGCCCCATCAAGTGTGTGACATGGTGAGGTACAGCCAGGGCTTTGCAAATGCAACTGAAGTCTCTATTTCAGACTTCTTGGGATGTCCAGGATACTATTTTAAAGTCTGTTGCTGAAAGCAGCTGGATTTGATTTACGCATACCTGGGCTGCATGGACTATTGCAGTGGAAGTGAAATGGCTGTTTCCCCTCAAACTGCCCAAAATCTGGTGATCTCACAGGGGATCTGTGTGAAAACTCCTTCCTGGAGCTGCTGGGAAATGCCCAAAGCTATGCAGCTGATGGGGCCTCCAGTGAAGTTAATTAACCTGGAGTCTATAGCAATAACCCTTGGCAGCCAGCCCAAGGCAAACATGGTCTTGTGCCCCTTTCACAGCCTCTGCCTAACATGGTGACAAATCCTCCCCAGCACTTAACCCTATAAGGGCTTTTCCCAGATCAGTTGCACAGATTTGTTTTCTGTTTCTACACACTTAAAGCAGTTTGCTTTGGTACTTTTAAAATATTTTTTTCCAGTTAATGCTTCCAGTTCCATACGCAACACACCTATCAGCTTCTTTCTTTAAGCTATGCCACTGTTTGCTTCACCTCTGGTTTTTGACCATTATTCCTCATGTTCTGTTATGCTCTTTACAATGTGTAACAGTCCTGCAGGCTCACAGGGATAGGGCTTTTTTTGTACCACCTTCTGTGCATTATGGTTCATTGTGACTTACAGGCATTATGGAGAGCTCAGTCTTGGTCTGTTGGGGATCTTGCAGAGACCGCTCTGTCCTTCCCTTGCTCCTAGGGAAAAAAAAAATAGTTAAAATACATTTAAAATACCAATATATTATGAAATATGTACCTACAAGCAATTTACTGCTTTAAAATATGCTTGTATTTGACTTGGGTGGATGTGCATCAGCCTTGTGAATTCTGAGTGCTCTACAGGCTCATGCCCTAACGAATAAAGGAATAAATTCTTCCCTGAACTCTTGCCTTCTCAATACCACAACATCTTTTAAATGCTTTTAATTCCTTTTTGTAAATGATCCTGCTAAAGGAGGGTATTAGTATGCAGGAACTCGCCCGCAGATATGCTGCATGCCCTCGTGGCTCGATCTGGGAAGGGATGCTGGCACTGCTGGCTGCCTCTTGCCTCAATTAGTCTGCTAACCTCCAGCAGCTGAATGCTTAATTTGCTCATGACTCTGTGAACTGCTGCCCTCTATTGCACAAATCTAATGCAACGCTGACACCGTCCCCTGGTAGCAGTGAAATGGGAATATACCAAGTGAAAGCCAGCCAGGAAATGCCAGCTGTCTTCCTTGGAAAACTCATGAGCAGTGATGTTGGATATGTGCAGAACTGAGGCACGACAAAGGCCGAGTGCCAACACTGTTCCTCCAATGTCTGCTGAAGATGAATTTACCAACTCATGGCACTACCAGAGTGCTCTAGCTGACTTTCTCCACCAGAAAGAAAATTTGGGGCAAAATTATTTGGGTTTTATAAGCTAACAGCAAAGGAAATGATGCTTTCATATCTTAAGGCTATTCTTTGCTATAATACTCGTGGGGAAAATGATTGGAAGTTCCCCAGTGAATAAAGATGTATCCTAATGTAGTTTCTCAGCTGAAGTGTTTTAATACAGGATCCTTAGTGACACTTTTTCTCATTTGAAGGATGACCTCTCAGCCAGTCCTCAGCTGTTCAATCCTATGAGCCCTTATGATGTGGACCTTCCAATTCAAGCAGCTGAAGATGTATCGTTCAGTTCGCACTTTAATCAGCCCAAAGAGTTTCCTGCAGACTTCTCCTCTGTAGACCTCAGCTTTCTTCCAGATATTATCCAAGATAACAAAGAACAAAACCCATCTGAAGATGGCCATGCAATGCAAGAAGGGCTTGATGGATCGGTACCGAGCAACGAGGACAGTGGTGTCTTCATGGATGCAACTCAGCCATCCCCTGAGGAGTCCGGTGCGTGTCCTCCTCTGACGCCAATGACTCCTATGACCCCAGTGACACCTACATCAGAAAGCTCTGGCATAGTTCCTCAGTTGCAGTAAGTTTATGCAGCATATATAACCTAATATGAGCAGTACTGTCTTCCATGAAGACTAATCTCATGGAAAGCTGTTGTGTTTTGCTTGATGTGCGAGGTATTGCTCTGACTTCTTGCTTTTTATGTAGCAAGTGTGGTTTGGTCTCAAATAAGCCTACTCAAAACACAAGGGAGGGGGACAGGAGTGGGCACGGTTTGTCCTTTGGCTTCACCACTCAAAAGTGAGAACATTGGAAGGCAACTGGATGCTGTGCTGATGAATGCAATATGGAAATGGCACAGAACAATGCAGTGAAACAGAAGAGTGGACTTGATAAACGTTCTGGTTGAGTACCTGAAATGCTTAAAGGCTTTCTAAGGGGGAAGACTCTCTCCTAGGAGAGAGGAGATGAAGTTCCCCTGGGGGGTGAAGGATTTGGTAGGAATGATTGACTGTATTGTGCGTACTGCTAGATACTTCAGTCTGCAGGACAAAAAGAAAACGCTTAAAGGAGAACCCTTTCCAGCAAGGAGAATGTTATATGGATGATGATAGACTCCAAGGGTTTAAAGGTGTCAGTCTGCTTTTCTCAGAGCAGAAAGTCTGAAGTGAGAAAAGGAAATTGACATGAAAAGAAAGGGGAGAAATCCTTCATTAAAAGGGCTACAGCAAGTATAGAGTAATTCTCACCTGTAGAGACTAACACACCCTCACCTGCCTTAGGAGAGCTCTAGGAACTCCATGAACACCCAGTAATGGTGTAATTCAAAGCTGGAAAAAAAAAAAAACCTTCAGTGAGTCAATTATTGGAAGGCACAAACTTGGTATGTAAGGACTAATAATTGTGTACCTTGTTCTATTTCCTCCTGTGAGAAACCAATTTTGGTATTGAATTGCTTGCATCTGGCCAAAAGTAGCTTAGTGCTAGAGTGGGAAGGAGGCAGGCAGGAAATCAGGTGATGGCAGCTATTAACTGGGCTGTGACTTCACATTAGGTAATAATGTTGGGGTTTTGCTCTGTAATGGCTTGCTTCTGCAATAAGAACAATCTTTTTTCATTCCTCAGGAATATAGTGTCGACGGTGAACTTGGCTTGTAAGCTAGATCTGAAGAACATAGCTCTGCATGCCAGAAACGCCGAGTACAACCCAAAGGTAAATCTTGAGGGCTGAGCCTCACCCCTACTCCCTTCTCTGTGTAATACACAGATGGACCCAGAGCTTTGTCCCTTTTCTAACAGCACTGCCTTGACCCATATTCCTCACTGGGGAGAGAACAATCTGCCCAAAAACTCTTTGCAAAAGGAAAAAGAATGACTGGAGTCAGTGGTATTGCATATCTCTGTGGCCTATGCTGTAGAAATTTACTGGGAATAGGTGGGGTTTCTGTAAGTGACTGCAGACTGCTCAGCAAAGTGTAAGGGATCAGACTGCTCTCGTGAGGGCTGTCTCAAACCCCTAGGTCCTAGGGGAAAAATAAAATCAGGGTGGTAAATAAATACTTCTGCAAAGTAACTGCATGCTGTGCTGAGCTTTGTGAAAGTGATGATTCTTGAAAGGATGAACAGACATCAGGTAGATCCCTCAGCTTGACTCCGAGGTTTTTCTCTCGATTTGTAGAGGTTTGCTGCTGTGATCATGAGAATCAGGGAACCACGAACAACAGCTCTTATCTTCAGTTCAGGAAAAATGGTCTGCACGGGAGCAAAAAGGTATTTTTTGCTTTTCTCTCCTCTAGGGTCGTGCAACTGTACCTGTAGTCTGACCAAAAGCCTTGTTCAAATTACCTAGCAGAGGGTTTGCTATTGACTGCAAGAAAAATGAAGTGCTGGTCTTGAAAATGTCTGGTTTTCTTCATGGCAGGGGTTTTGTAATGACTAAACTGCATGCTTCTGCCCCTGAATGTAGATTGAGCTGAGCAGACATCAGCAGGAAAGCTGCTAAAATGCCCAGGAGTTGCTAAAGGGTTATTTGCATTTCTCACCGACTTTAAAGGGAGTTGGGACATAACTGGTGTCTGTCATGTCTCTCTGGTGTCTGTTCCCTAGTCAGCACATCTGCCTCTACAGAAAATGGGAACTGGAGAAAAGCAAAGATTACTCTGAAGGCCTTGTCCTCAGGTTCAGCAGCTGCCTTGATTTTTTTTTTTTTTTTTACGACCCTAAACTGCCAGTGAGATGATGCATTAACTTATAGCTTTGGAGATCTCTTCTCCAGCCTCCACCTAGCAAGGAGACTGCAGTCTCCCTCCTGGACCAGCTCCAGTCTAAGGGATGAGATAATGCTGTAAGGCATCTCTGGGACAGGGGAACCCCTGGGTGATGTAACATGCTCACATAAACCACAGGAAAACAAACGCTGAAGTGTGTTACTCCTTTTAGCTCACTGAAGTGGTTTTGGGGATAAGAGCTTACTATCTTGAGTACACTGAACTCTAGCTTCAGAGCAGATGGAAGCACTCAAAGCTGCTTCCCCCCTTCTGCTCATCCCTCAGCGAGGAGCAGTCACGGCTTGCAGCGAGGAAGTACGCACGCGTGGTGCAGAAGCTGGGGTTCCCTGCCAAGTTCCTGGACTTCAAGATCCAGAACATGGTGGGGAGCTGCGACGTGAGGTTCCCTATCCGGCTGGAAGGGCTGGTTCTCACCCACCAGCAGTTCAGCAGGTACGTGGCAGGGAGGGTGATGGCTTGGAGCATTCTTCGTGAGCTGTAATGAGGCTCAAATTCTGAAGCTGTACAGAACTGGTGAAATGATGTAATAATTAACTGGGTGCCCAGTATTGGGTGCATCTTTGGCTCCCCAGAACTGGTTCAGCAGGCAAGAAGTGGCTGTAGATGCCATGTGTTACAATATGGACAGCAAGGCTCATTTTCTGCAGTAACTGCTGTTCTGAGTGGGGCAGAGGCCAAAATGACCTTCTGCTTAATTGCAGAAATGATGTACAGCTGCTGGCAGTGAAGGTTCCAGCCTGAAACTGGTGCAATGCAACAGTGACAGGCTCTTCTGAACCTCCCTCCCTGTGCTGTTTGCTGCTTTCTCCTTGCAGGATGCTTTAAGAGCAGCTTTAGAAGCCTTCTAACAGAGCATACCACACCTGTTTGATCACTTTGGGGTAAATGGGATGTACACCAGAGCTGGTTAAGATGGAGGGCTGAAAAATGGCAAGAAGCCAATGGCCTCTTTGGTTAATGAAGAGAATCTAGTCTGTGAAAGCTCTCTTTGTGAATATTATTTGACAATTCTATGTTGCTGTGCATCAGATATGTAGAGAGAAATGTACACCAGAAACTTTCACTTAATCCCAGCAGTGCTTTTACCAGTCTCCTATTATTGCCAAGCCCAATGTTTAAGCTTAGAGGGGGATCTTCTGTCGCTGCAGACTGTATCAATGGGGGTGGGGGGGGAACAACTTGATTAAACAATCGAGGTTATTGAAGGAACTCTTAAGCTACTTGAATCCATGGAAAATCAGATTCAGAAGTCTTTCCAAGTGAGAGAAGAGCTCTCCTACCAGCTCCAGTGGGGTTTGCCACATTTCCCTTGAAGACATGGGGGCCCTGAGCTGCCTTTCTCTGGGTAGCTAGCTAAAGTCTGGGGGTTTAGTCTCCTGTTAGTGCCATTATAGAACATTTCATGCATACAACACTGAAACAGCACTTGCATTTCACTAACCTTACCTGCTTGCTTTGAAACAGCTATGAACCTGAACTATTTCCTGGCCTTATTTATAGGATGGTCAAGCCAAGGATAGTGTTGCTCATCTTTGTGTCTGGAAAAGTTGTGCTGACTGGTAAGTGGTCTCCTGTGGTATTATCTGTAACTGAGAGCTACCACATCTTCTGAGGAAGTGTTTAAATTGAGCGTTACTAAACTAATATCTTGCTGCAGTAAAGCCACTTAGCAGTCTTTTTCATGCCTATGGCTGCTTATCTGTGTCTCCTGCAGATAACAATATCGGTATTGTCGCACTAGAACCTCATACTGCTTCATATAGTGTCTCAAATTTCCATGTCATTAAACTTGAGTATCTCTATTCAAAGCACAATGCCGTGTGTCAGCGCACTGAATCCCAACAGGAGGCTGACGTGCCAGGAGCTGCTCAAATACAAATATCACACTAAGCAATTTAAAATTGGACAGGAAGCAAACTTCTTAAAACACTTCACTGACAACATGTACCAGGGATTATTAGAGGAAAGGGTGGAGATGGAAGAGCTTGTTCCAGACGGTTTGGCAAACTCATGAGCAAAAGCCTTGCTGAGTATGCTCAGCATACGCCTGTACCTTGGATCCCATGGCAAAAAAATAAATTTGTGAGTGCATGTTTGCAATGTTTTTTTCTGTAAAGCTCATGACAACACCTTTACTCAGCTGTTCAGAAAGGCAAATGGGTACTTGTGGTACCCAGAGGAACTGAACACTGCATTTATATTCCTGACAGAGCTCTGAAATACGTGAATAGCACAACAGAAGTGTCTGCCTCAGCCAGAGATTCTCACCATGACAGATCATGAATGAGCTCAGCTAACTGAACTGTGGGGCACTCAGGGTGAAGCTTAAATGCTTTCCCCTCAGTGTGCCCCCTTCACCTCCTCTTTGGGCCCAGTGAAATGCTGGCCAGTTCTGCACTGATGTTTTGGGGCACATTAACACGCCAGAGGGCACAGCATGCCCAGAAGGATTAAGGCGAATCCTCACCTGTGAACACAGGGCCCAAGTGCAATGACAAAACTGCTTTTGAGCTGAGTTTTTCCCGAATCCAGAAAGGTTCTTGTAACTCAGATGGATTAGTCATGTCCAGCTGTGTTCTGTGCTCATGGAAAGGGAAGAGTTTGTCTGCCCTGAGCACCTTTTAGTCCAGCCACTATTTCATTTAAATGCAGCCTGCTTGCAGCTAATGCCCGTTAAACCAGTGTGGTACTGTCCCTGACAAGGACTGCTCCTCTCTGCTGGTGTACAACACAGGTTTTAAAGATGTGCTTGCAGTAATATGGATAAGGCTGGCTTAGAAATCACAGGCAACCTAACAAAGCTTAGATGAAGTGTCTTGAAGGAGGGGAGCTCTCAAGCTGTGGATGAATTTCCATTATTGGGATAAATGCCCTCCAATTCTTATTTCCATTTTGCCACTTATCATGAGGCAGAGCTGTTACAGTTAAGCAGATAAAACCATGATTCTTCTCAGTTATTTTATTTCAAAGCCAACGGATGGCACTGTCAGGAGGAGCCAACTGCTGCTCTGCTGCTACAGCTTAACCAAAATTAGTCTAGTCGTAAAGCAAAGCAAGCTAGAGATCTTGTGAGGTGGCAGAAGTAACATGATAGAAAATCTTCCTTACGAAGTTCTGTCAAATATTAGCTTATACTTTTCAACTCTTTCCTTAAAGTTTATAATCTCATCATTAGGTTTGAAGTACATTCAGTTATTATCAATACTCTGATTCTTAACATTTTTTTTCCTTGAATGTCTTTACAGGAGCAAAAGAGCGTTCTGAAATCTATGAGGCATTTGAGAATATCTATCCCATTCTAAAAGGTTTCAAGAAAGCATCTTAACACAGCCCCTAAAGTAGATAGGAATAATGTATGGGTTTGTATTACTGGGCATGGAACAGAAGCCAAGGATATTCCTGGACCTAACTGTACAGCTGTGGATGATGAAAATGTTATTGTGTATTCTATAGATGCTGATCCCTTCCTACAGTTTGTGAGATGTTTTGTGCTTGCAGATTTGCTGTTTGTATTCCACCTGAGTTCTGACAACTTTTGCCAAGCAGAGAAATTTACCAAAAAAATGTACTTCTAAGAGAATGCATGTTGAGGTTGCACTTAACTTGCAGTTGAAACCTCGTGTCTTCTCCCTGTTGAACAGGTGAATCAACATTGCACTTCAGCTTCATCCAAATCCTCAGCTTTAAGTACTGAAACCTAACTCCTACACTATTGTATTTTCGTGCTCAAATTCAAAAAATGTTTTTGTCTATAATACAGCTTACAAAATCCAATGTGACTCAATTTCAGTGCTTTGAAGACAGTGACTGTAGAGGACATCTGACTCTGACCCTACAGGTTGGATAAACGGGTTGTGTAACTGTGTTGGTACTTTCATAACAGGGAAGATTTTCAAGGGCCTAACAGTGCTGGAACATATCCAGAAAGGGGAACTGGGAGCTAATTAAGAAAATTGTCTAATTTGCCATGATATAGGTTTTAACAAAATGGTACTCACTTGCATTACTGAAGTCCTCTCAGATGATGACTGATTGGGAACTGCCTTTAAAAGGAACTTGATGAAAATACAAAGAGTCCTGGATGCTCAGGGCTTAATTATCTGAGTTATTTAACCAGAGTTCAGGCAATAGCATACAGGAAAGCATTTGGTAATTTTGCATCTGGAACTGGGGTTCTTGCTCTTCTGTGAACTCAAGGTTTCCTTGCTAAAGGTGTCACACAGGCAGGTAACATGACTAGCTGGAAAAAAGACGATCCTTTGACTGTTCAGGTACTTCCTATGCTTCTTGGGAAGCAAGGGTGGTGGTATTTCTTCCCCCAAAACAGGGTTTTGGTGCTGCTGGGCCTTGTCTTCCCCTTGTTTCCTGCTGAAGATGGGCTAGATCTGTCAGAAGCTCCCTGAGCCACTAGAGGTAGCTATTTGATGACTTAAGTGTAACCCAAGCTAAAAGCAGCCTGTCTTCCTCCACAGAAATACATGATGTGAGCAATGGTTTAATGCAGGACATTGTCATGGTCTTGTTTTGCTGCCACCAGTTTGTTTCTGACTTGGCAAGGCTGTGACCCCAACTCGTCTGTAACGTCCCACAAGTGCTTTTCTAACTGTCCCTTTGCTCCCCTGGAAAAAAAGCTTGAAAAACTTCATGCACTTCCTTATGATAAACTGGTCTTAACTATGTTATCAGCTCCTTTGTCACAAGCAAACTGTGGATTTCCACACTCAAATCTATTCTAAACAGAGGCTTGCTTTTCTGTTTGTTTTCTGACACTGCAGACTTCCCACTGCTATGGGCTGAACTTTATTTGTGCTGTGGCTGTAAAAGCTGATAAGCTTGAATTGCCAGAATCCTTGCAAGTGAAAAGCAACAACCTGCTCTTATTTGCGTTTGGAGAAAGCTTATCTGAGTCCTCTTCAAGAAATAAAACTTTTTCATAAAGAGCTAGCTGCGTAATTTTGCCATAAAATCCATGTTCTTTAAAAGTGTGGATAAACCTTTCAAGATAAGAAACAAGCTCTGTGTCGTTTCAGAGTTACTGATAACCTCATGTTTGCTGTGGTAACTCAGAAACAACTATCTTGGTTCTTCCAGTGCAGTGCTGTTTGTGCCGGGGTTTTGTAGCACTTAATTTTCCCCTCCTTGTCCATTTATGGGCTGGGATTTCTTGTTGTTTTCTGTTGCTGATGATTTTTAATGGAGGCATCGGTTTGTGGAGGGACTGTATTGCTCTAAGCTGTGACTTGAGCTCTTTCCCTTAGTGAGAAACACTGGGCAACCATCCTGGCTCACTGGGTACTGGCTGAGCACACCCAATGTCTTATTTCTTGGCTCCAGCCTTGAGACCAGGGTGTGGATGCCTGTAGCCTGCCATGTTTGAGTAGCAATAGTTAGAATCTCTTAGATTTTGGTTCTTGCTTTGTTACCAAATAGATTTGCTCTCTTTGGTGCCCACAGGCTGTTGGCTGGCTGTGGTGCAAAGAGAGGGGATTTTGTCCCTGTTGATACATACCTAAGGTGTAGGAGCCAAGCGGATGGTTCTCTTCAGTGGTGCCAAGCAACAGGGACAAACCAGAACACAGGAGTTCCACAGGAACGTGAGGCAGAACCGGTGCCCACAGAGGTGGTGGGGTCTCCTCTGGAGTCATTCAAGACCGGCCTGGGTGCTCTCCTGCGCACCCTGCCCTTGGGAGCTGCTTGAGCTGGGATGTGGGTGGGGGTCTTCAGAGGTCCCTTCCAACCCCTGTGAGGTGTGCACGCACCCCTCAGCCCCGGGAGCAGCATGCAGGCCCTGTGAGCACCACAATGCTGCTCAGGCAGGGGTTCATCTACAACTTTTACTTCAGCTTTTCCACAGCACTCGCACCCTTTCCTCCCTCAGCCTGCTGGAGCACGGCTGCCCGCAACACCCGCTGCGGGGCAGAGCTTGCACCCCTGGGGCTGCTTTGTGAGCTGAGAGACGCTAGAGAAAGGCTAAGAAGGAAATGTTTGCTGTTAAGTCTTCAGCCCTACGCCAGGGGCGCGGCGAGGGCGCTGAGAGGGAACACGGCGCCATGAAGGCCGGGTCCTCCCGCGCCGCCCCAGCGCTTCCCACAATGCCCCGGGCCGACAACAAAGTCCCACGTGACCGGCGGCGCCGGGAGCCCATCATGGCGTCTCCCAGCGGCTGCCGGCCGCAGCCCGGCGGGCAGGGCGGCGGCGGCGGGGCCGCTCCCGGGGCGCTGCGGGGCGCCGAGGAGGACGCCGAGGGTCTGTACGTGGCGGTGGAGCGCTGCCCGCTCTGCAACACCACCCGCCGCCGCCTCACCTGCGCCAAGTGTGTGCAGGGCGGGGACTTCGNATGGCAGGGGTGGGGCTGGGGGCTGGGAGGGCCCTTCTGACCCAACAATGTTGTGATTCTATGGTTCTGTGATCTTTAAGGACCCTTCCAACCCAATCACTCTGTGATTCTGTGATCTGTAAGGACCCTTCCATCCCAACCATCCTGTGACTCTATGGTTCTGTGGTCTTTCGGGACCCTTCCAACGCAACCACACTGTGGTTCTATGGTTCTTTGATCTTTAAGGACCCTTCCAACCCAACCACACTGTGATTCTATGGTTCTCTGATCTTTAAGGACCTTTCCAACCCAACCATCCTGTGACTCTGTAGTTCTGTGATCTTTAAGGATCCTTCCAACTCAACCATGCTGTGACTGTATGGTTCTGTGATCTTTAAGGACCCTTCCAACCCCGCCACGCTGTGGTCCTATGGCAGTGGGTGACACCTGAAGTACATCTCTGCTTTCCACACCCTGCCTTAAACCAGCCATGTCCTAAATCCTTAACCCAACTCAGGGATGTACCCAAGAGTGCTTTTCCCTTGTCCGTACCACCAGCCCTGACCCCAGTCCCCCTGCAGGATCCGTGCTCCACCCGAGTCTCTCAGCTCCTTCCCCCGCCTTTGCAGAGCACTGGCTCTGCAGGTGGATGCTCAGCAATTCCCATGGCTCGGAGGCGAGCTGCAGGGGGTCTGCGTCCCAGCTGCCGTACCCAGCACGGCTGTCCCGGGTTCTTACAAAGTCTTTGTAGCCCTGTCTCCTGAGCAGCTCCAGTTCCTGGTTTGTAGCTTCATTAACAGCTGCTGGGAGGGATTTCTGGAGCTATTTTGGGCGTGTTGTGTGGAAGGGTCCCCACACTGAGCACGCTTCACATCCGTCTGCCAAGTGTAAGAATAGTGAGGGAAACAGCGGTGTCTTTCTTCCTCCCTTGGCTCCCTGCAGCAGACCCAGGCAGCTTTGTATGGCCAAAGGCATTTCCCTGCCCTGAACCTTTTCTGTGGCCATTTGCCAACAGAATGTGTGATTGGGCAGCGGTGTGTGCATCTCACGTTGAAGCAAACTTGGCCTTCTTTAGACAAAGCCCAAATACAGAAAATCTCCTCGTGGGTAGACCTGCATCCATGTGAGCGGACCCTTAAGCCTTGCTGAGCTGCGTTACTGGCAATGGGAGTGGGCACGAGGTGTCAGCCAGCCTGCAAAGCTGAGCCTTGAGTCTGCAACATGCTGGGATCGCTTTGTTTCAGCGTGAAAGGCTGCGTGCTGGAGGCACAGGCTGTGTTTTAGCCTTGCTGAAATAGACGGAAAACTTGTCTTTGCGCGAGGCTGCTCAAGAATATTTGCAGTTTCCGTGAAAATTGTGGTTTGGGGGGTTTGGGATATAAACCGAGTATTTTCTCCTGTCCTTTCTGCAGCCTTAAGATGTTGGCTGAGCATCAGGCTTAATTATAGAAACCCAACTGCAGCCTTCGTTACAGCAAATGTCATCCTGCGTTAACCAGGGCCAAAGGAGTTCCTCAGCCCATGGGGAAAAGGCAACCATGGAGAGCAGTGCTGGCCCGAGCACCAGAGGCAGCAGATCCCTCACCTTCCTCCTATCCTCTCATGCAAGGCAACGTCAGCTCTTCTGTCTGACTGCTCTCACTGCTCTGTATGTTTAAGCTTCATTTCTCACCTGCAGGAAGAATCTCTCCTGGCTTTTTTTACCCTTCTTCCCCCTTGGTCTGAGTGTGATCCTCAGCCCTCATCCTGGGAAGCCTCCAGCACGCTGCGTTTCCCTGGGCTGTGTGCCCCAAACTTTCCCACCTGGTGCTGCAGTTCCTTGAGTGCAGTTTGTGAATTGAAGGAGTAACAAAATGAACGGCGTGCTCGGTGGCTGCAGGAAGGTTCAGCGCGGGGACAGCGCTTCCTGCAGCTTGGAATTCTTGTTCTGCCAAAGAGCACGGGGTTACCAAGAGCTTCAAGCTGTGCTCGACGTGTTTTATCTGGGGTGTATAATGAATATAATGAATAGTTTGAATGAATGATGCTGAAGTGAGGGAGAACTGGCTGTCATCTGAGGTCAGATTGCGTTGCCTCCTCCCTGCAGGCAGCGGGGGGTTCTGTGTGTGCTGTCAGCAATTCCACTTTGGGATGCACGGGGACAGCTGTGCCTCCTGTTCTGAAGAGCTACGGCTTGGAGGGAGGCATTGTTCCCTCCCTCTTTTGAAAACTAAAGAGAGTGTTACCTGTTGTTCCCAGTGATGTGTTACTCTTCGGGTTTTCCTGTCGTTTTTTTCCCCAAAAGATAAATATTCTGGCAGCAGGGATTGCTTCAGACTCCTTCTCATTGGGGTATTTTATGTGCTAACTGCTATAAAAGCTGCAGTGAGGTTGAGCTTGTTCCCACATCTAACAAAAATCACACCCTGGATCCGTGAGGGGGAGAGATCGAGGAGCTGTTAGGATTAATTACTGAAGTGCGGCTGTAATTAAGGATGAGCAGTCCGGAAGTCCTGCGGTAATCACTGACATTCTTCCTTCCATTAGTAACGTGTTGTATGTTCAGAAGCATCTCGGTGCTAATTTCAGCTCGGAGGTTTTTCCTCCCAGGAGCTTCCTCCAGCCTGTCAGAGGCATAAATCCTCCGAGGACGTTTTCCAGGCGTGCTGAACCGCTTTGCATTGCGTGTTTGCAGGTGACAAAAGCCAAAGACGATGCCGTGGTGGCAGCTGCCCGGTTTCTGAGCTGTGGGGTATGATTAGGGATCACAGAGTTGGAAGGGACCCACGGGGATCATCGGGTGCAGCTCCTGGCTCCGCGCAGCAGCACCCATCACGGCGGAGGAGTGGTGGCTTTTTGCAGCCATGGAGTTTGATTGGAGTGAGCAGGCACTGCAGCGGGTGCTCCTGTTGCTATGCTCAGCTCCGGCAGCGTTCCCCCATCCCTGCAGCTTAGGCAGGCCTTCCTTCTGTCTCCTCTCCCTCTAACGATGTACGTGTGGAAATAAACCAGGGAGCCACAGACAAGCTCAGTTGATGTGATAAGGTTGGAGGAGAAATAAACACGTAAAGGATAATTTTAGGTGTCGAATTTTCCCTTTCTCCCAACTCACATTTTGCAGGAGTTTCTATAAGAGTTCACCCCGAGCTTTGTTGCTTTGCCAGAGCCAAGGGCTGTGGGTATGTAGAGAAAACTCAGTTCCACGACGCAGTGCAATGAGGATGGGGGCTAGGGAAAGAAATGGAAGCGTTTGTTTCTGCTGGAGGTGGTGGGAGCTGTGTGGCACGGCTGCTGAAGCCCACGGTGAGCTGGCATCTCCGCAGCCTTCCGCAAATGTTTCCATCGTCCCTCACCAGCGAGAACTTCCTTCAGCCCCAGATTCTTGGCAGGTTGTTCACCTTCTTGTTAACGTGGTGGATGGGATTTGGGTAAGGGCGCTGAGTCAGACCATGCCCATTCCTCCAGCGTGGAAGACAAGAAGTGACGAATTTCCAGGGCTCTCCCCGTGCCGAGCGTTGTGTGTGTGGGCTGAGCTATTTTTGGCTGCAGCCAAAGGTTGGAGGTGCCATTGGCCTGCGCGTCAACATACATCGGGGCAGGGCACCTGTACAGCTTCACGGTGAGGACAGACAGAAGGACACATGGAAGGATGGACAGAAGGATGGACAGATGGATGCTGAGCCACTGGGCTCCAGTCACACCGCATTCCTTGGCTCTGGCTTCGTACCAGCTCCTGCCATTGGGTTTGCGCTGGGTTGGAAGGAAATGGATAGGTTTGGCCTGCGGGGTGTGAGGGCAGCAGCCAGGAGTCCTCTTGTTTTAATACCGCTGGGTGATGACCTTGTGAAGCCACTGTCTGTCTCCAGGCTTTCAGCTTTCAGCACTTTGTTTTATTTCTCTCCTCATTTTAAAGTTTTTTGTGAGATCAGATCCATGGGGCTGAGCAGGGAGAGGCCCCGATGCCGCCCTGTCAGGCTCGCTCACCGTGTAATGCCTTCTAAATAAAGCTCAGATATCCCTGAAACAGAGGACTTGGTGGGTTGTATGTGAAATGTTAAAACTCCCATTAGGCTGAAATTGTGAATTCTACACGTTCCAGAGAAAAAATACGACAAATTCTTTCTCCATACGTGGATCGAGCCCCAAGAGGTGTGGATTGGGGTGGAGTGGAGCACGGCAAGGAGAGGAAGGCTGGGAGGGCACACGCTGCCAGAGCACAGCTCCTTTGCTGCTATTTATGTTGTCTAAAGCTCTTGGCTGTCTCTCTTGCTGTTACCTTTGTCTCTTTGTGCCTCCTTGTAGTTTCTCAATCTCCGTTATTCATGTGCCGTTTTCCTTAAATGTATTTCTCAACGCAACGTGGAACAGNGGATCCTGGAGGAGATCTTTTCCAACCTGAATGATTCTATGGAGGAGAGCAGAACGCAGCTGTTACACATCCAGGGGGTGGAAATGGAGGAACCCTAAAAAAAATTCTCTGCTCATCAGTTGTGGACAGCACCCATAGGTCCGACCTCCATTGAGGCAGACCTCAGGCTGTGGGCTTGGGGGGCCTACAAGTGCCTGAGAGAAATGAGTAGAAAACAGTGATTGCTGTTGGTGATACATAAGGACTTGGATGGCATTTAGAAGTCTTGAGAGAGTGCTCTCCTGTTTGGAACCATTGCTGAGTAAAGTGTGAGGCACTTCCAGGTCAGAAGTGAGAAAACACATGGAGTACAAAAACTTCCCAGTGCCAGGGTGGGCTCAGCCAGTTCAGTGCTACTCTGAATTCCTCCAGTGGCTGAAAGCTGTTAAAGCAGTGTCTGTTTTTCTTTATATGCAAAGTCTGTTTCTTCCAAGGGTGGAGAGAGAGGCTCAGGTTCAGAGGCTCCCACAAGCTTTGGTCTTTTTATTGTTTCAGACAACTTACAGTGCCATCCTGCAAGATAGAAATAAAAGCATTGAATCTCTTCCAGGTTTTCAGACAAGAAAGAAAGGCTGATGCATCTTAAAACCAAACAGAGAGAATTCCAAAAACAGTAAGTTGTAGTAATTGAGTGAAAGTAAATTCCTTTAAAATAAACCTCTCTGGCACACTGTTGCTGGAGACAGATGCAGTCGAGACAGTCAAATAACTTTCATTCCTGATTTTCCCCCTAGTGTTCTGAAGGCCATGGAAGGCAAAGAGATAACTGATCAGCTGGTGAGTTATTCAAAGCTTCTCATAGCTTTTAAACTCTCTGAATTGCTAGGCTGCATCCTCTGAAGTTTCATTGTACCTTGAGGGCATTGTGTTGCTTTCCTAAAAAATCTGTTGTAAGCCAAAGCAGAATCAGCTCTGCAAGCAGAGCCCTCCAGCCTGTCAGTATTTTTCATTCCTCACGAGGTATTTCCTCCATAACTTGTTACACTGATTTACTTGAAGCATTCTGCTTGTTTGTGGCATTCTTCTATGCCGAAAACAGGGCATGAAATATTTATTGGCCAGAGCCAATCCACAACGCCCTGCTCCTTTTGCACTCAAACTGCTGCCTTCGTTGTTAATCATTAGTCAATGAGTTTGAAGTGGTTTGTGCCCCAGAGTTGCTGCGTGTTCTTTTGCAGAGATGGAAAATAATGTCTTGCAAGATGAGGATCGAGCAGCTGAAGCAGACCATCTGCAAAGAAAACGATGAGATGACGAGACGTGAGTACTGCCTCTGCTTCTGTAAGGTGTAAAACCGTGCCCTGAGGAGCGAGAGATCGATTGGTGCAACTTTGAGGGTTAGGTTTGAAAAATGGGGAATTTCCAAGGCAAATCAGTGAGTGGATTTTAGCCTTTTTGTGCTTGGGTTTTAATTAGCAAACAGCAGACGTTACTCAGCTGGATGGAGATCATTTGCAGCAGCTTGAAAAGTAAATGCTTCGCAGCCTGTGAACTTGGCTTTCTCCCTAGAGATGTCTTAATTCAGTGCAGCGTTTCTGATCACTTCCTCTTGATAAAGAGGAGCAAACAGCTCCGCAGCTGTTACAGATTTCATGCAAGTGGTGAATTTTAACCCACACCTGTCTAGAAACCCTTTTTGAGCAAGACTGACGCTGAAACGTGGCGTAAGCTGGTGAGTTGCTAACATGCAGCAGCTGTTTTGAAGCTCGTTCAATATTGTGCACACGAGATTTGTGGTGTCATTTTTCAGAAGAGAATATGCAGCACTCCTTAGAGCCTACACGGCAGGGGAAAGACAGGAAGCCTGTGCAGGAGTGTATTGACTGAACCAGGAAGGTTTTAATGGCTCGAGGTTCAAGAGGAGCCATGTGAAAAATGGAAGCACAGTCACATCACTGAGAGCTGTAATAAGGGAATGGCACAAGCTAGCTGTGAGCACATCAAGAATGCTGAGGTTCAGAGTGATTTTCATTTAGGAGGAAGGCTGGATGGTCACAGTCAGAGGTGCATAATAGGAAGAAGATGAAGGATGGTTGAGTCTGGTAGTTAGGAGGAAAGAGACTGAATTCAGCACCTTCTTGGCTTCATCTTCAACAAAGAAAAGGTGTTTATCCCGATGAAATTTTGCATCATGAGAGGACTGCAGGGCAAGGAAAGAAAGCAGCCAGTTAAATGTTGTTTTGATTTTGTCTGCCTGGCCTTATCAGATTCGCCTTAGGGAACTTAAGGAACAAGCAATGCACTTGAAAAACAGGAGGGAGAAAGGGCATCCCAGGAGTGAGAACAGCATCTATTCTCAAAGGGTGGAGGGAGGGGGAGCCTTAAGCTGGTGACACAGTCAGCTTCTTGTAAGCTCCTTGCCACCTTGCAGGGACACAGAAGATAATTCAAAGCAGGCATCACTTTTTTGTTAAGAATAGGTTGTGCCAAGCGAGCCCCTGCTCTGGGGTCAGGTGGTTAGTGGAGGAGGAGGCAGAAGGTCCAACATACCGTGCCTTTGGGCTCTGCCCCTGACTGTCTCAGAGCAAGCACATAAATATCTTCTGGATGTCATCCCCGTCAGGCTGGCACAGGAGGCTGGCAGGAGTGTGTTCAGAGAGCAGGGATGCTCCTCCAGCCGAGGAGCTGAGACAGGTGGAGCTCAGCAGGAACCAGTTCCTGGCCCACGTCTCTTTGCTGCTTTCCACAGCAGCTTGTGTGGTAGAATAGAAAGTGGAGTGGAGGAAGGCAAGGTGAGTGATAACACGAGCTCCGTGGAGAGCAGGATCAAATCCAGAGCCATGCAGATAAGCTGACTGTGTCATCTGGAATGGAGGGAGTTAAGAGCATGTTGTTCAGGAAAGAGAAACATATAAAGCTACAGCAGGGACAGCTGGTAAGGTTTGACAGGACAGGCTTGGGGGAGCTGCAAAATAAATAAAAATAACAATAAAGCGCAGCTCCGGAAAGGGTCAGACCTCGTTCTGGGTTGTGCTAACACAGGCATTGTGTTGAAGAAGGAAGCAATTATCCTGCTGTGCTCGGCATGGTGGTGCCTCCGTGGGAGTCTGGAGCCCAATTTGAGCCATTTGAGAAAGATATAAATCAACTGGGAAAGTCCAGGAGGGCACATCAGGAATAAAGCACAAGGAGGGGCTGAGAAAATCGGTGTTTGGTTTGATTTAGAAAAGAAGATGATGAAGGAGAGGAGTTTTTCAGTGGGTAGAAGATTGTTGTGAAGGAAATGATAACTGTTTGTTCTCTTTAGCCTGGTAGGAAAGGAGAAGAAGAAATTAATGTGACTTTGTGGGAGGAATTTAATCCCCTTTCCTCAAAGTGCAGCTCTGAAGGTAGCAGTGTTACGACCAGCTGGGGGGTGAAGCTCCTCCACTTCTCTGTTCTTGTGAGAAATGTGTTCATGTTTAAATGTTTTTAATCTGCAGCTTTTGCTGCTTACCCCATCCACAGGGACCTCGCTGAGGTTTAACCCAGGAGCTGAGCTGAGCTGAGTGACCCAGGCAGCTCAGTGAGCCCCAGGCTGCTCCTGGAGGTCCGCCCAGCAGGAACTCAGTTGGCTCACCCGGATACTTCAAAAATGGGTGTTTCTTAAAATAAGCTTTTAAAATGTGTACGTGTGCCTTCCGTTAGGAAAAAGGGCGGGTGGTTCTGCCGTGGGGCTGCTAAGGAGGAAGCGTTTGTGATGTTCTCTCTGCCTCTCTGGTAATTGCTGCTGGCCCCACTGATGAGGGCCAGCACTCTGTGGGAAAAGCCTTTCAAGTCCAACATGAGTGTGAGCATTGAACAAATGGACCTTCCACTCCTTCCCTGTGCCAAGGGGGAGGTTGGGAATATCAGTGCAAGCATTAATTGATTTTCTGTTGGATGTCACAGGAATGCTTAAAAGAACTGAATTGCAGGCTGGCACACAGCTTCCTCATACAGCTGAGAGGAAAACTGATCTTTCTGCAGTTCCTCTAACAGGGGGTCACTTATTTTAAAGACCTGAGCATTATCCATTCATCCCTGCATGAGGAAACTCTTCTCACCATCGCTGATGTGGGATGGGAGCCAGTCCTGGGTCTCATTCTTCAGATTTAACCTTCAATTTTTGTGCTGCCCTCCTGGGAAAGCCCACAATCTGAGTGTGTTCTTCGAGGCGGCTATAGCTGCTGAGATGTTTTCTTGATTTTCTTTTTAATAGAACATAACATAGCTTCACTGAGCAGCAGATGCCACGAGGCATTCTTATGGCACCTCTGGTCTCATCTGTACCTTGCCATGAAAATATATCAGAGAAACGATGTCAGGCCTTACAGCTTGCCTCCTGCCAAGGGGCAGTTATCCCACTTCTGGGTTCCAGGAAAGCGAGTCCTCTGCTGTGCTGCAAGAGAGCATGACTAATGCTGTTTCTTTTCAGCCATAAAAGCTGACAGGGAGCGACTGGTTGATGGGGTTCTCACTCAAATTAGGGTGCATTACAATTTCTCAATATGTTTTTGGAGATGTTTTCCTGTGCTTTTGAAAGGCAGAGGTAGGTAAGTCGCCCTCTGCAGCACCAGATGTTGGTGGAAGCATTACTGCAGTGAATTATTTTATAGGAGAATCAGCAGGTGCTCCTGAAGGAGCTTTGTCCAGCCCTTAGCACGGAGTCACTTCAGGCAGTTCCATCAGCATCGGTGCATTTGGTGCCTGGGAAGGCAGTTTCCCCTTGTAACAACAAGTCCG
Organism: Penelope pileata; assembly: GCA_013396635.1. Lineage (NCBI taxonomy): Eukaryota > Metazoa > Chordata > Aves > Galliformes > Cracidae > Penelope > Penelope pileata. The sequence continues at coordinate 288,605 of WBMW01006236.1, read as the reverse complement.
TGCCACTGGGGTCCGAGTGCTGCACGAGGACAACTGGGAGCACAGAGCCCAAAGAACACACATTAATAGAAGCCGTGGTGCCAGGAATTGTGAGTGGAGATGCTGCCTGCCCTTGGTTTTGGCTGCAAGCAGTGCGTGCCTTTTTGGCCAGCGCCATGCAAGCACGTACAGTCAAGCTATTTCTGTCACGATGATTACCCTGGAAGTTTAATTAAACTGTGAAATCTTGGCTTTTCTGCTCCAAATCCAGAAATAGCTGGGTGAAAGATAGGGAAAGATTAATCCCAATTTCGGTCTCTTTGGAGCTGTTCAGAAAAGATTAAGAAGTGGTACCGCTTAGCAGCTGGAGAACACGAAGAGCGAGGCAGGGTTTTGTGTTTTAAGCCGCTGTAGATCTTGTTTGCCATAAATATTAATAAAGCTTTTCTCAGGCTTCCTGCAAGCACCTCCCAGCTCGTTTCCCAAGGCTAACATCTGCTGCTGCCTTTGCAGATGCCGAGGGGCTGCTGAGAATTAAAGAGGAGAACCAGAAGCATTATCGCAGGGCTCAGCGGCATCAGGAGAAGAAGGAGAAGATCCAGAGGCACAACCGCAAGCTGGGGGACTTGGTGGAGAAGAAAACCTACGACCTGAAAACCCAGCATGAGCACCTGGCCAGCCTCCGCCGGACGCATATCCTGGAGCTGACATCAGTCATATTTCCCATTGAAGAAGTAAAGACAAGCATGAGGTATGGAAGGTTTCTCCTCTGGGACTCGTTCTGCCTAGCTTTAAACACCCAGAAGTGAGTTGTGTAAGCCTGAGCTAAGCACCCTGGCTCCCTTAGCATCTGTGGGGAGAAGAAAGTGTTTCCCAAAGGCATCTGACCTAAAGCTAGAGGTCCAGAATAAAGAATCTGGAGGTGCTAGCATCTCCCCACTGGGAGCTCTGAGGTATGTATCCACTGTTCAGCCCTCTTAAAATCATCAAAAATCCCAGAACAAAGTGATTTTGGGATTAAAGAGCTTTGCAAGGGTGTTTCTACAAGCATTTCGCTCTCTGTGAAATCTGCTTGAGTGCCTGCCAAGTCCATCACGGACTGCATTTTTTAAACTCATCTAAAAACACTCTGTTCTTCCTTGGGTGCTCCAGAGATCCCGCAGATGTGAGTTCTGAGAGCGACAACGCTATGACCTCCAGCACTGTGAGCAAGCTTGCAGAAGCCAGGAGAACCACGTATCTCTCTGGGAGGTGGGTGTGTGACGACCACAACGGGGACACCAGCATCAGCATCACAGGGCCTTGGATTACCCTTCCTAATAACGGAGACTACTCGGCATATTACAACTGGGTCGAAGAGAAGAAGACTACACAAGGGCCAGGTAAGGAGCGAGGAGGTCAGGTGAGACAGCTGGGCTGCTCCAGAAGTCATAGAACTTGCAGCCTTGAATGCCAGTAGAAGTCACTGGGGATCAGCAGCCCAGCCCATTTCTTCTTTCCTGGGCCAACCTGAGTCAGAAATTAAGACACAGCGGGGTAGGGAGTCGTCCCCTGAAAGCCTCTTTTGCAGGAAACGCTCAATGGGATGCAGTGCAAAGTAATAGAGAGCTCAAGTTAATTATTCACAGTTTTGACACGGTTCACGTGCCGTCGATTTCACAGGAATTCCAAGAATTACTATTTTCTGCCGACTTCTGACAGATTTCACTGTAAATGATTGCTGGATTCAGGCAGTTCTCAGTGCTGACAAATGACATTTTCCAGAGTAGACTTCAGTAACACGTTCACACACCCACTGAGGCTTCGTTTAAAATGAGACTGCCACGATGTTTTTATTTCTCTTAGATATGGAACACAACAACCCCGCTCACACCATCAGTGCTGCATTGTGCTATGCAACTCAGCTTGTTAACACTCTGTCTCTCATACTCGATGTAAATCTTCCCAAGAAGCTCTGCAACAGGCAAGTAAACTCGAGCCTCCAAGGAGGTGAATCAGTGATCAGTTCTGAGCAATCTTAATTCAGTTTGCCTACAGGAAAGCTGGGGAGGGGCTTTGTACAAGGATGGGTAATGACAGGACAAGGGGTAATGGTTATAAACTGGAAGAGGGTAGATTGAGACTAGATATAAGGAGGAAATTCTTCCCTGTGAGGGTGGTGAGACACTGGGACAGGTTGCCCAGAGAAGCTGTGGCTGCCCCTCCCTGGAGGTATTCAAAGCCAGGCTGGATGGGGCTTTGGGCAGCCTGGTCTGGTGGGAGGTGTCCTTGCCCATGGCAGGGGGTTGGAACAAGATGATCTCTAAGGTCCCTTCTAACCTGAACCATTCTATGAGTTTGGTTTTGTGAATGAAGCTGTTACTTGGAACAGCTCTTACGGTCATGGCTGATGGCTCACAGATTTCTGTGCCATTCGATTTCACAGGCAGGTCCAGTAAGAATTTAGACCACAGTTGATCCTCCCTCCTTCCCTTTCTACATCCTGAGAGCAGCCATCATAGCTCAGAATGACAACTTCCTTATCAGCTTACTGAGCATCCTCAAATGGGAGTGACACATGACAGTGCCTGAACAGCACTGTTCATTTTATCAGCCCCTGCTGTGCTTTACGCAGTGCCAGCCCCATGCAGCAGCTCCCAGTCGTCCCACATAGCTCCACTGCATGAAGGGATGGTTAGAAGCAGACCTTGCAACGTGGCATGACAGCAATGTGATTCTCTCTGGATTAAAACACCGATGGGGAACGGAGCTGGCTGCCAGACCTCTGGCGGTGTGTGAAGCCCAGCTGTGATGAGAAGCACCACTAGGTTTTTAGAGCCTACACAGAGCAGATGGGATCTGTACAGAAGTAATTCTGAGGAAGCTGTGGGCTTGGTTCACCTCCCAGGGGTCTCAGCTGTGCTGCTGAGATTCTTCCAAGTGTGTAGGGTAGTGATTGCCAAAGTGAGGGCACAGAGGTCTCTGCAGTTTTTATGCTGTTACTTGGTTGCTCAGTCTTTGCAGGAGGAGAAGGTGACAGGAAAGGAGAACCTAAGTGGCTTGGCTATAGCAGACCTTGAGTTTGCACATGGTTCACATCTCCTGTCCTGTTGAAGCCAATGAGGCTTGGGCAAGCCACGCTCATTGATAAAATGCCAACAGTGTCACCAGGTGGAAAAGCAATCTGAGCACTCTGAAACGGGCTGTGCAGTTCAAAGAAGTGCTCACTGCACAGGTGTTTGCACCAGGATTTGTTAGGAAGCCAGGGCAGAGAGTGCTGGTGTCTGCAGGAGGTGTTTGGTCACAGCATTTTGTTCTGTGTGTGTGTGTGTGGTCTTTCAACAGCGAGTTCTGCGGAGAGAATCTCAGCAGACACAGGTTCACGCGGGCAGTGAAGAAGCTGAACGCTAACATCCTTCACCTCTGCTTCTCTCAGGTAGGGGGGGATGCATATATGGATTCTTTAAACAGCTTTTCAAATAGCAACTGTGCCTCCAGGTTTCCTCCAGTAACTGATCATGTCTTTTTCTTACCTTCTCCACGGTAGCATGTAAATTTAGATCTGTTGCACCCACTGCATACGCTCAGGAACCTTATGTACCTGGTCAGCCCAGACACTGAGAACTTGGGCAGGTAAGAAAAGCAGCATGTCAACACACCTGTGAGTGAGTCCCTTTGGGAGTTGTGCATTTGTGTTGCCACTTAGGAGGGAAATTCTTTTCTTCTGCTGTATGTATGGCTAAGCCCTCAGCACATCACAACTCAGGGTGGTTATAGGGAGGAGGCAGGAGAGGGCAGAAGAAGCAGATTCTGAGCAGGGAGTTGGATTTCAGAGACATCTATGTGCTGTGGTTCTGCAGATGGCAGGCTCAGCTGGGAGCTCTCTGACTGTATGGAGTTGTTTCTGCTATGCCCACATGTCCCAGGCAGTCCCACTGTGCTCTAAACAGGACCCTGCTCACATCCTGCAGACATGTAGATGAGAGCATCCAGCAGTGTAAACCTTAAAGCACATGCTAAGTAAAGCTTTCCCAAAATACTTCCAGTCAATGAGCACCCAAGACCAAAGTCCACACTCCAATAATATTCTGTGTGTGTTAAGATGAAAGACAACTTTTCACTTAGTATGTGATGAAAAGAACGTCACTTCCTGTAGGCTGCACGCACCAGGTTTAATATTCTTCTGGTTTTTTACAACTTAAGGACAAGAAAGTCAACACTGATTTCCTCTTGGGATAATCCCATCGCTTGTGCCTGAGACAGTCTGCAAATATTTGTTTATTTTGCTGCATTGTTCTCATGTTCTGACATCTACTTTGCCACTTCGTTCCGGTGTACAGATCCAGTCTTAAAAACCTGCAGTATCACTACAAGGAACTGAATTAATGCCACTTGAAAATTGCCTTCTTTGGGTACAACCCTGCCTAGTCAGCCCAAAGATACGGGGAGCCAACTTAGCTCAGGTTGGAAAAAATGATGTGCTTGGTGCTGTCTGATACAGGGAGAGGGCAGGAAACACCCAGAGAGGGAAGGAGTGTGTCCTGGAAAGCGTGCTGCAAGGGATGGAAGTGCCACAGTGGGCAAAAAGCTAAAGCTGATGGGTCCCCATGATGGGAAGGAAAAGGGCTGAGCAGAGATGGGTCCTGCTTCTCTGTGTGACTTACAGAGCATGGTGGGTCCACGCAGTGCAAGAAGAGGTAGCAGGAAAGAGGGAGCATCAGTGGAGCAGTTCAGTCCATCTAAAACTCTCTCATCTCTCTAGAGAGGAGGTTGAGAGAGGGTTTTATTTCCATACTTCACGGGAAGGAAATACAAACTAGTGAATGGCTTCGTGGTCCTGCAGGGAAGACCACAAGCACCAATGGAGGCAAAGAGTCAGAGCTAGGGTGAGGTGAGGTGCGTGCTTTTCACAGAGTAACTACCAGCAGGAATGGAGGTGGAGATTCTCCTTTTCCTTGTGTCTTCCTGTCAAGGCTGGATGAGTTTCTGGAATGATGCTTTCATCAGGCAGAAGTCAATGGGCTCAGGACAGGGGGATGTGGAATGCAACGGCCGTTGTTAGAGGGGAGGTCACACCAGATGATCTCATGGTCCCTTCTGGCCTTAAACCTGATGACTCCCTTCTCCTGTTGCCTCGTTAAGCAAAATGCTGTGCCAGAGGGCAGTGCTCCCATTCCTTCCTGTATGAGGAAAGAGGAGGGTTTACCTTCCGTTTCTCAGCTGTCTGCAAAGCTTGCAGCAAGCAGCTGTCTTTATTTTCCTTCAGATTTCTAGTCTTGTAGTTGCCTGATAGCCTCCTTTATAAGCCACTCTTTCCATACATATATCACTTTATCCAGCTTTAATTGCTTGCGTTAACATTTTCCATGCTAAATTGCTGCTTCAGGCTTCTTCCCCACGTCAGGCTGGAGAATCGCAGTTACCTGTGTTAAATTCTTGTTCCTGTTTCACTGAGAATCTGAAAGAGCTTTGTGCTTTGGAATGAAATTCAACAGACTCTGCTTGTCGGGCATCAGCTTTTCCCTGCCCTTGTGAGCACCTCACTTTGTCCGACGGTGCCTCGTAGGCCTCTGAAACGCTGGGGTTGCTCGGTGAAGACGTTCTGGGATTGACTCCCCGTACCCCAGTGCGAGGCTGTGGGACTGGGCAGGGTGCAGTCCCTCCTCCTACCAGGCGGTGGCAGCAGGGAACTCGGAGTTGGTCACAGCAGAGCTGGGTTTGGCCAGGACCGATGGAGATCTCGTCCAAATCGAGAGTCAGCCAGAGCAGGTTAGCCAGGACCAGCTCCAGTGGGGCTTTGAGTGCCTCCAGTGATGGAGACCCCACAACCTGTCTGGGAAACCCGTGTCTGACCACCCTCGTGGTCTAGAAGACCTCCAGGTCTCCCTTGGGAAGTGGTGCCAGCCGTGTTCTGCAGGCTGTAAGCTACACCCTTCCCCTGGCTGGCAGGGCTGCAGCCATCCTGGCCTGGCCTGAGCTAGCCTTAAAAAGAAAAGCTGTTCCACATCCAGCTGAGATTCCCACCGCTGGAGCTGTGAGTTATTAGCAATAGCTTTTTCTTCTGCTTGCGTTTCACTGTCCACTGCCAAAGCAAAACAGCTCTTCCGCCGTTCCTGCTCCGCGGACTGGAACCCAGCTATCGCTTCCTTGGCCAACTGCTTTCACTCTGCCATTGTCACAGCACCGTTATCTCTGTAGCCAGGGAGCCTCTCTCTGCCAGCTGATAAAGACAGAGGGCTTGTAATTTCTCCGCTGCACGCATGACAGGGCAGGCAGCTCAGGCAGAGGAGTGACAGCCCCATGGTACCCAAAGGGCTGACGCCGTTGTCTCCGTGTTCACAGGTCTGGCCCTTTCGAAATCAGCGCTGATCTCGAAGACTCCATGGAGTTTGTGGATCCCAGTGCCACCGGCGAGACGGACGAGAGCGGAGACGAGCACGTCAGCGATGAAGAGACGGACCTGGGGACAGACTGGGAGAACCTGCCGAGCCCCAGGTTCTGCGACATCCCCTCTCAGCAGGTGGAGATGCTGCAGAGCCAGAGCACGCAGGCGTCCCAGCCCATTGCCAGCAGCAGCGCCGGCGGGATGATCTCTTCCGCTGCTGCCTCAGTGACCTCATGGTTTAAGGCGTACACTGGACATCGCTAACGAGCACGGGAAAAGCCTCACAGGATTTTGGAAGGAATCCCTCCCCAGCAATGCTGTAGTAAACCTTACATATTCAGTTAAGTAGTGCCTGGAACAAAGAAAAGGTCAGACTTCGATTTTGTAAGCCAGAAGAACCTTTTTATTTACCCACAACGACTGCGACGGAACCGTTTTGTACATTAGCTCGCTCCGTATTTCTGATGGATTCTGTGACAGCACTTGGTTCTGTCTGCATTGTCGAGTGTCGAAGGAGGAGGACCCAGCAGTCTCCAGCTCCGCTTCCTGAAGGAGAAACAGATCTTGGAGCATTCGGATCCAAAGGAGCACCCAGGGAAGGCTGCTCAGTGCTCAGTCCGGACGGTGGTGCGAATGCAGTTCACATTTTCTTAACTCCTTACAGGGTTTATGTTTGTGTGTTTCAAATCTGTCTTGCATACTGCAAAAATGCATATTTCTAAATTTTTTTCATTCAGGACACATGAAAATTATGCATTTTTAACATGTTTTCTAATCTCCGTTGCCATATTTTTAATACAAAGCATCAGCACGGACAGGGATCCCACAGCAAATCGCCCTTCTTTCAGCTTGGGTTGTGGATCTTCACCCAGTTGTGCAGTTCCATGGCTCGGTCCATGCTGTTCCCACCAGTAGGCAGGCTAGGAGCATGGTGTCATGCTGGCCAGAGCACACAGGCTCTTTACTCTTGACACCACACACCAAAGAAACACTGGACGTTCTCTTAGCTAGACCCACATCCGACGCCGAGGCAGGATTGCGTTGTTGCAATAATTCTCATCAGTTCCACCACGTGGCCACTTTTTAATATTTCAAGCTACGTTGATCAAGTCATACATTCTACACACTACATGCATTTTAAACCCTATTCTGTGTTGATGGTGGGTTTTTTTCTTTTTTCTCGTTTACCGAACGCCAAGAAGTTGGTTTCATTGCACTGCAGCGATGCTCCCAGCACAGCTGGCTCACCTGTAGAACTGCAGGAGGGGGGATGCTGATGGATGCTGACACGTGCTCCTCCACTTCCTCTGCCTTGCGGGATGGATCACTTCAAGATGGTTTTGCTCCGTGAGGCTTCCATGGAATGGTTTCTGTTTTATCCAGCTGGGACATTTGACTTCTCCGTGGAGTATTCATGTGAGAGCACCCTCCCATCCCTCCGAGGTGGAAGATTTCAGCCAGTCTTCCCTGCTGATGCAGCACATTGGTGGAGCTCCCAGCGGTGGGCTGGTCTCCGTTGGGTGGTTGGTGGCCTCCAGAGATGCTGTGGTTCCTCTCCTGTCCTCATCAAGTGGGTGGAAGAGCAGTGCCAGCCCTGGTGAGCTCCATGTTAGGGTCACACTGAGCATCGTGTCCCCAGCCCTCTTGGGATGGGAATCTTTTGGGTGTTTTTTTTAAACCAAAGACCCTTAACTCTGCCCTAACAGCATGCACGTTGTTCAGTGAAGACACCCTTGGTCCTACCTTTTTTTTTCCAGTCCTAAACCCAAGTTAGGTTCATTTTGGGAAACAAGAAAACAGCCAAGATCCCTTTGACTACTGATGGCTGAGCTGGGCTGTGCTATGGCCGGGGACTTTGGTCACTGGGCAGCACCTCACCGGGACGCAGCCACGGGCTCCCGAGCAGCCAGCACTCCCCATGCTGTATATGGGGCTTTCAGCATCGCACATCCCCTCTTCATTCCCCATTTATTTTGCACTGTACCCTTCCATACAATTTTTTCTACTTTTTTTGTTGTTGTTCAATACACATTTCAGTCACTCTTTCATTGCTGCCTTTGTGCTACGTAGAACCCTGAAGGCCAGGCCGTGACTCAGCTCCGAATGCTGTCATTCACCTATTTGGGGGATGGAAGCCCCACCACCACAAAACCTTTTTAAGCCATACACATCTCAACCATCACGTTTTCCAAATGATTGATTTGCGACCACGTCACACCGTGCACGGTGGCACCGCGAGGGTGTTCAAACGCATCGAGATCGGTCCTTTGGAGGAACAGTTTTGTACCAGAATAGAGATTGGTTTTGTTGTTTTTAAAGTGTTTTGCACATGTGTAGCTAAGGAAGAATTATGTGTGTCCAAACCTTGAGTGCAATCAACGGGATTAGTTTCCCAGGTTGTTTTAGGGGCGAGGGAGGGAGGGAGGGAAGCGCTAGCTGTAATTGTAGGGAGTTGAAGACAGCCAGCTGAGTTTACAAAACCATTTGGGTAGCGTGGACGCAGCAGTTCCAGCTTAGGCCCTGACTTCTGTCCATGCGTGGTGCCAACCCTGATGCCCACACTGGGACCTGGTGGCACCCACGCAACTGGGGGCCTCTCTGCAGCTTCCCAACTAGATGGAACTAAACACGTTTTTTTTTTTTTTCTTTTTCTAAGTTTTATTGTATTATTGCAATAAATCTTTAACAGTAATTTTTTTTTTTTTAAAGTCGTGGAATCGTCATTTCTTTGTGGTTTCGGGGGTACACAAGGATTTCCAGCCTTCGACGCGTGGCAGGCAGCGGACCTGTTACAGCGCAATCATAAAGCGGTAAAACACGCAATATTGATGTAAAAAATAATACTCTTACATGAAATAATGGCAGCTCCACTGGGGCATCCCTTGCTCTGTACGTGTGACGGGATGCATCCCACAAAGCTCCAGGTGCTGCATGCTGGGTGCTGGTTTTCCATTGCCCAACGCAGGTGGTGAATGGCGGCTGTTGTGCATGCAGGGCCATCGTGGGAGGCCACGAGCGCGTGCTGGAGGCAGGTGACTGTCACTGGTGTCCCACCAAGGAGCTGAATGAATGATGGAGGCAGAGAGCAGCCCCAAGCCTTCACCCTAGGCAGCTCCATGTGGGTGTTCGTGCTCAGAGACCCAAAACATTTGCTGCAAAGTGGGAACATTCGAGCAGCAGAGATGTTACATTCCTTCACAGGTCAATGTGGAAATCCAGTCCACGCTCCAAGGGCATAGAGCACACAGCACTGCCTTACTCCTCACTGCTACTGAAAGCTGAGTCTTCTACATCCAACGCTGAACTTTTTTAAACAACCTCTTGGGGAAAAAAAAAGTTTATCACGCATTGGCTGCTCCCTGAAGTGGCATTTGAGGAAAGAAAACCGCACTCAAAATTGCTGCTTAAGACAAAAAAGCAATATGGCATTCAGCACAGACCACGTCTGGATGCAGAACTTTGTCCTGGGCACCAATTTCTAGCTGCAGTGCTCTGCAGCACAGCACAGCAATGCTGGATAAGCAGCTCAGGGGGAGGGCACGGAGCAAACCGCTCTGCCCTGAGCTGCTGCAAGGAACAAGCAGATCCCACCGCTGTTATTTCCTTCTCAGCTTTCCCCTCTGCTTGCCTTGGTCAACAAAGGTGACCACAATCTCACACCCTGTTCCAGCAGGAATGACCTCACCAGCCCCTTATCTAGTTACAAAATATTTTCCTCTGTTGCTTCTATTTCAGCCCCCCGGGATACTTTCTTACTGCTGTCAGTGCCCTGTGTTTATCTGCAGTTTTCCAGAATCTTGGGTGGGAGGCAGGAAAGCCCTTTCTTCCCCCTCTTCCTTAATTGAAATTAAGCTGCAGGCATTGATCCTGATGGCTTTGGCAAGACGGATTCCACAAGGTTGTTCTGCTGCTGGTCCTGGTGGAGCAGAGCACGCTTGGGTGAAGGCTGTGCCCTGTAAGGAACGGGGTCACAATGCTCCAGGGATGCTGCTCCTCCTCCCCCAGCTGATTCCGAGGCAGCTGCACCCTCCTTACAGCTTTCTCATGTCATTCCTCATGGTTGTCATCATGCTTGCTGCATTGCAGAGGGCTGAGCAGCACCCAGCAGTAGGCACAGCAGGAAGAACAGCATCCCTCACAAACCTACCCCACTTCTGTGCTGCAGGCAGCCAGGGCTCAGTTTTTTCCTTGTACAGCAAGGCATCACAAACAGAATAAAAGCACGTTCCTTCACCAAACCCTTCTGTCCTCAAGCCCTTCTGAAGCAAAGTGATTTGCTCCACGCATCCCACTGTGGTTTGGGTGATGCAGGGCCGTGGGTGGCTGGGAGCAGCTCTCCTCGCCCACGCTGCTCATCTTGCTCCGAGGTGGGAGAACAGGGTGAGCCAGGCAGGGCTGCTCCATCCCCACTGCTCCTGGGGAGTGCTCACCTGTCCCACGTGCTCCATCCCGCTGCAGGGCTGGGAGGGGACCACCAGCCTCATGGTGGTGGCACCAGCTCGGAGGTGGCGTTCAGTCCGGCTGCAGTGATGCCCTCCAGGTGTCCCCCCTTGCTCTGGGACAGGGCACAGGGAGATGGAGATATCAGTAGTAAGGAACAACTGCCTCTCTTTGCTTGGATGCCATCTGCAGAACAGCTGCTGCTGGGGGTTCATTCCCACACTTCAGCCCTGCTGGGCACAAGGGCTGCGACACAGCACTGCAGGAGAGAAAAGTTCTTGAGGAAATACTCCAAGAGATGCCACGCTCAGCTCCCACTAAGAGTTGGAGGAATCACCATTCTGCTGCCACAAAGCTCCTCGATGAAAGCACGGACACCAGCAACAAGCAGCCAGAGGCGAAGCACTGCAAGGATTCCTCGCACAAAGGAAAGATTCAGAGCACAGCAAAACTTCCAGCTTCCATCCCACGAAAGCCACGCTCCACCTCGAGCTGGGGATGCTGGCACTTGAGGCTGGTACACACCACAGCTGAGAATCAACGACTCAAAACGAAGAATCCAAAAGAGAGAATCCCAGTTTCTGCAAGTCTCAGGCACCTGGCACAGCTTTCAGAACACAGCCTCCAGCAAGGCTCTGCTGGGCACGTGGCTAACAGGAGGGTAAGGGGAAAAACTGGAACCTATGGCTGTTACAGCAGGGAGCTCTTCACATCATTTAGGGTTTATAGGATTCGTTTCCTAAGGGAAGCGCACAGCAAGTCTGAGCTACATCACAGCACCAAGTGTCTGCCTTGTGGTTTACAGTATTTTTATTGTGGGGCAGGAGTTCTACAAGACAAAGGCAGGTAAGGCAGATCTAGAATGCACGTTTTATTTAAGTAAAAAAAAAAAAAAAAACCAAAAAAAAACAGACAACATGGGTAAGGTAGGCAAGAACTTTTTATATTCTGACTATACAATAATATTCCTCTCTTTTTATCCACTGCCAACGCTACTATAATGTTCTGTTCTAGTCTAGCTTTAAGGTTGTCCAGTTCAATTGTTTGAAGATTCTTTCACCAAGTCGACCTTTACCTATTTAGGGTTTCTTCTCAGAAACATTCATATATTATACAGGATATACAGATTTTGAAACGAGACACTTAAAAACACACACAACTATAGCCGCAACACTATCGTAGCTGCATTGTAGTGATTACCTTGTTCAGCCAGCTGGAGACTCTGTATGTACACTTAGTTTTTAGAGTGTTATTTACACAGATGGACTAAAAGCTATCTTTCAGCTAAAAGGTAAAGGCTCTTGTGTTTAAGGATGTGCAGTTTCATAGCCCTGTGAAAAACACGACAATTATATACACTGTAAACAGCACAAGGCATGAGAAATCTCCTCCTACCCCAAACAATCTCGCAGGAAAGTGTACGTGCACTAATATTCCTCTTCTCCTTCGGCTCCTGCTCCTCTGCTCTTCTTGTGGATGGCACGGTTAAAGCTGTGGCAGGCAGGAACCCAGTGATTGTCATGAAGACCCAACTTACAGCCCGGGATGCCCTTCTGGGACCTGTGACAGCACATCCAGTACCCAGGCCCGTATGGTAAAGCTTGGCAGTAAGGTTTGGGGTGCCAGCGGCACAGGGACACGTCCCCCTTCACGTACTTCTTCTTGCACTGCTTGCAAGGGTCTTCTCTGTAGCGGGGGTCGCGGACCCAGCGCGAGTCCGCTGGCCTGATGTTGTAGTACTCGATGATGAACTTGAAGTAGTAGCAAGTACATTTCAGGGCCACCAGGCTCCTGGTAGGAAGCAAGCCGAAGATCTTCACGATGATGTGGTGAGGCAGGAAGGCCATATACTGCTGAGGCTCCAAAAGCTGCTGAATTTTAAACCTGGTCTCCAAAAAGTCATGCGAGACCTGCCTTTTTAAGCAGGAAGCATCAAGTACTTGCAAAGCACCTTCAGGAGGGGGAACGGGAAGGGCAGATAGCTCTGGAGAGACACTGGTCCTGACACACAATTTGTCAGATTCTGAAGCATCCTCATCCTCGTTCTGGGCTACCTCTCCTGGCTTCTCTTGGGTACTCTCCCGCAGTGGCTGTGGCTCGTGGGTTGCAGGCTGCTCAGCCTGGAGAAAAAACAGCCTCCCTGGGAGGGGATCTTCACTGGAACTGGAGTGAGGGAACTTCTCTTTCCTGCATCCCTTCTCGGTTTTGGTGACCGATATACTGATGCACAAGGGCTCCTTCCTAGCAGGGTGCAGGCTCTGCTTCGGGAGGATTACAGCTTCTTTTGACGTACAATCAACAGTCGCGCTCTTGCTTGGCGAGGAATCCACTGGCACCCTGGATGCAGCCAGGCACGGGGCCGGCAGAGCTCTGGGAGGCTTAACCTGGCTTTCAGCATCGCCCCTGCCAGCCGTGATGGCCAACACCGCATGAGCAAGTCCCGAACTCACATTCCCCACATGAGCCCCCAGCCCAGGAGGGAAAGGCTGCGGAGCGGAGGCAGCCCCATCCCACAGCCCGGCATCCCCGCACCTCCCTCCGCAGCCAGCCCCCGCGCCCCCCAGCTCCTCACCCTGGCCCAGGTTGCCCACGGAGGCTCTGCCAGCCTCGGCACCAGGCTGCGTGCTGCTGGCCAGGAGCACCCTCCCCACGTTCCTGCGGAAGCTGTTGTTGCGCGAGAGGCTGCCGCCGTCCCGCTCGCTCTGCCGCCGCAGGCACTCTGACTCCAGCTTGGCCACCATGTCCAGCACGCGCACCGGCTCGCTCTGCTGCTGCTCGCTGCCACAAGTTCCCCTCTCGTGTACCTCGCACGGCCCAGCAGCGGAGAAAGGGTCTGAGCTGGGAAGAGCACCTTTAGACTGCGTGCTCGGCCTCGCAGTGGAGGCAGATGTGCAAGTTTTAGTGCAGTCTACCAGTAAAGCACTCGCTCGCTGCTCCAGAAACGCGACCATCTCTATCACGGAGAGGGATCTGCCTGGGAACACGCTCTCACCGTTGTCATTCACATAATGCACGGAGCAATGTTCAATGCCGCACGCAAAAGGTTCCGGCTGAGAGCACCGAGCGTTGGCCTCCCTCATTCTTTCCAACTGGATCTTGGCTTTTTTAAGATCGACCGATTTTTTCCGACGTTTTGCTGTTCTCCCGTCGATATCCCACGTGCTTTTGAGTTTCATGGAGCCCAGCCGGTTGCTGCCACTGCACTGCTGGGCTGCGAAGAACGCGATCTTCTCCTTGGTATTGCCAGGTTTCACCACAGCCCACACATCCAGAGGCCCTTCCCCTTCTTCTCCCTGGTGGATCGTTGCAGACAGGGCGTTCTTCTTCTCCCTTGCACTTGGACCATCTCCTGGACCATTCCCATTCATATTGCACATAGTATTTGGATAAATAATTCCCAGAAGCTTTCGAGACGGAGTCACGAGGGCGGGTTTTGGGAAAACGCTCAGTTTGGTGCAGTTGTTGGTGTATTTTTCCTCTTGTGCTGATCTCTGATGGCTCATAGGTGGGCCTCTCAGGGAGTCCTGGCTTATTTCTGGAGATCGCTCTTTCCTCTGTAACTTGAGATATGGCTTTAAGTGCATACCAGAAACCCTAGAAAAACAGAAAGGAAAGAAATTATAGTTGCAACACATGCCTGCCTGGAATCAGAGAAGAAGGCTCAGAGAGGAGGCACCAGCACACCTCCTACTCCACATCAGGCAGCCCACACCTCAAAAGAACCACATGAAAAAGCAGCAGCCAGGCTGCAATATTCATCTCCAAGAGATGAATATACTCACATCTTTGCAACAGGATTAAAATCATAACGATAGCAGAGACCTTCCCATCAGAAACTTGTTTTCAGGGAGTTCCAAGGAAAAAACCTAATGCTTAAGTTATGTCTGTTGTGCAAACATTGCTGGTGGTTCATCCTAGAGTTAGAGCAACCCTTCTGTCCACTCAGCCCTTCACCCAGCTGTAAGGCACTTGTGGGTCAGAGGGTCTACGTTGACATTAGCTACCACAGACTCTTCAGAAGATAAAGTACAGTTAAAGCTGAAAATGGAAATTAGCAAGTGTAATAATATTGATCAGAGATCCCAGCAGATATCCCATCTCCTAATAGCACCTGAAATTATGCCTATCCTTCAGTACATCAGTGATGGCAGATGTGGGGTACCCTCTCTGTCCTATAAGGGTCCTTGTGCTATACGTAAGATGCCCACCCAAAACGTGACAGAAGCATCAACTATGGCTGGAGAGAACCCCTTTCAAGTAAGGGTTTTTAGGATTATAAATGTAAGAGCTGTGAAGGAGACACCTGGATGCTGCACCACTCACCTGACTGTTCTATGCACTCAATTCCCCCCTTCTGTTGCACCTTCATCGGAACCCCTAATGCAAAGCCCACAAATGCAAAGGCCCAGGGCACTGCTGCACAGGATCCAACTATCAGCAGACTCCAGGCTCTCCTCCCAGGGTGAACATATAAGCACATTACAGAACTAACTACAGATTATGTTTCCATGGTAATCTTTGAATCCTTACATTAAATGGAGAACTTTTTGAAATGAGGATAATCCACAACTGTTCGTTAACCAACAGCAAGTTCAATGCCACGTCCATCATGAGCTGGTACAGACAAATTCAGACAAACACATTTCTCCTTGCAGCCACCACCACTTTCTTTCATATTGCATTTCTAGACCTAAAAACAACTTTTAATTAAAAGCTTCCACACAGATGTACATATCAGCCAACGCAGACATTCAGTAACTATTGGATCTCTTCCCTCCTGATTTTATAGGCAGAATATCGCCTCACTCTTGCTGCCAATGTTAAAAGTCATCTTCACTTCAGCTATATACTGTGGGGCTAAGAGAGCTCCCACTTCTGCATACACACCTACCCAGTCCCTGGGTCAATTCTCTCCCCATGCCTCCTGTGTTAATTTCAGTTCTTGCTGGAATTGGGTCACCTCCCAGTTTAGTCTCCTCTGCAAAATGCAACGGAGCTATTTTGCTTTCCTTCTCAGTTGGGTGCTAACAACTAAAATAATCTCGTAAAAATAAACTTCAGGGTGCTGAAATAGATGAGTAAGAACGGGAAATCAAGGCTGCTGCAAGTTTCCTTGAGCCTAGTTTTCCACAGGGTCTGCGTCATCTCTGTTGCACTGCAGAGCTGATCAGGTCAGGTCACCAACACACCTGGGGCAGAGCCCAGCCCAGAGAGAAGCAGGTGAATGGCTGCAGCAAGCTGCTGCAGAGAGCTGGGCCTGCAGACAGAAAAGCTCTGGGAGCTGCTCACCACAGTACCCTGGGGAAAAAAAAAAGGTGAACGTGGTGGAATATGCAGCTTTCCACGTTGAATTCCCAGGAGCAATGAAGAGAAGATCAAATTTCATTCAAGAGTTTTCACGCCAGAGCGTTTGAAAGATGAGCTGAATTGTGTGTTAAAAAAGCTTTCTTCGAGCCATTTTCAGGAATCCGGCAGGACAAATCACTTCAACACCCTTCATTAAGGGAAACTGCAAATGAAGGTGAGCTCAGGTATTGTATGAATGAGAACAGGACTAAACTGGTTACCCCAACGTGCTCAGAGGACACGTTCAGCCAGCAAAGTTGGTTCAGCTGCTCAAAGCTATTTCTGGTCTATGGAGAAAGACAAAGGGTGAAGTTATGCCTCACCTATTACGGATTTCTCCTTTAAGGTTATATTTCCTCCTGTGTTTCAGTTGGTCTCTGGCTAGGCCAACAATACCATTTAAGGTTGAAAAGTTACAATTTACATAACAAAATTATGCCTTAGTCAGAAGTTTTACTGCCAGAATAATTGCCTCATTTGAATTCAGCATTCAGTTCATTGCACTGTTTTAATGGATTCAGATTTAAAGAAAACCTTCATTTAATAGCTTCAGACAGCTACACAAGGAGGACTGCTAACTCCATCTGAACAGCTGAATGGCAGAACCACTTTCCCCTAAGTTTTCAGGCAGTGGGGAAGAAAACTTCCATTTTAAGAGAGTTTTTGGTAACAAACCTTACCTGAAAGCGTTGCTTGGAGAGAGCAAACCCTCACTCCCACCAACGTCCACACTTTGCCATGAACATCAAGAAGGATGAGTTTCTAAACAAGCAGAACTTCTCTGTGCGTCAGCAGCATGTTTCATTTCCAGCTCTGAGAATCAGAGCAAGGATCTCCAGCAGAAACTGCTTTGAACACGAACCAAGAGCCCAATCCTCCCCCCTCAGTCTACCCTATTTCTGCAACGTTTCAGTGCTGGCAAGCAGAGAATTGTGGCAGCTGCAGGTTACGTTTTTAAATATTTAAGAATACCAAATATAGTTGTTAAAAGGTGAAGTCACTGACAATTCCCTATCATACTTCAGAATAATTCTGTTTGCTTTCCTCTACAGTGTAAGTTATCAAGCTTTCTAATTCTATCTTTAGAGACAATGACTCTTCAGATCTTCATAGAAAAAACATAAAGGGTTTTCAATCCCGAACGTGTGGTTTTGAATTGCTGATAAGAGATAATTCTGCCAGGAATGATCAGCACTGAAACAACTGCCAGCACTGCCTTCTACACTGTTATTCCATCCTTAAGCCAATGAAATGAAAGGGCCAGGGTTTAGTGTTTTCTTTTTTTTTTTCCCCAATTTCTAATCAGCCATGTCCTAGGCACACAAAAACAGGATACTTACAGTTCTGGAATGACACTGCTGTTTTTACAAGTTTTAACTGCAGCTTGCTGTCACTACAGCTGGTCAGCTCCTACGCTGAATTGCTGCAAAACATTTAGACATGCACACAGCTCTCCTCTCCCTGTGGAAGGGAAGATCCATAAGCTACTGCACCACGTTGACCAGAACCTTTATACATCTTCTAAATCACAGCTGCCTAAAAATAAAATATTTCCTTGAATAGAAGCTCCAGCGCTGGAGGAAAAACTGGTAGAAAAGGTTTGATTTTCACAACTCCTTCCTAAGGTCCATAGAGAGCCTACAGGCCCCATCCTGCACCTTGGCTGGGTCTCCCACAATGCCCTGTAAAGCTAAAAGATTTCCTCTGGCCAGCAAGAACAAAAAACCCACAATATTACAATACACTCAGCACATTCACGCTGTAAGTTTTCTAGGCAAAACACCGGAAGGTTTTATTAAAGCCAATATTTCAATCAAAGCCCCAAAGTTTCCTGTGGATTCGTTTTTGTAAATACTAGCTCCAGCAGGCAAGAGATCCTAGTGCTGCTGACTGCATGTGCAGTGCCAATGACAACTCTGAAAAACCCCCTCAGGACATAGGAACACAAGGCATTAGCCAGAAAAGAGCCAGCAACAATGAAAATCCAAACCAAGCATAACCCCTGGCAGGGCACGTCTCTTCCCTGGCATCCCATCTCTCTTACAGAAAACTTAGCTCCTCTGCAGAGAACCCTGACAATTATGAAGGACTGAGTACTGCATGCGAGTTCAACCATGGTCAACCACTTGTTATTTCTGGAAGGGCTCCGTGGGTCCTTTGGGCTCGATCTCCGGTACCGCTTCCATCCCCTTTGCACTGTTGGGGCAAGCAGAGCAGACAGAGCTGCTTCAAAGGCATTCCACGGATTCTGCCGGGGCGGGAAAGTCCCAGAGTAGCAGCTGGGATGGACGATGCTCTGCTACTCCCTGGAGCTTGTTCTGGCACGTGGCAAGTGTCCAAGCTCGGAGAGAGGCGGGTTGGGAAGCACGGTGCTCCAGACAAGGGGCTTGTTCAACTGCAGCAGCTGTGGAGGCATCTGGTTTCTAGAAAAACCACTCCCTTGCAGCACTAACTTAGTGCTAAAGCAACTGCTCCTGATCCTGTCGCGCCTTCCCAGCTCCCTCCTGCACCACAGAGCAAGCAAAGAGTATCACAGACTTTGCAGGTAAACAGAGGGTAAAACAAGACTTGCTAGTCTTGTACGTAGGTTGCTCTGAAAGCAATGCCTCCCATTTATCTCCATGGAAACTACAACAGCTATGAAGAACACAATAACACTACTTGATAGAGCAAGTTCTCAACTACAAAACACTATTTTTCAACACAGTCACCACCATTAGCTGTGCATTTTTACCTGCAATGAACAAGAGCCTGCATGCCACACAAAAAATCTGCGCCAGCAGAGGTGACCCACTGTTTCACAGCTGCTGTAATGGCATCGTTGCTAAGAAAACACTGCCCACACAGTTCATCTTTCATTGGCCCAAACAGATGGAAGTCAGAAGGTGCCAGATCTGGACTATATAGTGGGTGTGGTAGGACAGTCCAGCCAAGACTGGCAATGTGCTCCATGGTCTTCAAACTGGTATGGGGCTTGGAGTTGCTGCATTGCACGAGAAAGGCTGTCTTCTTCTCTGGCCTGACTCTGGAAGTTCAAGCTTTCAGCTTACTCAGTGTTGAGATGTAGCAGTCAGAGCTTACGGTTTTGTCCAGGCTCCAGGAAATCCAGAAGGATCACCCCTTTCCTATCCCAAAAGACAGAGCACATCACTTTACCTGCTGAGAGCTGCCTCTTGAACTTTTTCCTCGATGGGGAAGCACTGGAACAGGTTGCCCAGAGAGGTGGTGGAAGCCCCGTCCCTGGAAACATTCTAGGTCAGGCTGGACCAAGCTCTGAGCAACCTGATCGAGCTGTAGATGTCCCTGTACATTGCAGGGGAGTTGGACTAGGTGACCTTTAAAGGTCCCTTCCAACTCTAAGGATTCTATGATTCTATGAAGTCACATGTTGCCACTCCATGGACTGCCATTTTGACTCTGCCTTGTAGTGGTGACACCGTGTCTTGTCACCCATAATGATGCGATCCAGGAAACTGTCATCTTCGGCCTCATATCAGTTCAACAGGCCCTAACAAAGTTGCATACAGTGTTCTTTCTGTTCCTGTGTGAGTATTCACGGGACCACCTGGCACAACCTTTGTGATATTCCAACATTGTCACCATAGTTTCCAATGCACTGAACCTGAGATTCAGCTCGGTACACAGATACCTGGCCATAATCTGCTGATTCAAGTGGATGAGCTAATTGAGATGCTCTTCATTTCATGGTGTGACAGCTGTGCATGGCCATCCAGAATGTGGTTTGTCTTTCACGTCGCTCTTGTCACTGCTGAAACGCACAGCCCACCACCTCACTGTGCTCACATTCACTGTTTGGTCTCCACAAATGTTCAGCAAGCATCAATGGATGCAATTTTTTTTCCATGCATGCAGGAATTCAATTCCACCCTTTTGTTTCACCTGTGCTTCCATGCCAGACACCATTCTGTCAGACTGTCCCTCTGCTGCCATCTGTCACATGGCAATAAAATGTAACAGAGTATTAGTGGGAAGGTTCAACCTCTACTGCCATATCACCAACATCCACCTCTGATGTTGTGGGCCAAAATAACAAAATAGGAAGCATTACTTTCGGAATAGCCCTCATATAAAAGCACTTACCATTGAGTGAGATAGAATCAATTCTTTGTTGAGCCTCAAGAGGTGCAAAGACACGTTCCCTACTTCCCAACCACACCACAGATGACACAGGGATGACAGAAAGAGGGAAACACTCAGCTGAAAGATCTCATATTCAAAGTTATCAGCTGCTCCAAAAGCATTTAGCATAGAGATGATAGAATAACACTCTGTGGTGCAACAGACTAGGATGAGAAGCAATCTTACATAAGTTATTTGGAAAAAGGACAGCAAGGAAAAATGTGGTAGTTTTATAGTGCTTCTACTGAAAGCTGTTCAGAGCAGCACAGATGTTCCCCAATTTTACAGACACAGTGATGTTTCCTTCTGAAAATGTTATCCTCCCTTACATAACATTTGATCCCTCTTTTATTAATTGCAATAGGACCAAGATCATTCCTAATATCACAGGGCAACAAATTTCCTTAAATAGTTAAGCCAACACTGATGCTATTAGTCTTCACTTCTGTACATAGGAAATGTGAATGCATGAAAGGTGGTAGGAATTAACCTTGGACTGCACTATCATTAAGAATCTCAAAGAGTTCAAGAGGAAGAATAAACAGAAGCAGATCTGAAGGCAATTCATCAATTTGTTCTTTGGAAACTCAAGACCTAAAGGAGTCAGTTCATGAAGTCGGCCACACTGCGGTATAGAGGATTTCACTGCAGACAGAGCAACCCCAGGAGGCATTCTCCAGGAGTCTGAAGGTGTTTTTGTTATAAAGAACACATCTCAAATAAGAACAAACTCCAATTCTGTATATTCCTTTCTCGGGAAGGACACAAGAAGTAAGCAAGGGTTTCAAATCATCAGGTCAATATCACCTGCAAAGTTGTAACTTGAAAAATCAAGTTTGTGAGAAACGATGGGGAAAGAAATAAAGCTGCAAGCAAGGTCAGGGCAGAGATGAGTACTCTAGGTACAGCACAAGGCACTACATTTGAGTTTGCATTGGTTTTTTTTGAGAGGGGTGATACAGATGATCATTAGGGCAAAAGCCCACGGGTTAATTTTGAACAAGAACATTGGGAGCAGGGCAGAGGAAGAATTAAAAAGCTTTGTGAAAATCACAGAGTGGCTCATTCCAGTTTTAGAATCCAAAATAGATCCATAAATTGTAGGGTAAGACTTATAAACCTGCTGAAAGGCAACAATATGTGTTAATAAAACATGCGCTGCAGGGGAGAAAGATCCCAGCATCTCCAGGCCTGGCAGTCTGACTTGAGTGTAAAAAGGTGTTTTGTGAAAAAACAAATTACAAACAAGGGTAAAGGAACAGTTCAATATACCAGATTAATTCTCAGAAGAGGATCTTCCTGGAAAAATGCTATGAATTGTTGTTTATTCACATGGTCTTCGGGAGGCACAAGGAGATTTATCGGTTCAGATAGATTGACAAAGAGAGCACACAAAGAAGCTGGCTTAACAGCAGACAGCCCCAGGTGATGCTGAACAGTAAAACACCAGCCTGGAAACTAAAGACATGCCTCAAGAATCAGCCTGGAGAACAATTTGATTTTGTTACAAATGACCTTAGCAGGAAAACTACCGAAATGACAGGCAATACCAACACAGAAGAGACACAAAGCATCCAGTAATAGAAATGGAGAAGAATTTTGAAGTACAGATGGTGATGCACCAGAAAGCTCAACACTAGGAAGTGCTGGAGTTAACTGAAAAAGACAGCATGGCTACCACAGGCACATCTATGACACAGAGGCAAATGAAGGCAAATCTGTGATGTTTTCAGTGCATCACTGAAAAGTCCTCCTGTAAGATCTCCTTTGGAGTTCAGCACACAGTTTGTCTGAGTCAGAGGAGATTCACCCAGACTGAGAACACTAACAGTCACTATCCAAGAAGCTACCAGAAAACACAGGGGTCATTTAGTGCAGCAAAACCATAGGTGAGGGGATACAGCTGCATTTTACAGAATACAGCAAGAGGTAAAACACTGGAAATAACTGGTACTTATGCAAAAAAAATAAAAAACTGATAACACAAGCTTAAACAAACATACATGCTGGCATGAGTGTTCATTCTGGGAATCAAAGGAAGGTTCCTAATTGCACAGTTAGATCTGTCATCTTCAATAATGGCTTAATCTATAGAAGAGAAGAAAAGATGTAATTGTTTTCAGGCTGGACTTCTAAGTTTACAAAAAAGATTATGAGATACTCCTTGGGAAAGCAAGGAGCTGGGCAACCCAGGGAGTCTTTTCCAGCACTAAATTACTATGAGACTAACATAGCAAGCACGTTGTCTACATAACCACAAGGAACAAAGGTCAAAGATTACTTTAAACCCACATGAATTTTGGAAATGAGAAAGCTGTCTCTCTTCATCCAGATTGAAGATGTTTAAGAGTCTTGGTTTCAAAAGAGATATATGTATTTTTTTTTCCAAGTAGCCTGAATTCAAACAAACTGGCATGTTCTTTCATTTGCATAAGGACAAGTTGTTCTCTACAGTGTTCCTATAACAAGACGGTGAGAGGCGTTCACTTAATTGTCACATAAGCACAAGTGCTTGAAATCGGTCGTGCATTTCTTCTTAACAAGAGACACAGGAGAGCGAGCGATACAAAATTTAAGATTAAACTAATCCAATTACTTCCTCCATACTAAGACTAACCACAACAATGATTGCCAGCATTTCCACTTGCTGTAAGCTGACTGCATATTTTAAAGCCTACTATGACAAGCTATTCTCCAATTAAGTTTTACTTCAAAGCCATATTCCCAAATTACTTTACAGCTGTTACTAAAAAAAAAATAATCAAAGGTTTCTCCAAGTACAGTACCAGCTGTATTCAATGTGTAGTTGTCATTATCAAATAAAAGTGTCAAAGAACATTTCTGCCCTTAGGCCATTACATTTCACTTAAAGATTATCCAAAGTAAAGACTGAGAACAACCAAGTGACACGCAAGACAATAAAAAACCCAAGGAGAAGGCCAGACTTGTGCTTAATATTTAGCTACAGGCAGCTGGTCTGTTCGTACCGTTTGACTTGATGGAAGGTGGAAGATGTGGAATTCAATGGTTCCCTGTGGAGGCCAGCTCTGCAGGAACTCTTCATCATATCTACCCTCCAGCTAAGGCACGCCGTCACAGCCAGTCCATCCTGGTTTCCATGCAAGGCTCCCTCCTCAGCTCTCCTTGACCTGCACAGAGCTTCACAGTGTCTCTCCCACCTATAAACTGAAAAAACATGAGAGAAATAGCATTGTGTTTGTGTACAGTAGGGATTGGTGGCACAGATGATCAGGACAAGGACCCCTTGGAGAGAGGACAGAAAATATACACTATGAAGATATACTACATATGTATTACACACAGAGACATACACATAGATAAGCATAAAAAACCTTATACAACTTATACTTAACATCATGCCATTACTGCAGCTGCAGTCTCTGAACACCAGTAAAACAGAAATGAACACCCCCAACAACAGCCTGCCTGCACAGACACTGCTTTGCCTTATATATGGCTGCAGCCCTACCTGGGCACCTCCCATGGGACACACTGTCTTCCAAGCTCCACGCAAACAGGACACGTAAGATCTTTCTGCTTGTTAGCATAGGATCAGGCTCAGAAGGGAAATCACTGCTAGCAGTAAGATTTGATGCTGCCAGAGGAGTTACGTTAGCTTTCTAATCAAAAGAACATGGTGGATTTCATAAGAGGACAAAAAACATGCCACCATGAAGCCTCCAAACCTCCTGAAAACTGCTCTGTCTTTGCATCACACGCAGATAAGACAGCAGATTTCACCAAAACAAAACTGTTCTGCAGTATCTCTCTCACACTAGGTTGCTGCCTGCTACGCCTTGTCCTTGGGGCAGACACCATCACCAGCACTGCAATGTACTTTGACGGTGGAAGAACCACCACCATCACATTGGAACATGAAGTGACGCAATAAAAGAGCCCTGGAAGAACTCAAATATTCAAGCCTGAGCTGCCAGTAGGCTGCTTTCAAGATTGTTTGCTTCCTCCTCTCTAGAGAGCCAGACACAACGATGCCATAATGAAGGAATGCCACATGAAGATGCCATAAAGCTGTGACCCCACAATATTTGGGATTTAGTATAGCAGGTTGTTCTCCTTTTCAGCAGCTTGGCCCAGTGCTCTTTATGCTACCTTACTTCTGCAGCAGCACCTCCACAGCAGAGCCTGGCAGAGGCTGCAACCTTGTGTTTGCTGGCAGCAGAGCTCCTGCAAGGATGGAGCCTCTCACATCACCTCTTCTGCAACATCTGGAGACTGCAGAACTGCACCTACCTGTGCACAGCTCAGTTAATCGGTGCCTGACCAATGTGGTTTACAACTCAGTGCTGCCACCAAGCACCCGTGGCCTGGGAATCCTCTCCAATTTGGTAGCCACATTCAGGATGACTTTCTCAGCAGAGAAACACAAGTTGGTTCATCTCCAGCTGGCTTTATGTCTGCTATAGGAATTCCACCATTCCTTTAGCGGTGGGGAATGAGAGGTTAATCATTTGCCTATGTTTGAGTAAGCAGGAGCCTAAAATAATACATAAAATATTATACAAACACATTCCAGTTCTTCATGAAGCAAACTCTGCTGAGCTCTACACAATGCAAAGAAACACACTGAACTGAGAAGGCCGAGGTGTTGCACTGGCAGAGCTGGAGGATGAGAGCATGCCCTCTTCTCCATGAGTTCAGAAAGACAAGAAGTTAAACTTACATGGTTACCACTGCAGAAAACAAAGCTTTGTAGTTATACACCATCTTCATTAAACTACCCAGAGCCTATGACAAGGACCTACCTGCAAGGGCTAAACCTAGGCACAAAAAAAAACAAAAAAAAAAAAGTGTTTTGTGGGCTGTAAAACATATTTCTAAACAGTAATTCACAGGAAAAAAAAAGCACATGCCTACTGCTTTACGAAAATCACAAGTTAAAACTCAAAATCATTACTTTCCCATGAACCACCAGCAAAAGGCATTGAAATTCTGACTTTTATCCAAGCTTTTGTCTGGCTTTGCCTTCTGGCTCTACTGACACTAGCATTTCAGACTCAGCAGGAACTGTATCACAGAAACATTATTATATCCACACCCAAATAAATGCAAACATACCGCTTTAAGAATGCCAGTCACTTTTCCACTAGCTAAAACTCTCCCCGTGTATTCCTGTTTGAGCACATGCTTTGTCCTAGTCCTACTCCTTTGCAGATCAGAATGAAAAAAATAAAAAGAGAAACTGAAAAATAAGTGATACAGAGGAAACAAATACAGTAATTTTATTTACAGCAAAGAGCTTGAAAAGCAAAAAGCATCATGCAAATTTGTTCAGGCTGGGGCAGCCACAGCCCCAATCCAAGCGCAGGCATCGTATCGTGGGATGTCATGCACTTCAGAAAGGACTAGCACCTACCAGAGGAAAGCAAAAGCTGGCAAAATAGATACAGCCAAGTTCACATGGACAGTGCAGCACAGATCCAAACAGAGCTCCATACAAAGCGTGCTTTTTCCTCTCCTCTAGCTGCTGGTCTATAGAAAAGAGCTGGAATGGACTATTATTGCCAGTGATCTACTGACAAATTCCTACTGTGGAAGTAGTAAAAAGCAGTGCTTGTGAATTAAAAAGGGGGGGAAAAAAAAAAAAAACAGCATCCAAGCTAGCACAGAGATACTTACTGCCTTTTAACTACCATAGCATTTCTTAAACGAGACTGATCCTTATCAGGTGGTGCTTCTCTTGTTTGCTTAGTTTTGCACAGAGTTGGGTACAGCCTGAAAAGGGAAATACAGATGCACAGAGACACAGAACAGAAAGGAAAATAAGAACCTAATCTTGCTCTCCTTTTCTGAAACCGCCCCCAAACATATGCCTTTATGCATATGATGTGGGAAGGACTGATTTTGGCAGCATGAAGCATCACACTCTCTCAGCAGCGGACAGCAGATCGCTGAATGGTCCCATGAACTCCCCACTTACCCCCCTTTCTGAACTGCTCCTGCAGTATTAAATGTCATGACAGGAGGGGTATTCATCTGGGCAGCAATTCACTACAGCTGTGATGCTCACAGGTGTTGCAGCAGCTGAAGCTTTACTGCAGGAGCAGTGTGTCTTAAGCAGTAGCAACAGTAATTGATAGCATATTTCAAAGGATGGGCTCACTCTTTCAGAAAATTTGCTTTCTAGGAAGCAGGCAGTGGCCTAGGGACTGGCTGTGAGCAGAAACCCCGCTGTTGCTAAGAGCAGAATAGCACCTGCCAGCCTGGGCACCCCACCTCCAGGCAGGGACTGGCGTTGGGATGCTCTCCAAGCACACAGCACCATGGCACTGGCTCAGCTGGGCAGCGACCAGCACGCTCAGGATGCAGAAGAAAGCAAAGGCAAGTGTTTCAAAGGAAACTCAGCAGAGTTAACACTGAGATATAGTCATTGGAAGAGACTTAACTGAGGCTTTACAATACAGATCTTTGTTTGGTCTCTACCAGATAGTCCGTGACAGCCCCTGCATCCAAACACTTTGCTTTCTCCTCAAATGCAGCAAGGACCTGGGATTTTGCAGGGTGGATCCAACGCTGCATTTACTTCAAACTCTTCTTTAATCAGTTTCTTTCTAAAGCAGCCTCAATCTGAGGCTGTGGCAGTACATTTGGGTCCCAATTGCACCACCTATTCACACCTGGTGTCAGACAGCTGCAGCTGAAGTAAGCTGAACGAGGGCAGTGACCAGCTCCATGCTACAATGAGGGTTTTTCAACCCAAAGATCTGTTCTGGAAGCAGTACCACTCTTCCAAGCTCATTCAACCAGTCTCTTTCACTGACTGGCTCACTCCAAGCTAGAAACAAAGCAAAAAGTGGAAAAAAGAAACCAAAACCCAACCCCCCACACACACCACAGGAAAAGAGCAAGAGGGTTCGGAGAAAATCACATTAAAAGCAGTCAAAAAGAAAGGCAGGGCAATATCTGCCCATTTTAAGCACCTTAGAGAACTGCTTTTTAACACCAAGTTCATGAGCTGGATTTGACTCTTCATTTAATAAAAGTCTTAAGAGAAAATGAGCATGTTTGAACCACAGCTGCCGTGCCTGCCTTCTGAAGCCTCATGCCTCAGCTTGCTCTCTGATGTTCAAAAGCTGCAACTTCACATGGACCTGACTTTATCTAATCTAAAAGCAATAAAGCTGCCACAGGGGCTCCAAGTGAAAGCAACACGTGCAGCCTCCTGTGCCTATTTGCACACCAAAACCTGCTGCTACCGCTGCTTCTCCTCACTGGAAACCCAAGCTGGCCAAATGGCAGATCTCACTGCCACTGTCCTGGGGTCTGGACCCCATTGAATCCACTCCAGTCCTTTCCACAGCTCCTCCAAGCTCCTGTCCATATTCCATTTCCCACATACCACCAGAATGAACATTCATTAAGTGAAATTTGAAGCTTCCCATGTAAATTAAGGCTTAGACACACATCAGCAGGGTGTTGTGGAATACAGCCCGGCCTCATGACTGTTCTTATCACCTTGGGATCTCCTCCTCCTCTTCCTCCCAGCACTTCATGTGGCAGAGACCAGTGCTCATACAAGGAAGGACGTTTCCATCTGAATCAGCTTGAGGAGCTGAACTAGAAGAAAATTAACCTAGAAGATGTAGGTTCCCACCACCAGACCCAAAGGGCACTAGCAAAGCACAGTAGGACAAGGTTTTCATCAACTGGGACTGGGTTCAACCACCTCAAATCCACACCTTGAAGCATGCCATGAGGTGTCTGCCCACAAAGGGTTTTTTATTTCCATTGACTGGAAAGAACGTAAACTTTTGAACACACATGTAAAATATAGAGTGTTTTGGAAGAGGAGAACACGAGTGTGGGCTCCAAGGCAAAGCTGGGTTGCTCACCACCATCAAGCATCAGTACCTCCTGCAGCAATCAACAGATTAAGTGCTCATTCTAATGAAGCACTACAGGAAGAGTCTGACTGCCCTTCCAAGACCACATCAATAAAAAATTAAATGTTTCCAATTTGTAGTTCTGGTGTTTGCCCTCTTTCACGTGTGGTTAGTGTTGGAATGACCAAGGCATCCCCTTTCCCCTCAAAAGGAAAATCTCAAAAGGGAAGAAGAAGAGAAGATAAGCTCTACTGCACCTTGTTGACTCTGTTTTAATACTGGAAATGATCACTAAAATGTTTCCTTCGTTCAACTATTCCTGAAAGGCTTCAGCTGTCTTGCAGAATTTGTTTAAGGACATCATCTGTTGCTCAACTGGGAAGAAGTTAAGAACTGGCTCATTAGATTCATTCTGCTCGACCCAAGAGGAAAACAAAAACAGTAAATCCATTATTTGCCAACGCTGCTGCAGTGCTGATGACAAACACACAGATCACACATCACTCCACTCTCTGCAAAGCTACCACCTCCTTTGGCACTCGTTGTCACCGCATAATCTGCAATGTGCCCCGAATGATAAGCAGGGGGTGGTTGAACATCGCCGAGCCAGGCTACAGCTGCTGGGTTACTAGGTGTGGGTAAAGACACTGCAATGCATTTAGGGCCACGTGATCCATGAGCCACAGCTGAATTATTTAGCATATAAAACTAGATTTGTTTTGCCATGCAGATTGTGAATTAATGAAAGCTCAGCTGAAAGGCTACTTTCTTGGGACGAGGAGAAGGAGAAAGCTTCCAGAAGCCTTCCTATTATAGAAGCAATAGAGCTGGCTCCAAAAATAGTAGGCAAGCACTCACAGAGCTCTGGAGACGTTGTGCCCTGGTTTTATAAGGCTGAAGTCTCACTGGATTGCTCCTCTACACGCAGAGAACGCTAGAAACGATTTAAAAATGCAGAAGTGATGTTAAATTGGGAGTTTTAGGACAAACGCCAGAGAAATCTAGACAGTCTAGATGAAAGACATCAACCTGAATACCAATAGGGAGCAACCTGTCCCACTTTAGAGACAGATAAAACCAGAAAGAAGAATCCTATCTTTCTCAAGAACACAACGTTTGCTAAAGATCATGGTTATTTACAACAATGACGTTGCAGATTAGGATCGTCGACATCAATTTCATCACCCTGCTTTGCTTTTGGATGTCAGGGACCCTGGCTGGAGAGGTTCACTTGACTCATTCTGGCACACGTTTGGTCGATTCATTTTTTGCTGCAACAGCTAATAAATAGACCATCACATGGCCTGGCTGACAGTGATTATGCACCAGTTAGCCAGTAACAGTTTGTTAGTGATCCAACAGAATAGCACAACCCACTCTCATTCTTAATTTTGAGTCTTCTTTGCTCCCTGCATCATGGCACACAATGCACAGTATTAAATGAAGTATTAAATGGCTTCTAAAGGAGAAAGCCAATCCTTCACCTCACTTCTAAATATCCTCTACATAAGTAAATCCAGTTCCCTCTTCCAAACTTCATTAATAGGGAAAACTTCACTGTAAGTGACCTGGTATTAAATGCTAAATTTATCAGCTTTCACATTTAATTTCCACAATATGTCTCTAATTGGTTTGTATGGCTCTGACTGGCTTGGGCCAGCCTTTGGGATGACAGTCCTACATCACTGCCAACTATCTCCCAGCAAAACCCAGCCTTACAAGAAGGTGCATCCATTCGGCCAGCTCATTGGAGAGCTGACAAGTTACAATATTCACCACGCAACTCAAAAGCATACAAATTTTTCCTAGTGGTCTCCAAAACCACATTCAACAACTGGAAGCCCTGCTACAGCAAGGGAAACACTGGGTTAAAGACAAGACTTAAGCCAAAGTGCTTTATAAGTAACTGTGACATTTCTGTGTAATGTTTCTGTATTTCAAAATGCCCAATTTTTGGTAATACGCTCCTAATCCACCCTGTTTTCACACACCAGCCTCTTCCACAACTTTGCACCAATGCGTCTCATGATTTGTCATGGAATCTTAAAATCCTTTCAAATTTTTGTATAAACCAGAAGACTGCTGATGCCCTTCATGCTTCCATAAAAAAAAA
>WBMW01006236.1:207639-258340 GCA_013396635.1 Penelope pileata | reverse complement strand
AAAAAAAAAAAAAAAAATGACAGCAGCTTCCAAAAACCTTGTGCTTTACAAACTTTGGAAAACAGTAAAACCAAGTATACCCAACTTCAGGGCAGATATTGCATGCAACAGGAAGCTCGAACTATTTTGCACTTAACATTTCATAGCTCAAGGCATCATTAGTTCTGCTGAGGACAGAAAACTTCCAACAGA
Source organism: Penelope pileata (assembly GCA_013396635.1). Classification (NCBI taxonomy): domain Eukaryota; kingdom Metazoa; phylum Chordata; class Aves; order Galliformes; family Cracidae; genus Penelope; species Penelope pileata. The sequence goes on along the minus strand of WBMW01006236.1, from coordinate 258,148 downwards.
ACAGATTTGTTAAGAGTATTTAAAAACAACCCACCCACAAAAAACACACCACCACCTACACCCTCTCAAGAAGCATTGGGTTCACTCCTTTCCAGTGGTATCTTCCTCGATAAATAAAATTCAGGAAGAACAGGCTGCAATCTCAGACCAAAAAAGTTAATTACTCATTAGCATCAGGTTCTAACATGGTTTATAGATGCATTAATGAGAAGAAAATGCTGTTCTGATATGTAACTTGGTTCAGATGTAGAGCTAGCCATATGCTACAAAATATACCCTAGAACTCAGAACATTTGCACAGCATCAACTCTAGCAAAGCAGCCTGGTCCTATGTATTTCTCAGCTATCCAACTCCAGCAGCAACCTGGCATACCACATCCCACTTGGAATTGATTCATTTGTCTACAACCAAGCAATAGGTGTCAAGAAGACAGCCTGGATTTTGGACATGGAGGTGTAGCCCTGCTTTTATCAACAAATCCCACCCACTGCTGCCCAAAAATGCCTTCACTGTGCTTCACTGAGCAGCTCAAACTGCCTCAGCTCATACACCAGCAGCCTGAGAACCCACTGATGTGTAGTCAAAATAACTCACTGCTATCATTTCCTTAATTACTGCCATCAGGTGAAGGCAGCAAGGCAGGGGGACAGCAGGGATGGCCTCTGTGGGACACAGCCAGCTCCAAGGGTCCCACATAGGGCCCAGCCCAGCGAGTGGCACCTCTAGGGGAACGTACTGAAGAAGGGGCAAAGCACCAGAGAGAGAGGAAGGGAGAAAAAACACCAAGGTCAGAGAAAGAAAGGGAGGATGTGCAGGGGAATACCGGCACCTCCTGAAGGCATGAAGTTGGGCATGAGAAAGGGGGAAGGAAAGGTGTTGGTTTAATATTAATTTTTATTTCTCTCTCTCTCTACATCTATTTTAACTGGGAATAATTTAATTATCTCCCATCTCGAGTCTGCTTTGCCCACAATAGGAGTTGTTGAGCAATCTCCTGATCCCATTTTCTGCCCCTGTGCCACTGGGGTGTGAGCAAGCAGCTGGGCAGGCAGCTGGCTCAGGCTGACCCAGCACACAGCTTTTTGCAAAACTGACAGAAATTAAAAGTTCTTCTGCCTTAGCTAAGTGCCTGTGCTGTTTGACACCACACACAGGAATCATACATCTTCAATTAGATTGCACATCAAAGGCTGCCAGTCTTCATTCTTTAGTAGAAGATGAATCTGTTGTGGTGCCATTTGCTCCATACAGGCAGGATCAGTCAAGCCAGCAGCATGTTTTTCACCTACCACTGCGTGTTGTGCTAGTGCCTCTCCAACAGCCCCAGGCCTGCAATGTGAAGTTATACACGTGTGTAGCAGGACAGCAGGGTGTCAAAGCCAGCAAAATGAAGATGTCATCCAAACCAGTGACAGCAAAACGACAATGTCATCCAAACACAGCCACACGGGTGGAGGATCCAGGGAGCAGCATCTGGATGCAGAGGATGTTTCTCACTGCCAAACTGCTTAGTGGGTGCAAAACACAGAGTCTGGTCAAATAGAGCTTTGGAAAACCCAAAAGCACAAGTACACGACCAGTGACACGTTAAGGCCAAAGTGCTGAAGATGAAGACAGAGGGCAGCCAATAGCACATGCTAAAAACCATTCTCAGCCAAAGTATCTGCTTGTTTTTATACAAGTTCTTAAAGGAAGAACATACACGGAACATCTTCTGCTGAAATAACACAGCCAGAGATAAGCTTGGTGTTTTGGCAGGTAAATGGCAGGACAGACCAGCATTAAACACAGTATTTGTTCCATGATTGTTTCAAAAGGCTGTTGAAACATGCAAGCTAATTTAGAAACCTACCAGTCCTGTGGATCATTACTTTTTTTTTTTTTGGCTACATTATAAAGACTTTTTCCATTAATAACTCAGAGTTACTTGCTGCAAAAAACAGTTTCATTTTTCAGAGCCTTGCAGTTGATGTGCCTAGCAACTGACACGATGAAATTTTTAGAAATTCCAAGCATAGCACAAATTCTGCCATAATTTATATTTCAAAGAAAAAAAAAATAGAGAAAGCCCAAAAAATAGCATCTAAATTTCAGTATAGTTTGTGCATGTCCAAGAACCCTGGTAACTGTGAGGATATGTGCTGCATCTCTCTCACTTTTCATCCTTACCTTCAAAATTCTATGATACATACCTGCACTTTCAGACTCAATAATGGAAAAGCATTCTTATAAGCAAAGCAAACAGGGAAAAATATGTTACTGGATAGCTCAGTGCTCCCCGTTGCTCCCTCCCCAATACAAACAATACTGTCTTCTCAAGGTTTCCACCTCTTGGACAAAACATTAAAAATACAGATGAAAATAAGGAAACAAATCAGCAGGAAATCGAGCCGAAAATAGAGTACCCCAAACTGTTTTATTTTATAAGGGTGGTTGAACTGAACCAGATTTCGAGCTGGGGATTGTTACTTTGCTGTGGAAGCACTCAGCACATTTTTAGGCTTCCCAGCAGAGCAGCCAGTGCAAGCACACCGTGCAACAGAAGAACATAACCTCACAAATTAAACGTGCCAGCTCCAGAGTTGCTGCTCATCACAATGGCTTTCGTCAACGAATTGCTACCAAAGCCCTTCCCTGAAAGCCAGCTGCAATCTGCCAGCCCGAGAACTGAATTACCAAAGCAATAATCAAGCTGTATCAGCTTGATCTCTCACCATTTAACATCTCGTACTAATTTTCTGTGAGCCTGCAGGATATAGTTTCAAATAGCTCCCCCAAGAAAATAAGTTACAAGCCTTAGGTTTTTTTTGTTTTTTTTTTTTTCCCATTCTGAGCCATCCCTGCACTATTTCATAGCTCTGATAATTGTACCACTGACTAACCTCCAACTGGGAATAACTGTTTTTATCATCACTATTAAAAACAGTCCCTCACACTGTTAGGAATCTGGGAACTCAGCGTAGCTGCATCCCACCCTTCAGCCTCTCAAAACACTACAGAGCAATGAAACTATGTGCTGAAACCAGAGGATCCCTGTGCTGAACAAATGCTGTCATTTGGGGGTAATTACAACTGCTTCCTCGGAGAAGGCAGCCATGGAAATTTGGTTATTGATTTTAGAGGGGCAAGTGACAGGAGATCTTGCAAAACCAAAGTGAAGATCTTCCACACTGGACTGGGAAAGTTGAATTATTTTTAGAAGTGCAGCAGAAAGGTGTGTGCTGTGAAGCCTCACACGTGCGCCCAGTCTTGTAAGCTGTTGGTTTGTTTGTTTTTTAAAGCACGAGATCCATCTGCAGTTTTCATTTCCTGATAGCACATTATCTGGGTTTTTACAGATGAGCCAGAAGAGTGACCGACCGCTCTCGGAGAAGCTGCAAGATGCAAAGAAATAACAGCTGAAAGAACAGTGGATTTAAAAAACAGCTTTTAATTATCTGGAGGTGCAGTTGCCAAGCAGACAGCAGAGGCTGTGCATCACGTACAGACAGGAAAGTTCCCCTGGGTTTATTCCACAGCCAATTACAGTGGATTAACCTATTAGTAAGAGTCGGGTTTTTTTTGGATGCAAGTTTCAACAACCTGAAAAAATCACTGCCACTCGTACTGACACACAGGACCAGCAATGTGTTTTATCACACTTCCAGTCATCACTGCCCATAAACACACCCTACCAGGGACCTCTCCCTCTTTTTTAATGCATCTTCTGTCATCGTTTCCCTCGGAGATCAGCATCCCTCTTGGCTTCCTGCTTCAAGTATCATTTATACACCCATTCAGATCACTGTCGGTGTTGTTAAAGAGGAGCAAACACCTCCAAACCTTTACACAAATCCTCACACAACCCCCCAGGTGCTTTCTGTTATTCACTTCTGCCTCTGTGAGATGTCACTGTGCAACCTCTGTCAAACAGCAAAGCATCGCCGCGCTGAGGAGCAGCTTTCCAGGATCCCTGTGCTGAGCACTGGGTGTGCCTACTTTTGTTTGGTATCAAGTTCATTCTGCTGGCTCCGTTACACGGATAGTGAAGTTTTTTCCCCCACCTCCAAAAACATCTGTTCCTTTTCTAAGTTCTCCAGACTTCCTTCCCCTTGACCGTATCACAGAGCCTCTCCTTTGAGCAGGGCTGCCTTCTTGATAGTCCATCACCATTATCTTGTTGTTTGCTGCCAAGCGATGTGAAACACTAAATCTTGCAGAGCTTCCAGCCCTTTCAGCTCGAGGCCAGGCACCAAATTCAAGCACTCTGTTGCTAACCTCCTTCCCTGCCTCTTTTTTCAACACTCCACAGCTTCCTGTCCTGGGAGGCAACCAAACTGTCGTCAGAAATGCCAGGTTCTGTTAAACATCCTCGATTCCTGTGACACTGAACACTCAAAACAATTAGGTTCCTTCCAAATCTTGCCCTGTAACAGCTTTTATTCCAGGAAGCCCAGAGATCAGTATAAATTATTCCAGCACGAAGGAGTTTTAGCCAGTCGCTTCCTAAATCCCACAGCATTTCAGGCTTGGCACGAGCAGCCATCCGCTCAAGCACACAGCACAATGTCACCCCTCAAAACCCCACTGTTCAACCCAAAGGCACTTCCCCCCCCCCCCCTTTTTTTTTTTTTTTTTTTTTAAAAAAAAAGGGTGAGTCAGCTGCTAACTGAAAGTGGCAATGCTTCATTTAGCACATCCACTTGTTAAACTGCTCACAGCATGCAAATAAAACGCCGCATTGTGCAAAAGTCATTCGGTCTCCCCGTCCGGAGATATGAGCAATGGAACTGGGGCCAGAAAAGAGAAACTTGGAACAACATGCAAATATTTCAGTCCCTTGCTCCCAATATTCACATACCACACTGAAGCCCATAGCAGTGTCATGCAGAGGGGTGACCACTTTGAAAATCTGTTGTACATAACGGGTGGGAAAACTACCATTATCTGTCTTTGCCCCAGCACTGCACCCTTTTATTTGTAGTTATTACTGCAAACTGCTTTTTTTTCCAGACAATGGTTGTGTTATTATAGGTACCTTCATGCCGTGCCAAAGCACATACACACAGCAATTCAGAACAATCAGCCTTGTTTTCATGGGAGCAAAGGTTGCAGCCAAATGAAATGGGTGGAGATCACATTAAACAATCTTGGAATCTGCTAATAGGATATAGGAAAATGTGACCAGAATGCAGATGCAGAGTTCCCCCCTTCCACCTTCCAATGTTATGGATAAAATAAAAGCTTTGGAAAACCAATTAAAACTGTTTGAACAACATGAAGCAAGAAAAAGTGGCCTCAGTACGCTCACAAGAGAACATGCTACTGAGCTCTTTAAAATAAGGAAACAAAACATCGTCCTTCCAAAGGTCTGAAGCCAAGGAGCAAGTTTTCCCACCCCAGAACACCACCTGCTTGAAAAATCCAGGCTACCTGCTGGATGTCTGCTTATCCCCAGTAAACAGCAGCTTACCACGATGAATGTTCCTGCCTTAAAAGACAGCATCACATCCTCCTCTGTCTGAGAGGGGAATTTTCATACCGAAACACCTTGCTTGGTCAGCTGTAACCTGCATTCCCCTTGTTTGCTTTTGAGATGTGCGTTAGTCAGCTTTCTCCTTCACAAACCTGATCGTGCCTCTGCATGATCATACGCTGAAGTCATGTCCTTGAGCCTGTGACATCAGTCTGTTGCCATGGAAACGTACAGGGCAGTCCAAAATTCAGTATTATGGCATCACTGCAGGATCAGGCAGCAGATCAAGCCAACGCCTGAGAGCTGGTTAATGCAGCACAAACAGCTGAGGCATTACAATCTAAATGCTACAGTCAACTGCACTTTATCTTAACATTCTTCATAAATAGGGCTGGAAACCTCTTGTCAAGAAAGATGATCCAGGCTGTCATTAACGTCATGACAAACAGGCCAGCCGTGATGCATCGCTGAAGAAGGGCAACATGTTTCCAAGGATGGCCACAAAGTACGAGGGAAGTTCAGCTCTCTGAATAGAAGCTACCATCTGTTCCTACAGCAACACCAGACCTGCCTAGAGAGATCATTCACAGAGAAACAGGGCTGGTCCCTGTGGCACCCAGACCAGGTGCTAGGCTGCACGCAGTTTTTCTGGAAATCAGAGAGTGCAACGTCACAGCACTGTCACTCTTCCCCAAAAAAAGGCATTACATAAGATGTGGATCTTCAAATTCAAGCTTTGGATGTGAAGCAAAGATCAGTGCATCATTAACCCGACCTATAACAAAGTAGTGTACTAGTTAAAAAAGGGTGGTACCTTCAGGCAGTTGTTACTCCATGTAGTGTTAGACATTACAGTTCTGTAGGTTCCTCACACACTCACGAGAACGGCATTTCTGAAGAGCAAAAGGGAAGGAAAAAGGAAATTAGTTACAAGTTAATGGTGTTGCAATGATCAGCCAGCCCATGAAACCAAGGAGATCCACCAGTTTAACACATAAAGAACACAAGCCAAGAACACTGCTCATTTACCCACTGCAGAGGGTACACAGGAACAATCAATACAATGCTGGCAGGCAGGAAAACACCAATTTGAGGGAGTCTTCAGTGTTGACTGAGCAAGTACACCCCAAAGAGTCCATCTTCTGTCCAAGGCAGCCACCATGATAAGCCCCACCAGGAGAAAGTTGCTTCAGCAGTCCCAGGCTGTAGGGACAGCCAAGAGGAACTACAAAGCTCACAGCAGCCACACTAGACCTGCTCCTTCCTTTACCTGCTCCTCCATTCACATCAAGCACAGGTGTCGAGGGGTCTGGCTGCTGCTTTCCAGTCTCTCTAAGACCCAAACCCCAAGAGCTCGCAGCCTGATCGCTTCTGCGTGCTCAGCCTCCGTGTAAACACAGCCACTCCCTGTGCACTCGACCGGTTTCAGTTCACCTCCTTCCGCTTTCTCTTATAAATCCACACGTCTTCTACAACTCACTCAACACTTCCTCCTGCAGAGCTGACCTCCATCCTTCCCATAACCTCAGACGCACCCGCAGTTTCTTAACAGTGCCATCAGCAAGCTGTAGGCACAACAAGTAACCCTCACCTGCCCCAACCCCCCCGCCCAGCTCCCTGGTTATAATTACCCCATGCCATGTTATCTAACACCAAACACAAGCCTCAGGGCTGGGAACCAGCTTTTTTCCCCTCTTCAATGCCACACACCCCAGTGGTGTTGTATAAATAAATTCCACAACCTGTTGGAGCGTGAGTCTGAGCTTGATTCAGACCTGAATGAGACCAGTTTCTGGATGCCAGGCCCAAACACCTTCACTCCTTGCTCCCAGCTCACTGTAGCAACCCCGACTTACGCAATCAGCCACCAGCGCCCAACACCACGACAGCTAATTGCTGCTACAGACCTCAGCTGCAGAAAAAAAACAACACTTAAATCCCTCCACTTTTAAATACAAATTGCAAATTATAAAGGGACGTGCAGGCAGGAGGCACGCTGCTGTCACTCAGCCCTCACGTCGACAAGTGCCACGTGCCAACGCCACCAAAGCATCCAGACCTGCTCCATCCTCAGCCCTTAACACCCAGCGTGTCACCCAGCTCCAAGGCTGTAGCACTGCAGCAGCTGGGATCCTGGAGGCAACCCGAAGCCAAGGGGATTTTAGAACAAAATAAAGCCAGCAGGCTTCATCTCCATGGAGCTCCTGCAACATAACATAGGCTGAACAAGTTACCGAGGGCAGAAGTCTTTCTCACCAACGGCCTAGGAAATTCAGATTGAAGTCTGATAGCTTTCTCCCTTTCCTCTGTGTAGAGATTTGATGCTACGCAGCCCAAAAGAATCAATCCAGACTTTACAACAAGGAAATCTTGCTCACATGGACATCCACAATCATGTAGATTTATGTTGTCATGTACTTTTTCCCAAAAAAATCTCCAACATTAGATAATTTGCCTTCAGCTTATTTTCTACGATCGAGACAGACCGTACCTAAGTGATGGACACTGAAGCCTCCTGGTAGCCCCATGCACCCATCCCAGCTGACACCGGAACGCAGAAGCCTGTGGACACCCAGCACCCACCTCCCCACCACACACGCTGACAGAAGCAGCCCTCCCCAGCTTCCAGCTGCTCAGCAAAGGGGCAATCACACCCCCAAAGCAAACACACGAGAGGAAGGAAATGCTGAGGGCAGGGTTCAACCATCAACAGGTAAATAAAGGCCAGAGAAGACTCAAGGCTGGATGGCTGCCAGTGGAAGTTTGGTTAACAAGCTTCAAGAAACTGAGCATGGGGAAGACAACTTCTCCACTCCAAAAGGCCACAAGAGCCCTATCAGCTTGCCCAGACCCAAGGGCAATTCCCAAATCTGAAGAGCAGTGCTGGGAAGTCCAACAGACCTTTTTGAGAAGCAGGACTTGCACAAGGTTCATGTGGTCTGCAACATTCTCCTGAAGCAACAGTGGCCAACAATGAGCTGGGTCAGGCAGCCCTGCTTCTAGGCAGCTCCCCAGGCCTGAATCTTGTTGGTTCTTTTTTTTTTTCCCCAAATAATATCCAATCCAACCTGCCAGCCTCCTGTCCCCACAATATCAGCGCACAAAAGTGAATGCAGAGCAGTGATCAGCTACATGTTTCCAAAGGAATATGGTGTTTTTTCACCCCCATAGAAACAAATACTTCCTTAAAAAAAAAAAAAAGGTGATGCAGTTTGTCTCATTAAGAGACCCATATTGTTCTTATCAAAGCATGGATCCACTCCAGTGCACTATGCACACGGCAGTTTGCAAAGCACGTGTGGGTCTTTCTCTCTGAAAGCCATGCCATAAAAGCAAGACCTGACTAAGGGGCCTCACACTCTTTAATTCTTTGAAATCCACCATCACTTCACCTTCAGCTATTCCAAGAGCTTAATGCTGCAGCTGGACCCAGACGGAGTTATTCTACATGATCAACCCAGCAGCCAAGTTACAACCAACACAACCAAGCCCAAACTTACAAAATCTATCAACATAAAAAAAAGCACATTACTTTTTCTTTCCCAAGACGCTGCACTCGTCATCAAATATCTGTCTTAGTGCGTTACCATCCTCCCATCACCCTGACTTGAGTTACCATGCTTACAGCAGAAGGCAGTGAGAGCCAAGAGCTCTGCCTCGAGTCCAAGCACAGCTTGCAAGAACAGACCCCTTTGGGGCAGTGACAGTTGAGTTCGATTTAATTAAAAAACAAACTACATTTCCATCTGAGTCAAACCCAGAGACAAAGAATCGCACGCGGCTCAGTCTGCACACTCAGCTGGCTCTGTAGGAGCAGATCAGATTTAACAGTTCTGTGGCAGTCCAGAAAGAAAATGTAACTCACTGTCCAGTCCTATGCTAGACAAAATCCATGCTCTTCTCCATGATGCTCTCACGGCCTTAAGCAGCTCCTTCTAAAATCACCATCTCTCAGAACCATCCGTTCCAAGAAGGCATTTTATCAGGATTCATGCTGATGCACAGATGCACTTTTATCCTGGTTCAAAGACAGACAAGGAGTCCTCTCTGAAGCTCTGCCCAACAATTCTCTTTTGCATCCCATGGGCTGCACCCAGGGCCACTTCTACCTACACTGGGGAACAGCACCAACATGACTCAGGTACAAGCTGTTCCCTGGCCCACTCTCACTGCAGGGCTCCTGTTCTGCTGCAGCAGACTTGATAGCAGGGCTTGGCTCCAGCTGTTCAGCTCAACTATTCAGGACCTAATGTAGACAGAGAAACTGATTACATGCACCACTATGGAAAACAAATATAAACTAAACATTAGCTGGTTTATATGTAAGCCTTTTGGAACATCTAACATCACTGCTAAGTATCTTCACCTGGCAAAGCTCTGGGAGAACCTCCAACTGAAGCTGCCAGGTAAGGGAATATGTATTAGGATATCTGGAACACAGTATTTTAGGGTATTTTTCCTACATACCACTGTGGACACACCTCCAGCATGCACAAAGCCCAGAGAAGCATCGTGACAGCTGCAAAAAACTTGGTCCTGGCTAACATTCACGTAATTAAATTACAGTTTCACTCCAGGGAAAAAGGAAAGAGCACTTAAGTTTTGTTTAGATTGAAGTGCTGCAAGCCACACCACTTATCTGCTATCAGAGCAGACTGCAGGGCTGCTCCAGTGATAATTCAGTAGTGAAGTAACTGCAGTGGGAAGGTATGCAATTAGGCTCATCTCCTCCCCCCACTCCCTCCTCTAAAAAAGAGGAGAAAAAAAAAAAAGCACAGCCTTTATCACATCTCCCCCTAGCTCTGCTACCCTCACCACTTAAAATACCTACAAAGCAAAGTAGGGCTGTCACACGCTGCTAACAAGTCTGCCTTGGCCTGACTGGCAGAGCAAAGGCAGCACTCAGCATCTCCCCAGAAGGAAGTCACTGCTTTACTTAATGGGATGTGTTCTCAGGTACCCACACACATATTTATATTAAGGTTAATATGCCTGTGTTGGGCTGCTCCAGTAAAAGCACCAGCAAAAGGAAAAAGCATTGCTGCTCCTATTAATTTTAACTGAAAGCATCTCTCACTAACCCCCCTGGGAAGTGAAGGTGCTGAGCTCCCCACAGCTCTCTGCAGCTTTGCTGACTCCAGCCTGGGCACGCTGGCTCATTTTACCTAAAAAATGTGCACCCCATCTTCCCTTAGAGCTGCACTTTGCTGGTTCCTTCCGTGAATGAGGCTTATACTTGGAAGAAGCAAAAGGCCCCACACATCCCAAAGCCAAACTGTAACCCTCCTGCTTCCAACCTGCAACTCTGATAACATGCTCTGAAGCCCATCCCATCCATCCTCCTTCCAACCCCAGCTGGCCTGATTAAATACATATCCTCTCCCAACAGACTTCGCCTCACTTGGACCCCATAAGTTTCTGTACGTGTGATCACCAACTCCTACCCTTTTTTTTTTTTTTTTTTTTAATTCCCTTCTCTTTTTCTGAAACTAAGCTTCTTAAATGAAAAGCAGCCCACACTCCTCCATGTTTTCTTTTTTCCTTCTTCCTGGACAGCCTTTGGATGGAAAGCAATTCCCTTCTGGTGTGCTTTGACCTAAGTAACACAAGGGTAGGCTGGAAGACATGGGGAATTTCCCCACCCTTAAAAATTTAAGGAGACAGTAATTTGAAGAAAAACTTAGAAGCAACATTAACACAAGTAGCAACATCTATCAACTTTCTCTGCATGGCTCCACTACAGGTGCAACAGTTTCACACTCAGATTAAGTTCGTAGACTTTTACCCAAGTTAAATTCTTCTAAACTTGATAGAAATGTCTTCCCAAAGATAGAATTGTCATCCCAACAGGACACTGAGTGGTGCCTTCACTTCTCAGGGATGAAGCTGTATTAACTCCATGAAATTAATACACAAACCTTTCCTCCATGGCCACCTGCACTGATTCAAAAGAGAAAGGTGGAGAGGAAAACCTTTTAGGGTAAAAACAGCATGCAAAATTCTACAGAGACATTTGTCACAAAGGTATGTAAACTACTGCTGTTTATCTCACAATTTACCCCGGAGCCCATAGCTGACGTATCACTGGACACCATTTTAACAATCATGTAAGCTGTTAAAGCCTAGCAAACCCATCATTAGGGGAACTGGTTCAGTCTGCTGTCGTGACACCTCATGCATCAGCAGCACAGGGAGCATCTCACCCCTCCAGCCACCCCGGGGCTCCCATCTACTGGGCTGCAACTCTACTAAAAATGAACTCAAAGTCACATCTCCAGCTTCTTTTGCTGAGACACCAATTCAAATTTAGTACAAATACATCTTCAGGTCTACTGCAGCTAAAAAAATTCATAAGCATTCTAACAGAAATATGTTTCATTTGTGTTTTTTTTCCCCCCACCAATGCCATCCAGGATATATTCACTGCTGTCAGTAATCTTCCAAAAGCATTTTAAAAGTGGTGGCAGATTTACTTCTATTTCAGACACATAAACAAGTATTCTTTGCATCATTTCATTCGTGTGTTTATTAAGATAAAGTTACCTCATTTGAAAAAATGGCAGTAGAGTGCCACCCTCCTCTAGAAAGGAAATTAAATTTTAAAGAATTGAGGAAACAACTGTCTGTCCCATACGTCATGGGGAGCTCTGATGCCCTGATGGTTAGAGAGAGGTCTAGAAACCCATTTCCAGAGTAGGGCTTTCTTAAAGGACGTTCAGAGTTCACTTACTGGCATTGCCCCCGAGCAGCAGAGGACCACCCAGACCCACCACTAAGGGTAGGAGCTCAGGAAGGCAAACACAGAACATCCCAAGCAGTGCAACCAGAGCAAGAGCAGCCTAGCACGGTGGGAAAGGGCTGCTGGAGAGGACAAGGAGCAGCAGAGGACACGGAGCAGCCTTGCATATGTTTGGGGAGCTCCTCTTGGCCTCATCAGGACAGCAGGAAGCCCAGGAGGCACCTGTTAGGACATAAACACACCAAGAGCGCGGTCCCAGCGCCAGAGCGGATGCTTCACGGAGGAAAGGCCTTTTACATTTTGCAATAAAGGCTTAGGTGAGGCAAAGCTCAGAACAAAGACCTCAATTAAGAGCTTTATAAATCAAAAAGGAGCTGGGCTGCCTCATGCAGCAGCACACGAGCCAGGGAACACAACCCCAGCTCAGAGCTAGCAACTACCACTCCATCCACCCCAAGTCCTGTTCCAACCTGGAATCCAGACTCTTTTAAAACATAGCTCTGAGTAGGATACAGTGCGGAAAGCCAAACCACAGGCACAAGTTATTCTTTCAAGTTTGGTTATTTCACCTCCCCAGATGCAGAGGGATAGCTGCCTAGCTTGCCTTGGATGCCACAAGAAATTTTTGGAGTAGTGAAATAGCCAGGCTGGAGAGCAGCAACACCCAACCCAACACATACAAACATAACCATGCCTGGTCTGAACTTGAAAAAAGAGATATCTCCTCAGTGATGTTAGCATGCAAAGAAAATAACAGCATGTACCAAGAAATCTCCAGAGTGACTTAGGAACAAGATTTTATGCCTGGCTTTCTGCCAGTCCAAGAAGAATGGAAGAGCCCAGCGATCCAACCCCGATCATCCCAAGGAAGGAAATGCGTTCTCCACTGATTGACAACGTGAGCAGGGAGGAAAGAGGGACAAAGACACGGGGCTGCAGCTTCACAGAGCTACATGGGAAGTTCTGTATGGTGCTGAGACAGAAAGCAGGCTGACATCATAATGCAGAAAGAATCATTCAAATTTTCAAGTGGATCCAGTCCACTGTATCCAAGAGGACACCAGGCAGTCCAGAACACCGTTCCAATACTGTCATTGCTTTCTTATTTTCTAGTATTTCTTACTATAAAATTCCAACCTTTTTGATATTTTACAGACTAGCACCCAGCAAACCCACCTTGAAAAGCTGAAAAATGAGTCACAAAGCAGCCTTGGAGTAACAGGGCACATTCAGTAACTATCTGTAAGGGCAGATGTACACTCAACTCTACAGAGCTAAAGAATTCAAATCAAGAGAACAGCTTTTAGCAGAGCTAGGACCAGACTTGACGTGCCCCAGTTTCCCCGAGGTTACTTTTAGAAACCCACCTACACCTCAAACATATCCACTCCTCTCCTCGCGATGCAGCACAGCAACTGAAACCTCCTGTCGGATTTTATTGTTTCAGCATTCATTTGAAGAGAATTTCAACACTTCAACTCAAGTGACAGAAGGAATTGCGTCAGATCACAGGTTGAAACATACTGGAAGTGGCAGCAAGCTGCTGTTATGTATTGAAGTCACTGTAAGGAGGAAAAAAATGTTAGTGAAGCTTACTGAACCCAAGCCTGTAAAACACCAAGAACACAGAATGAGCTAGAAGGAGCTGACAGTTGCTAGGGATGTTGAAAATTAATAAAACCTTAAGTGGCTGACACTTAGGTTTACCAAAAATTACGCAGATTTCTAAAGTTCATCCTTAGTAATTTAATTAGCACAGCAATAAGCAGGCCCCAAGTAAGTGACGGAGTTAGCCTTGCTCTTGTTTTTCCAGCAGATGGAATTAGCTGCGTGTGAAGTTATTTTTGCAATCAGCAATTAAGCATTATCCTAAATATCAATTCCACACAGCATCCAATAAGGCATACATGGTACCAGAAATATGCCAAAACTAAAAGCAAAAAACACAGTCTGAGTATTTTTTTTTTTCCCCATCATTCTAGATGTGAAACTAAAGAGACTGAGGTGGGAGTTATATGTAAGACTTTGTTGTTCAAATCTATTGACTTATCTGCCAATAATTTAGCTGAAACAAGTTCTCTCCATGAAGTACATTTGCATTAACAGTCCAAACAGGTTTCTCCAAAGAAAAATGACTGCTTTGACTAAAAATACCTCTTCTTGATGTGCTAATTGACAGAATGAAAGTGAGAAGGTATCTGAATTTCACGTTCAAAGAATGTGCTTACGCTGGAAAGTCTCCATGTTCTGCCCATTGCTTCCCCAAAGCCTGGCTTACAGGCGTATCTATCTACATATTGCATATCACACACTGTAATGGGAAATCTGGATTTGTGCATTCTTACCAATTTGTCACTTCATGCTGAGAAGATACAGCCTTCTCCTAAGCCTGGTGATTCTCCCTCTGCAGCAGCACGCCGAAGGATGGCTGAGCCCCAAGTGCCCTTGACCAAGATACTCAACCTGCGTTCTACATTCTGAATTTAGTTTCTCTGAGCACACAAGCCCACAGCTGCCCCTGTACAGCAAGTTTCTCTCAATGACACCTCAAGACCCAGTGACTTCCCACAGCCATTTGCCTTAACCTCGATGCAGTCCTGCAGACGTGGGTCCGTGCACACATCCAGCCCAGGGATGCCCAGCTTCATATTGCCAGCACGAGGCAGAGAGATCCCAAAAAAATAAAACACCAGAAAGGTCAACTTTCTGTCACTGTGCTCACAGTGACACAGCAGCAGGCTTGTCCTTTTGCCGCAGAGGCACCAGCTGCTGAAGGAAGCGAGAACAAGCCACAAGTCTTCACACATGAACCCTGCTTCATAGCTCCAGAAAAGGTTTCCAGAACCCCTGGGTGCTGCAAGAAGAATGTCAGAGCTCAAAATGTTTAAAGGAACACAGGGAGGAGAAAGGAAAGCCCAAATTGAAGTCATTTACAAGGCAAACACAAGACACACAGGATTGAATGCCATCAACCAAAACTGCAACACCGCAAGCAGAGGAGCTGGAAGCAGTAGGAAGCCCTGCCTGAAACAAAGCGAAAATTCTCTCGCAAAAATACTTCTGTGGCCAAATGAAATACTGAGTTTAAGTAAGAAAGCAAGCACTTACACCTAGCGTGGGGTTTTGGTGGTGTTTTTCTTTCACCCCCTCCCCCCCCTTCTTCTCAAGGAGGGAGACACGTTTATCTCGAAGCAATCAAAAGAAAACATTTTGACTTTTAAAGCGAGAAAAGCTGCAGAAATGACAGCCCTGCCTGGCACGAACAAATAATATATGAGAAATAAAATAATAATAAAAAAAAAAAAAAGAGGTTCTCCAAGTCAGGGGAAGGATGAAAACAGTCTTGAATAATTTACTTTGTATAGCCTAGTTCCTGCCAAAACAGTTCTATAAATCCCATGGTAGTGCAGATAATTTCCATTCTTAGAACAAAAAAAGCGAGACTGAACATCAGCAGCATTAATTGTGCGATATGACCTGAATGATGCAAGAACAAGGAGTTAAACGAACCACACCAGCTGCTGCATTTTTAATCCCTCCTCGTTTTGCTGGATATTAGCTTCCAAGCACCGTAAAGGACAGCAAGATTTCACCTGGCAGAAATTCAGCCTCTGTCCTACCTACCTGCCGTACTTTGCTACAAACATGGCAGCTTCTGAAGCAGGATTTTTTTTAATTAGACAGGAAAGACCACTGCTTTCTGCACCCCAAGGTAACAGTCAGCCATTTCTGCACCATTAAAAAAATGACATTTTCTTAAGAGCCATTTACATGGCCCTCTGTAGAGTATTTTGACTCTCAAAGCATTATTAAGCAGTTGCCCAGCAGCAACTCTTTCTGAAAGAGGCAGCTGAACCTCCGATGTATAGGAAGGTGATCTGTGTCAACATTCCTATTACTCTGTTCTGCAAGAGGAGGTGCAATTGCAACATCTCCAGGCATCCTTGAGCTATATTTCATCTATCTGCCTCCAACACCCACTGCACTGACCCTGCAGAAACCCAGCTTACACCACGGCTGCCCAAGTGCCATTGGTGCAAGCTGCACGAGACCCCCCTGCACCACAGCCAGGCCTGCTGCATTTTCACTGCTTCTGCAGCCCAAAATAGCTCCATTAAAGCTAACCACCATGCCTACAGTGCTGCATACATCTCCAGTTACAACACAGGCATGAGACTGCAACAGCAGGACGAGCAAGTGATACAGCAGATATTCCCCTTCTGCAAGAAGGGAGAAAAAAGTTATTTGGGGAATAGATGCATGCTAATTCCACAGCTACACCCAGAATCTGCATGATAGGAGTCATCCTGATTCTTATTCTGATTCATTTTTGGGGGCTATAGGAGGAATGTGAGGACATTTTTAAAGAACAACAATATTTGCATGGCAAAAACAATTTATCAAGGTCTGCCACGCTGACTTTAATACATTGTAACTTTGCTAAGTTATTAGAGTCAACAAAGCTGAGAAAACAAGAGCAGTAAAACATGGCACAAAGAAGAACTGAGCAGCCACATACACCAAAGCAACGTTCCTGTGCCCCCCTCCCTGCAGAGCTTACAGAAGTGGGGAGTTGGTGCCTACCCAGGAGCTAAAACCTCCTCCAGAAGCTTAATACTGGATGTTCCTACCTATATATTTAAGTCCAAATAATTCACAAAAGACAAAAAAATAAAGCAGTAGATTGGGACAAGAGGTACACATGCTTCCAGAAGCACACGATATTGCTGCCTTAGGATTAGCCCTGATTTCCTTACAGATTCAGCTGTAATGGGTGCAGGAAAAGCTGCCACCACAACCAGGTACCAACCCTGCACTGTGCTGATGGGGAAGCGTAGAGACACTGAAACACAAAATATGAGGTTAACAGAGTAACTGATGCTTGAGGATTGCGCTCAACCACTTGTTTTGTTAAGCAACAGGGCGGTGAGGAGCTAAAATAACACATTATGCTCGACGTGTCGATTCCTGGAACCCCCGTGCCAGCTAGCAGCTAGGTGCTATCCTGGCTCTGCTACCCCACGTTCAACTTCACAGCATCACCTATCGACCTGGCACCTCTGCACTCCAAACCACAGCCCTTCCTGGCACAGGAACTACAGGCAGGTCTCTGAGCACAGCTCTGTTATTGAGGCAGGCTGCAGAGCTCAGTGTCGTGGTACGCACCTGCAGCACGAGCTTCCAGCTTCAAGGGACATGCAGAGGTGTTTTATGCACCTGTAAGGAAATCAGCTGCAGCTCAGAGCTGGACAAGTCACTCACAATCCTTATCTGAGCGGAGCGAAGATTTTAACGAGCGTTCAGCACAAGCTGCTTCCTCAACCTCTGCTTGTTCTCCAATTAAACATGAAAGAAACAACTTAGTCATCCAGAGCGTGCAAGATGATTTTAAGACGCTGGTGTTAAATCAAACCCCACAACTTCTCACACCTATTAAGATGGAACTCTGTCACTGAAAGGGGATGGGGGGGATCTTGATAAGCGCGATGCAATTAACAGGCGCTGCCTTTGTTAGCAGGCTGCTCCTGATGAAGCACAGGCTCCTTGACATTCCATCTCCTTCCCTCAAAGGCGCTGTGCTGCAGCAAATTTATGGTTTTACCACAGAAGAGGAGAATTTGGGCAGGTTACCTTCAATAAGGCTCTTTCACTCAGGCTCAGGGAATGCTGCTGGAAAGCCATACATACAGGGCACTCCCTTCCCCCTCCCCTCAGGACCAAAAACGCTGCCTTCAAAACGCTCCCATCCCCTGCAGCAAGGGATTAGCCGTTTATTAAAAAGGAATCAAAACACTGTACAGAAAAAAAAAATTAAAAATCCATTTTAAAAAAGGCTTCCAGTTAAGATTTGAAGTGCAAACAGCAGCCCGGGTGCAACTCAAGCAGAGTTGTGTCAGGAATTCTTCTGCTCACCAAAGAGCAAGTTGCCCAAATGTGAGCAGGATGTCATCTGCCTGCTCAAAAGGAGCGCAGAAAGAGATGCATTTAATTTCTCTCCTCCAAGTGAGTCATTCTGCTGCCACCACGCTGAGCAGTAGCAGCGCTCCCAACCCACAGGCACTGACGGGTTCCGACTTTGCACTCCCAAAACAACCGCCTCCCTCCCGGAGTGGGGTTTTTTCAGCTCTTCTCCAGGGCTGACAGACAAATCAGAAAGCCCAATTATGCAAAACCTTTCACCCGAGAAAACACGGGAGCGCGACGCCAACACCCACGAAGCCTCGCAGCTCGCCTATCTCCAACCACCAAAACTGGAGGCCGGGAGCAGCCTCACCGAGATAGCACCCAGCCCAGCAGGGCCAACCACTGGGGCCAACCACTGGGCACTGGCACAGCTCCTGGGGCGGGCTGGGTTCTGCAGCTGACGGTAGGGACCACGCTGGGCGTTGCACCGTGCTGGGCGTTGCACGGAGCCTCTCGCAGGAGCAGTGCTGTCCCCACCATGCAAGGACAAGGAGGGGTTCTTTTTTGTTTTCTTTTTTTCCCCCCCTCCCATGGTAAGCTTGGCTTGCTGAAGGAACTAAAAGCTGTTCTCGTTGCCCCGAGTAAGGCCTCGGAGGAAGTGATTTTGAGGAGAAATCACTTCCACCGCACTTGTACTTTTAACCTTTCCTTCGGTTCTTACACAACTCCCGTGCAAACACAGCGCCAGAAGCAACGCCCGCGCGACCCCAGGTCGGATCAAGCCCCGCTTTTGTCACGTTTACAGACATGTAGAACCCCCCCCTCCCTACTAAACAGATACACGGGGTGGAAAAACACGCTCAGGAAGTGACAGGAGACCAAAATTTGGGCCACGCGCGGGGCCGGGCGGGCGCTGAGCTCCGAGGAGGCCCCGCGCACCCTCGGAGCGCTCCCCCCTGGCCNCGCCGTGCCAGGCACCGGCCCTCCGCGCCAGGCACCATCCGCCGCGCGGGAGGGTCGGGGGCCCTCCTCGGGGTCTGGGGGGATTCTTGGGTCTCGGAGCTCTCTTCAAGGCCCAGAGCTCTTCGCAGGACCTTGGGGCTCTCCTTAGGGTCAGGGAGCGCTCCCTGGGGTCTCGAAGCTCAGGACCTTGGAGCTCACCTCAGGGTTTTGGAGCTTTCCTCAGAGCCCAGTGCGCTTCACGGGACCTTGGTGCTCCTCCTCGGGGTCTCAGAGTTCTCCTCAGGGCCTCAGAGTTCTCCTCAAGCTCCAGAACTCTCCTCAGGTTCCAGAGCTCTCCACAGGACCCCAGAGCTTTCCAGAGGGTCTCAGAGCTCTCCTCATGGTCCCAGAGCTCTCTTCAGGACCCCAGAGCTCTCCTCAGAGCAGGACCAGGCCCTAACGGACATAGGATCCTGGCAGGGGTTTCCCCAGCCCAGTGCCTCTACTTTCCAGGTCAGGGACATTTCAAGGCAGACCCCGGGGCCCCCTCGTTCACCCTGATGTCTCGACACTCGTGTCTTAATGCCAGTGTGCAACCAACACATCACTGAAAGCAAAGGGGTTGCGAGCTCCCACCGTGCTCCATGGCACTGAGCTGATGAATGGCTTTAACGCAGTGATAGGCTAAAAAGTGTGCAGTCCTCCACAGGCAGCCAAACTAAATCGGTTGGTAAACCACTTGGCTTCAAAATCTATGCAACTGCTGGGCAGAAGGTGCTGCTGGGAGGTTACTGGGTTTACTGGGAGTGTTTGTGAGGGGTCCTTGGGGAGATGTCCTGGCCATGATGGATGCTGGGACCTCACCAGTGCAGTGCCAGCCTTGTTGGCTGGCTTGTTCCACTGATGTTTCCTCCTCAGCACAATAACTGAACACATTCTGTGACCGTTTGTGTGGTTGCTACCCTGGGCTGAGAAAAACAGGAGCTGTTTTTCCTGCCGTGGATGTAGCCAGGAGGCACTGCAGGCTGTGGTTGGTCACACCAGCATCACCCCAGCCGTCTCCGCTGGGCCGTCCTGTGCAGCAAAACCCTCAGCCTGCAGGGGGAAAGGGACAGCAACCGGAGAAATCCTCTGATCCAAAGGCATTGAGAACAAGAGTGAAATGCGAAGGGGAGGTATTGGGAGAAGGGGAATTAAGCGGTGCCACCAGATGGTGGTCTGAGCCTCAGGGCTCCCTGTAAGGAGCCTCCCCCCTCCTCAAAAGATTTCAGCAGTTCACATCTACTTAGAGAGAAGCAGGGAGCGATGCAGGTCCTTGTGGGGGGCTGCAGATGATCAGGGTGAGATCACGACTGGGGCTATCTGCAAGCAAACCGAAAAGGCCCGGTTCCTGCATCCTGCAGGAGGGCAGCAGCGGGGAGACTGCTTATCCTGTGTAATGCAATCCTGCAAAAAGATCCCTGAGACCATTCTCAAGCTAAGAGCAGTGAACTGCATCAGCACAGCACTGTGCTGCGATGGTTAGTCCTGCCGGGGGGCAGAGCTAATTAGCCAAGGCATGGGATCGCATTAACACGGCATCTCAGATGGCTGAGGTGAATCTCCCAAAGCCTTTGGGGGGCCCTGCAGACTATGGCCACTGGACACGAAGATGGAGAGAGGACAGGAGGGAAGATACAGGTAAAATGACGTGCTGAAGGTCAAACACCACATCAAGGCTGAAAACAGAACCTGCAGTTCCTCATCTCACCAGTACTTTCTCCTCTGGACCATAACAAAATCCCAGAAGAAAAATGGGATTTAGCTGCTGATGACACAGTAGCTTCATGTGTTCCACAGGAGTATTAAATATTTTGATATGGGATCGCGGTGATCTTTTTTTGCACACATGGAAAGGAGCCTTTTTACTAGCCAGGCACCCCAGTTCAATGACACACACAAGAAGATACCACCAGATGACTCAAAGAGAAATGAAATATGTGCCCTGTCATATCAGACAAAGGCCCCACAACTGTACTGACCCAATCTTTTGTTGTAAGTTGATAAAGACAGCTGAATGCCATTTGCTGCTAAGTGACTTCTAATGATTCAATAACCTTTCTCCCCCCCATCCCCCCCGCCCAGGGCATTTAGTGATAATATAAGAAAGATTTTGCACGTTGTTTAGCTTACATGGCCATCTGGCACTTTTGCATTTCAGTAGCCTTGAACATTGAAAAAAACAATAGATAAAGAAAACCAGTCCTATCTTATCAGAGACCTGGAGAAGTTTAACTCTGTCAGAGTACACAGGATTAACCAAGTCACTATAGCTCTTTATTTATAGTTTCCATCTTAATTAGAGATTATATTCTGCAAAGCTTTTCACTGTCATACATTCTAAGCCAAGCTGTTGCTCATCTCCTCTGCCCTTGTTTCGGTGCTGAAACACTTAACTCCAGCAGTTGCATCCAGCTCCCATATCAGCATTCTGCTTCTGGGCAGTGGAGACATGCTGAGAAAAAAAACCCACAGATTTTAACCCAGAATAAAAAATTACTGGCATCTCATCTAAGCTTGGGAGAAGGATGCTCTTTTTGAATGAAAACACAATGGTCCTGGCCTAACTCGATTAGAAACCTACTTAATGCTGCTGAAACATCAACTAATACCACTGCACTAAGCAGTTTCTTCATCTGCTTTTCCTAAAGGGGATAACTGCACAGTTCACCCACGGTAACCCACTCCAGACAGTGCCTGGAAACAACACAAAGTGTGCTCTCAGCTCAGCGGTGCCTTGAGGTTGATCCTGCATTTGTTCTTGGGTTAATTCCTGCTCCTATCTTTCTCATGGAAGAAAACCAAGAAGGTCTGAATCTGTTTGGAAACAAATGTGATTTCCCTAAGAATGTGGCTTTTGGCCTTGGAGCACGAAACCAGCTGCAGGATGCTTCTACCTGTAGTGTTAGACTGGGTAGGGGTTTTGACTGAAATCTGTAACAGCAGGGAACCTTCGGTGTAAACACAACATAAATAACAGGATGTGAAGATATGCTGAGATAAAAACCACCCAGACTTTGTTTCCAACCACACCTTCCATTATAATATTGCTCGTTTGCATTTTAGACTTGGCGCAGTGAAAGCTGGGAGCTTACAAATGTGCTACAACCTCTGACTGTTGGGTATCAGGCTGCAGAGTGCAACGTAACACCTGGAGTCGGGTACCTCGCCTTTCTATTTATAACCCAGAGAGTGTCAGACAGCTCCCAAGGGTGAGTGGAAACTCCCACCTCCTGAGAAGAGACCTGGCTGCAGGAAACATCAAAAAGAGGGATGGACTCGCCCTGCATCGCCAGCATGGGTGGTGGCCCACACAACTGGGGTTTACGAGTCTTTGAGCCCTCCTTGAAGGCACAGAGTGAGGTTACCATTTTATTTTTAACACCATGGGCTGTAGGGGCTGCACTTGATGTGGTTTGTTGCATGTAGTGTAAGCAGCAAAGAAAATACTCAGGAAAGGGAGGGTGTTCTCCAAGCTCTCTGTGTCCTGGTGAGAGTCCAAACATTATCTCCTACCTGGTCCAAGGCAGGATTGTACATGTACTCCCCTCCCAGGCTGTAGGCTGAGACATCAGGAGGTTGGTAGGTCTCCCACTCTGGTTAAAAAGGTGCTACTGTGCAAAATGAAATTCAAAGAACAAAGAAAATGCAGTGGAAGACTGCACTGCTGCCCTCTGCATTGATGTGCTGTGGCCCATGTACAGGAGTTTGCCCACAGAGGCCTTCTTCCTTTGACACCAGGTGAGTGGCAAGCACATGATGCTGTGGACTACAGCTTTGTAACTCCATTTGCCTGAACTTTCAGCTAAAATATATTCAGAAATTGTAATTATTTCTAGTCTAAATTTGAGGATAGGTTTTCCTACATACTCCATATTGCTCCTCAGTAAGGGGCATTTATGTAAGGGCAGGAAGAATTGCCCTCACAAAGCACATATGAAAAAATGAAAAGTAGAGTAGAAAGGGCAAGATTTCCACAGAATTATTCCCTTGGTACAAAATGTATCTGATAATGACAGTTATATAGTCAAGAAACAGAGAAATTCAAAGCTTCAGCGGCTAAAATGTAGGCACATTATCACAAAATCATCAGGACTGTATGAGAATGACACATTTAATCTTTCAGGCATGTATAATATCTGTATAGGATAATGAGTTTATATTTTCATATTGCTTGTTTATTAAATATGTGCATTCCTCTTAATAAAATCAGTAGCAATCAGGAATTTGGCTGGAAAGAAAAATTCACTTTTTTATCTTCAAGTGACATTGCAATACTTTAAAATCGTGGAGTTATTCGAATAGAAAAAGACCATTGCAGTGTCCTAGATATTGCTAGTGGAGGGTGTAATTGCAGCATGTTAAGGAAACCCATTCTGGCTGTAACCTAGTCAGCTCAGGTAACAACCAGTGAAGCTGCACGGCAGAGTCTGAGCTTGCCAAGGACCAAGTTACATTCTCAGGTTACCAGTCTGCATGGAGTGTGCACCGCTGTGTTATCACTGATGTTGTTACTTGAGCTGGTGAGGTTAAAGCCCGGGCTGCAGTGTAGTCACACTTCCTAAATTCAGCATCCCCAGACACACGAGAAGAAATCAGCTCAGCAGTGGCTCCAGTCTAGATGCTCCATGGCTTCACCACGCATCAGAAATAACATCAGCATCAGAAATTCTGGCATGAAGTAAGAAAAAATGATTTTTGGTTGGAAGGCAGACACTCCCAAACTATTTTTTTTCCCAAAGCCTGTGGTTTGGCATGCTTCAAATCACCAAACTATATCCTGATATCGTAAGGTAGAGCTGTTGAATGCCCTCAGATTCCACTGATTCAGGGGGGAAAGTGACAGTAACAAAATGCAGCAAACAGTCAGGACTGCATCAGACTCTATGAGCAGAGTGAACAAATACGAACCTCCATAGCTCTGTTGTTTAACTGAATCTTTTTTATACCACTGGGGAATCTGACAGCATCAATAAACTCCAAACTTTTTTATTATTATTTTATAGTAAATTAATGATTTTAGGGCTAGTCCAGATTTTCAGAGTTCCCAAACCTTTGCTGTACCCCCTGGCAGCCCACACAGGGCAGCGTGCGGTGGCATTTCCCTGACAGCTGCATCCCGCCATGCTCAGAGCCGGCATCCAACGATGCCAGCAGCTCTCCACCCTGGCTGAGCAGTTTTTACTGCGGTCTCCATTCACTGGAATCGTCTTTAAACAAAAATACACCGATGTTTTACTGTAACACTGTGGAAAAGCTGCGTTTTCACACTGCTTGCTGTCACCCAGCGCTGACCATCGCGTGGGCGCTCAGCAGTTTCCTGCCCGGTAACACCGTCTCCATTTTTGCAGTGCCACCAAGTGGCCGATTTCCTCATTAGCATTTCTGCATGTTAATTTTGATAAAACAAGCGCAGATCCTGCACGAGATGAGCGGTGAGCACGTCACAGGGCCGCTGTGACACGAAGCCCAGGAGGAAATAGGAGATGAACGCCTGTGTGCAAGAGAATAAACATTTTAATATGTAACAGGCTAGGAATGTATTTTTCAAACTTTCTCAGAAAAGTTAGGTTCACCTTAAAACACCTGAAAAGCCCCAACAGTACGTTCATAAATCTCACACGGCGCTTTATTCATGCCCTTGCAGAACTCAGGAACATCGGGGCTGCCTCACGCTATGGGCGCAGTACCCCGGTGCCACCCAGAAGCCCTCATCTCACAGCACCCCGGGGGATTTCGGTGCTTTTGTCTGAACGCACAACCAAAACAACGCCCCCACATTGGCTATCTAAGGCCCACAGCCGGGCTGGGCGCGTGTGGGAAGGCCCTAATGTAGGTACCGAGGGCACAGACCCCTGCGCAGGGCGCTGAGAGGGCGGTGCAAAACCCCACATCCCCTCAGCACCACGCCATCTTAGAGCACTGCGCGGCACCCCGCCGCTACTCCCGGCAAGCCCCACCTCTCGTGGCACGCTGACCAATGAGCGACAAGCACGGGGTGGGGAAATGCTCTGTGCAGCCAATGAGCATCAAGTATGGCGACGACACAGACCAATGAACATATTGTATGGAGAATTAGGCTCTGCCCATCAACTGTCGGTTAGCAGCGAGCCCGCGGATTGGCCGGGGCTGGCCAATGAGCGTCGTTGGATAAAATTTGAAATTGAGGCGGCGGCGCTGGGGTAGGCTGAGGAGAGCGGAGCACTGGGGACGCGCAGGTACGGCGGGGCTGGGGAACGAGCTCTTGTGCTGAGCGCCGGTGGCCGTGGCCCTTCCCTGCGGCCGTTCTGCAGAGCGGGGAGGCGGTGGGGAAGAAGGGCTCGAGAGCCTGAGGTAGCGCTCGGGGGAGCGGTGGGGCTCTGTGAGGCGGTGCTCGGTTTGCTGCGAGCCCTGCAGCCCTTCTCCACACCGCTCCATTGCCTTCCTAACCCACAGTGTGGGCTGGTGATTGCTCTGTGTTCCCCTGTCTCTGCTTACTTTCTGTTTGCTTTCTTCAAGTTTCAGATTCTTCTGCAGGATTGCTTGCTCAGAAGTATCGTGTGTTGTTGGTGCTTATTCGTGGGGTGCATACCTCAACAGCTAGAAAAATACTGTCTAAAATAGTAAAAGCATTAAAAAAAAAATCCTTGAGATGCATTAAAATGCCTTACCAGTGTATAAGGCAAACAGAGGGTTCCGTAAGCTTGCCTGCTACATGACTCCTATTCCTTGGGTGTTGGTATGCTGCCTTCCATCGAGGCACTGAGTTAAAAACTGTGCGTAGTCTGGAAGCTGCTGTGTTTATAGAGCACGTATGAGGAGACCCAGACTCTGGGAATCTGTCCTGTAAGCTGCCAGAGATCCTGGGGCTCCCAGTGGGTGGTAACACAAGTACGGCTCAGGAGAATTCAGACAGAAGCATCATCAGCTCTGATCATAAAACATTTGGATGGTATCTCCTCCCTCTGCTCCCTTGTTCTTTGCCTAGTGATTGCAAAGACTCAGCCTACCTGCTGTTTCAGAATCCTTAGAGGTGAGAAGAGATTAATTTTGATGTTAATGAAGCCAGGTACCCATCCCTGGGGGAGGTGGGATCCTTGAATACCTTGCTAGCTGTCACAGCTCTAAAAAGGAGTCAAGCAGTAAATAAGGTGACAGTCTGGAGGGATGGCTCTTGGAGCCTACAGGAGTGGCACACCCAATGTTATCTTAGCTCAGAAATGGGCAGCTGCAAACAATCTGTTAGCTTTTAGTTGGAATGTTCATTTAATTAGGATAAACTTAGCCAGGCCTCTCAAATCTTGAATAACAATAATTTTACCACCACAAAGTCCACAGAGGATGGATGTAGAGTCTTGATGGTAGCTACTGCTTTTAGGAATTATTTTCTTTCCATGGGCACAAAAAACTTGCTTCCTTCTAGGAGGCAGATAGTGGATGTATGCTACCACTAACTGTTTTCCTAAGGATTTTCTGTAACATCACAGGATCTGCTGATAAGATCAGCCCAAAGATGATTATTGATTGGAGAAGCTCATGGATTAACCTTCCTTAATCACTTACCTGTAAATCAGGGTAACCGTGACCTCTGACCTACAGTAGATTTAGCCTGATCATTTGCAATCATTATCTGGCATCTTTAATGAATTTCTAAGATCTGGAATATAAGATGAAATGCCAGATGCTTGATATCAACAAATCAGGTGGCACTGACCTGCACCAACTCTTCCAGGACTGTGTGGAAAACATCTTTGCGTTTTGGGTCAAAACTCAAGCGCTTTGAGTTTTACTTTTATTCCCATTTGATCATTTACACTCCCTCTAACCATTTTGTTCTCCTGCAGTGCTAAGCATACTGGGGGGGGAAAAAGATGCAAAATGTGAGTCAGAAACTTGAACCAGGTATACATTGTCTCCAGTATCTACTCCAAGCCCTTCCAAATGGTTTTCAGGTACTGTTGGTGCTATGCAAGTCACTTGGTGCAATAGCCATGAAGTTGGGCACAAGGACCTGCCACTGCCAACTCCAGAACACAGAGTGACTTTGAATTCCTTTATAGTGTGTCTCAGAATCTCTCCTCGATTTTTCTATAGGTGTATCCAGTTTAAGAGTGCATTATTACTTATGTCTCTACTCTTTCTGTTTGTTTTGGTGTTGTCTTTGGTTTTTTTTCTGATGTTTAGGTTTTTCATTTAGGCTTCTGGTGCTGTTTTTTGGCTTGAGATACTGGTAACAAACAGTGAGAGAGCTTTTTTTTTTTTTTTTGACTTTGAAAAATCCTGTACAACCATGGTCAAGGCTGATCACTTCAGTCTAGTTCGTTAACTATTCCTTTAGCGTGATCAAAGCTTGCTGTCTTGATACTGAGAGCCCCTCTAACTGACTTTTCTTGGCTATTTAGTTTAGCTGTATCCCCCTTCTTACTCTAAAACTGTTTAAGTAATGGGAGAATTCAAAAGCTCTCTGGTTGAAGTGGCAGGCAGAGTAAGACCAGTTGCAAGAACTGATCCTGACCTCTCCTCAGGGGGCATGAAAACTCTTGAAGTTAGGCTTGAGCAGGACTCAGGGAAATGAGGTTTTTGCATCGCTGTTAGCACAGCATGTACAGACCGACTGTTGCTTTCATCAGGTCTTCCTCAGGTTAAAAAAAAGTAGGGAGAAACCCTGCTTGAAATAAATGCTATTGTGTTGCAGTTGCATCCTGGAAACTCTGTTAGGAAGCAGAGCCAAGTATTTTGGTGCATGACAAAAATGCCTTGCCATCAGATAGGGTATAATCTAAATGCTCAGTGGCAATGTTGCTTCCAAGTATTGTCCTACAACCTTGTCATTTACTTGCTTGTCTCCTTAACATGAAAAACATCTGTGTTGAAAACAGACTACCCAGTCCCAGCAGTGACAAAGCCTTCCCTACTATTGTGTCTCTGACTCGTTGACCACATAACAAACAAACTAGCACCTTGAATACATAAAACAAATAATGGAGAGTCCTTGCTGAAATTGTCTTTTGCATTTTCTCTGTGCATATACAGAAACAAAGAAGCTAGGTCTTTCTTTGTAATATGTAAACTACTGAAAAGAGCAAAACAAACCATGATGGCTTTTTTTTATAATCATTATGATTTTTGTCCAGGGTAATCAAGATGGCTGCTACCTCCCAGTTCGCCAGTCGGTACAAAAAGGATCTGAGTACAGAAACCATCAGAACGAAAGTTGCTCGCAGAAAATCAGTGATTCAGAAGGAGAACAGACACAAGTTGTTTGAAAAGGGCAGGCAGCTTGGATTGACAGATGTCTATGTTCAGGTATCAAAAACCAGGGGAAATTCTCAACTAAATGAGACAAGTGAAATGTGCTTGCAAGACAGCAACAGTTTGAAACAGAGTAAGTAAAACCTTGTTATAAGCCTTTAATTGTTAAAAATTTCTGTCAGTGGATTTAGTGGAGCCTGTGTTCCATATTTTAATATGAAGGAATGCTTTAAGCTTTAAAAAAGAGCAGTCACCAGTCTTTCTAACTATCAAGAAAAAAGTCTTTAATACAGCTTTGCCACCCTTCTTTATGACTCGTGGTAGGAATTAGTCTTCACTCAATTTTGTCTGCAGCAACCAAAGGAGGAATGCATTTTGCTATTAATATTCAATAGGAAGTCTCTTAGTGATGACTTTGTTCAAGAAGTGAATAACCCTGATCTGTAGTCTCATCTACATATTACTGCTATCTGTCTTGTGCTTAAAGAATGGGTAGAAATGGGCAACACATCTTACAACTTTATTTTAAATTGGCTAGTTTTTGACTTTTCTTTTGTCCCAGAAAACAGGTCTTACTTGCACATAGTGAATTCTGCTTCTCTAGCACTCTTCGGTGTGCTTATGGCTAAGGAATTAAGTTACCCTTTAAAGATATTTAGACTTCTTTAGAAATATTTCCACTTTCAGTATTTTGATAGGAGAAAATCGTAGGAGGAAAAAGTCAGATCCTGATGTAATCATATCAACTACATAATTTGAGAAATTACACCCTGATTGTCTTTGTTAAATTTAAATTTTGAATAGGTATTTTTTTCAGACAGATATGTAATTCAAGTTGGGCATCATCTTAATTCATTCATACAACTTCGTGTCATTTATCCTAAGCTTCAGGAAGACTTTTGTATCTAAAGCTGACCTAAACTTCAGCTTTCAGGGATAATTATAGAATCATATGGTTGACTATAACTCTTTGGACATGAATAGCCATCTAACAGTCCATACAAGTATTTTAATAGAGAAACAGGTACAAATTAGTTAATAAACTAATACTGAAGTGTTTACTTTAGTACTAGTAACCTTCCAGGAACAGTCTGCACACTATAAAATGATATGAACTTAGCGTATCTCTAGGGTGCAGATTTGGGGTGGTGTGTTTGCAAGCTGGATTTTCGTTGAATACACTTCTTTCAGTGGGAATGGTTAAAACAATACAGAGAATCTAAGCTTTCAGCAAGCTGGTAGATCACATGTATTTGTGTTATAAGGCTTTAACTGAGACCTGGAGGCACATATTCTAGATAGCCATCTTTTCACTGACCTAATGTGTTCATATTGTATCTTGGAAATTCTTTTTGGCAGTTTTCAGACTTATTTTCTGACTTTGGAGTGGCTGACAAATACCTTCAATGTTGTATATCATGTCTATCTTCATCTTTGCTTCAGAACAATCTACAGATGCCGCCACCAAGAGGAGTGATGAACGTAAGGAAATGCTTCAACGCTATAAAGAAGAGAAGGAACTCCGAAAACTGAAAGAGCAAAGAGAAAAGGCAGTAAAGGGTGTGTTTAAAGTTGGGTTATATAGACCTGCTGCGCCTGGATTTCTTTCACTTGTACCTGAAAATCCTGTGACAGTGAAGACAAAAGAAAAGGTAATAAGGTTAATGTTATATATAAGTGATGCTTATGCAGTATGTGATACTAAAATTTATGCACACAATTTTATGCAAGTTATGCAATGTAGATCTTGTTATAAATACTTTATAAATATTTCATCATAAGAAACAATACGTGATTTCATTCTTTGTTAGCGTAACAGGAGATAAATGGTGTGTTTGATTTTTGTAGTTATGTCTGTGGCTTCAGTTCAAAATTACAGTGATTTTTCTGCAAATGAAAGAACTAAGTTATTAAATAACTGGTAACTTCTCTGTATTTAGTCCATCTGACTTTTTCAAATCACACGCTTGATCTGTTTTGACTCTCAAGTGCACAGGCACGTTGCTTTTCATACTTAAGCTTCTTGCTTGCTGTAGCAGTAATGGCAGGAGGAGAAAGTATGTTAACTCTTGTTTCCTTGGGAATGTTTCCAGGCAGCTCCTGCTTTCTCTGGGAGGATTACTCGGTCAAAGGCCAAGAACCAAGCAGAAAAAGCTGTGATATCAACTGCATCTAAGCCCACTACGGTTTGTCCCTTACATAAACTTAAGTGAATACATTTGGAAAAAAGGATGTAATTATCCTTGAGCCTGTAACTCAGAGTTGTATTCTGACATGATGAATGATGTGTCCAGGCAGGCTTTCCTGGTGAAAAAGACAGATTAGGTCAAAAAAGCTTTCAGCAGGCTGATAGAATCTGTTGTGGTGGTTTGAGCATTGAGCTGAACTGAACTACAGAGTTTGATTAGGTCAATACAAGCAGAAAAGTGCACTGATCTTCCAGATCTCTTTTTCCATATGATATATTGTTGCAGTCAGCGAGGAATGCAAATAAGAGTAAAAGCAATAGTGAGACTGAAGGTAAATACTTTGATGTTTTGGCTTGGAGAAGCTGTGAATCTCTCCTGAATACAGGAAATCTGTCAGTTCTTTTCCTGCATCACATTTTAGCCTCAGAAAGTTGAACCCAGCAAATTGACTACTTGTAGTATGTTCTACATGTTTTTGTTCTCACAGTGGGAAAGAACATTTGTTTTTAAAATTCAACCTAAAAATATTCTTGCATGTTATGCCACCTTATTTATCTACCTGTTTAAAGATGAGATTGAGTTACCTATGAGACCCCATTAGTTTAACTTCATGGGTTCTAGCAACAGATCTGGTGCACAAAACTGTTGAAATCCTATTTATTTTGCCTATTTATTTGGTATCTTTATTTCATAAAGGTGAAATACTTAAGTTTTAAAACTTATAGAGTATTTCATCTTACATTAATGTGTGCACGACCACCATTGCTGAATTTACTATTTTCAACAAGCTTGACATGGAGCTGTTTGTTTTATTTTGGGGGATAATTTCATATGCATTGAAGGTTTTTGCTTTGTATTTTCTATATTATGGTCAGTAATATAAATGAGTAAAAACACTGGCTGTATCTTCTTTGACCTCTAGCAGTTGTGCAAATTTTCATTTAATGCTAAGGTCTTAAAGCCTTTAAATGGAGATGTGTGTTGTTGAGATGCAGTTACTGTAAGTATCACTCATGATCAGTCTTCACTGCTCAAAATAGAAACCACTTCAGTGTTGGCATATTTTGCTGTGAATCTTGATAGTCTCTTTTGGTATTCGTATGAAAAAGTAGGTTTTTTGAGGAATTTCACTTGCGGTAATCTGTGAAAGAAAGTATAATTTGAATCTAGCAATTTTGCTTTATGTAATTGGAATGCATTTGGAAGATTTCCAATCATAACTGTATGAAGGGAGAACTGAGTTAATACTGAATTTTTATAAAAAGTGGCTTTTAAATCATGTAATACGTACTAAGATGCAGCAGTAATTACCATCTACTTCCAAAGTACACTAAGCAATTTCTTAATTTTCATTCTGTTTGATAAAATCTTAATTAGATAATGTATTTTAACACATGTTAAGGATAGATAAAATCGTTCAGTTTAGTCATCTCTATACTTTTTAAAGACACTTGCACTAAATTACTTGCCATTTGTTCTACTGGAGCCTAGGATAAAGACGAGGAAAGAAGTTTTGCTGCTTCGTTTTGGCAAATCTGATGCTTCATGAAATGCATTATTTTTTTGTAGGTCTGTGCCAAGGGGCATAATGTGCGCCCTACACAAGCAGGACGTAAACAGATGAGTACAGACAAAGTGGCTGAAAAAGGGAAAGGTATGAAACTAGAATGATCCCTGCAACTGGATCTGAAAGAACACTACTGTTCTATTCTTTTGAGTCAATAGCTGTGTCATAGTGAGAGTGAAGCAAGGAACATCGCTAGGGAAGATCCACAGTACATCTTGGGGTTTAGAAAACAACAATTCTTAGGATGACCATTTCTAGCAATTCTGACAAAGGCAGCTGCTGACAGGCTATGGAGCACGTGGCTCTAGATATTGTAGCTGGAGCTGCGCAGAGCTTCCTGTTTGTCTCGAGGGAAAATATCTCATGTAGTGGCTGCTATTACTACAGAAGAAATGAAGTCATCTGGAAAGATGGATAGGTGATAAGTAAAATATGATTTTTCTTTGGTATTATGTGTAGCCTGAAAAATAGCTAATTGTATAAGGTGTAAATATTTTGAGTGAAGTCTGGATCTATGCGGCATTTATGCTATTTCTGTTCTCTAAATGAAACTTGTTACACAACATTGAAAAAGGTTTGGAAAAGAATAGTCTACTAGTAGAGCACATTAGCATGTAAGATGGGAGATAAGAGCCCAAACTTTTGATAGGCACTAATGTAACTGTGTAAATGTGTGATTGTCTGCTTCAGTAAATGACAAGTACAATCTGCTGTTTTCATATTTTAAAACAGCTCCTTCTGTATCTGTCTAGTTGTTGGATTTTCAATGTGAAGATTCCTTACATCTCTCGAGAAAACAAAACAAAATAAAACAAAAATAACCCAGGCTGTGTCTGTTTAAGCAAGTAGAATATCTTTGATAATAAATGTTTCCTGGTAGCACAGTGATGTTGAGGCTTTAAGTTGTTAATTCTAAGTTATAAATGCATTAACTATTGTATATGCTCTGTAATTCAGAGTGAAGTGATTTTCACATCACTGAAATTTGATGAAATTAAATCAGCAAGCAGCAGATATCTGTTTAAATAAATTTCATTCATGATTTCAATGAACACTGTACAGATTTGTTATCAGTGTTTGGAATAACAATTAAAATATTGATTTGAAAAATTATCATACACTAGACTTGATAATGCTTTCTGCTGAATGAAGAGTATGCATTATATGTATTTAAACACTGGTTTGAAGATGTTAGGGATGTGTACATTTGGCTTAATCAAATGTTATGGTTGTTTATCTAGTAATTTTTTCCCAACTTGTCAAGTAGTAGTTCCGTGAAAACAAACATATAGTATTAACAATAACCAAGTGGTGCTACTAGGTGTCACGCAGATATGGAAAGGCAGGGCATGAAATAGAGCTTCTTTTAAATTGTTCTGTGCAAGTTAATGCTATCAGTTTTGAAGGAAATAAGAAATTGCACTAGATGAAACACAAAGATGAGAATGATTAAGATGGGTAACGTGCACTTGAATTGTATTTCATAAAAATATTTCAGGAATAATTCAATATGAAAGAATACTTTATTATAAATTGCATTAAATTTGCACCTTAGAATACTTTCCTGTAATGACCTGGGCATTACTGTGTTACACAGATGGTTTAAGTTTCCAGGTGTATGAATAACCATCAGCAATTCTTCCAGAAAGAAAGGAACTTGAAACATTTGAAATCTATTTATTTGGAAGATGGGAATGGTGTTGATGTGATTCCTAAAGCTTTATACTTTGCATCTGCTATGTTAATGTTATCAGGGTCCTGGAAGTACTACTGTACAATGAAAACATTTTTCATTTTCTTTCAAGATTCTGCAGAGCATTGTCTTGATGTCAGGGCTGAGCTGTGCTGTTTGTGTTTGCACTAAATTGACAAAAAACCACTCCTCTTGATTCTAGCAAACTAACACAACTGTTAGTTACTTGTACAACTTTGTTTACTACAAAACCAAAGCTTTCTATTATATTACTTATATGCATCTCCTTAGCAAAGTTTGAAATCTCTGGAATTAATATTTTTTAGTGCTGCAGACAGCAGTCCAGTCAGCCTCAAATATAAGAATCACCAGAGCAGCCTCCACTGCAGCTAGGCAGATGCAGAAAACAACTGCTACAACTGGTAAGTGAGGCAGTAAATACAGTCCTGCTGGTGTAGCTGACATGTAAGTATTTGATACAGTGTGCTGTAAACAGGTATCCTGGCTTGTACTTTGTAAGTGAGCACTGGAAACAACATTTATTATTTGCTCATCGTTAAATCACATACTAAGACAGCTTTGTCTTGAGGATCTTGCTTATCTCATGCACTCTGTGATCTAGAGATGCATATCACTTTGTTCTGAACTGTGTAGCCATCTCCTTGGAATAGAGAAACTGTAGATAGATCATGCTAAACTGTCACGTAAGAGAAGGGCTGAATACCCTACCACTTAAAATCTCATCTGGAACTCTGTTGGAACATTTAAATCTAGATGTTGAAACCATTGTTGGACAGTTTGCTGTAAAATCCATCAGTGTGGACTACCAATATGAATATAGTAATTATAAATTAAAAGAACAAAAACAGGACTGGTTAAGATTGGGCAGTTTGATGTGTTAGTGTTTAAGGATGTGATTTATAGGACTGATAAGGAACAGATATCTCTGGACAAGATGAGAGCCTGTCTTCTTCAACTCAATGTTTTCTCTTCATGTGTGTTTACTAGAATAGGAGAATTTAATGGTTAATGAAGGGGAAATTTTTAGTGGTATAATCTTGTCCTCAGGGCATTCTCCAGAATGTTTTGCAATGTCTTTTGTATATGACAGAAGTTAACCCTTAGGTTGAAAGTACAGCTGTGATTGTATTGGTTTCAATCCACCCGCAGTAGTTCTATGTCATACATAAATTCAACATCTAAACTCATCTGAGTTGAGTCTCTTCTGCCTTTCAGGAAATGAAATGACTCTTTTTTAGTATATAACATCTAAAGACTAATGGCTTAATGAATGTTTTCCTGGTGATACATCTCTTACTAGACTGTTAAATCCTAGGCTAGGTTTTCTTTTCAACAAACACTTGGAATTAAGTATCTGCCTTCTAGCCACCTCCCATTAAAGAAGCAAAACAATCTCTGTCTTCAACCACCAGACTTGTATGGCAATCTTTTGAAAAGATTGGCACAGGATTCTCTTGATCAGATGCTGTTTAACCTTCTGGAGTTTGTTTCACTTTAGGTAACCAGTCACAGAGAAAGACAGCAAATGTCACAAAGCAGAAGAAAGCAGTCAAACCTGATACCATGGAGGTAGGTCATATTTATTATTTGAAATGGAAAAGCAATAAAACTGATTGAACAGCCAGTGACAAATGGCAGTGGAACTGTTGCATAAATATAGTAATACATAAGTAATAGAAAGTTCACTAATAAACTAGATTTTGGGAAGCTCTAAGTGCTTATACTGTTGGGTTTTTTTAAACTTAAGACGAAATATAGTTTGCTTGTGTGGATGACTTGTTCACTAATCAGATTTAAATTAGAGGTCTCACATGGCATATCTTGTATTTGATGTTTCAACTAGTTAAACAAAAGACTTTCAGTTTGCTGGTTCTATCTAGTGTTTATAAATTTTGTACAATTTATTTCGTTTTTGCAACTTACTCTGAATGTATGTGTTTGCTCAGGTAATAATATGAGACTTTAGAAGCTGAGGATGTGTTTTCAGGTTTTGAACCACCAAGAACATAGCTGGAAATGTTTTTTTAAATTTAAGGTAGTCTTTCTTGCTATTTTGCTGAAAATGGGAACCAACTTTACTGCTTCAGCATAGAGACCACAGTATTTGAATTCATTTTAGTCCTCCAATTCAGCTTCCTAAATTATTTGCACATGCATTCATACCCTGACAGTCCTGTGCAAGAAGCATCAATGTTTTTTCCCCTTTCTTATGCT
Source organism: Penelope pileata (assembly GCA_013396635.1). NCBI lineage: Eukaryota > Metazoa > Chordata > Aves > Galliformes > Cracidae > Penelope > Penelope pileata. The sequence goes on along the minus strand of WBMW01006236.1, from coordinate 222,153 downwards.
CTGCTATTCTCCCTCACTTAGTGTTTCCCCTACACCTCCCTTCTACAGTCCTATTTCAGCAACTACAGTCGTATGCTAGTATTGTCTTAAAGCTGATGCAGTGGTGCACAAACACTGACAGGGGGTAAAAGGCACATACATCTTAGTAAAGGTGTCTCTTAACAGGCAGGAGTTGCTTGGTGCTGCCACTTGGTAAACTCTTACTGTAACCTTAACGTTGTCACAAGAAGTCTGTTAAAATTTGAATTCAAAGCTTACATTCCAAGCAAGGGTATCTAAAGTATAGGCAGATTTTCAATGAATTGAAGATCCATATTTTCTTGAAAAACAGTCTAAGGTCTTCTGGCTGGTTTGAGCTAACATTATCTCAATACAGGTATCTCAGAAATGTGTTCTGACTGTCTAGTCACTCATAGGAATGTGGACTCAACTTGTTAACTTCTTTGAACGTGTTGTGGTTCTAACTGCACTTGTATTCTTCTTCTCTTGGGCTACATTCCTCAGCTATCAGCTTATTTAAATTAGGGTATGTGTATAAACTGATTATTCAACAGGCCTAGTAGGATTTGGAGCCAGTATACTACTCACCTCTTGAGCTTATCGCCTTAAAGCATTTTCTTATGGTAGTGGGAGCAAGCATTTGCTAATTTTTATTACTGCTCTGATAGGCCAGGTGTGCTGCTGCTCTGGCTTCTTCAATGGATTATTGCATTCCTCATGGCTAAGTGCTACCACTGCTGCAAAAATGACTTGCAGATGTCAAAAGCCAGTTGGACCTGTGGTAATTCAAGACTTCTGTACATGCACACTATTGTTGAAAGAGAATTACCTGAAATTGTTCCCTTCTTGCTGCCTTTCAAGCAGTTGTGTTATAGTTCAGCCATAGCTATCAGTAAACACTTACTGATTTGCTAATACAGCGTTCACTTTGTTTGTGCAGGTAATTCCTTTTAAACATGAAGTGGAAGAAAATGCTCTGCTGGATCCGGTGACATGTTCAGTATCAGAACTGAAACAGGAACAGACATCTGTAGAAAAGAACAGTTCTGCTCCAGGGAGACCCAGAACACGTTCCTTTGCACCTCAAAACTTTGTGTTTCAGCCATTAGATGGACTAACAACCTACAAAGTTACACCCATGACTCCTTCTAGTGCAAATGCATTTTTGTCACCTGATGCCTTCTGGGATTTTTCCAAATCTCCAGTGTAAGATTCTTTTACTTCTAATGGCCTAAAATGCAAGTGAACTTCTGTGATGCTACAGAAAACATGGTCTTTCTATAGGGAGATTCTATATGTAACAAATTGGTCTCATGTTGAAACACCTGATCACAGTGGGTATTGTTGCTTAACCAAAAGAGGGCTTAATATAACAGCAAGGCAAACTATATAATCCATAATCTTGCCTGTGCTTTATCTATTGTAATGGGAATAGCTATGTTGTCTAGCATTGAATAGAAGGTACTCTTCCAAATTTTGCAGTCTTGTGTGTTTGGTCATATTTGAGGTCAGTTTCTCAATGCGTCAGCTCTTAAGTGTGTTTTTTTTGTTGTTGTTTTCAGTAAGATAGTTGAAAAATCCAGTGAAACTAAGACACAAGAGCCTAACTTAAGAAGTCAAATTTTACCTGCTGGTAAAGACCTTCAAGAACAGCAAATTGCTACAAGTTTGGGAGGAGAAAGAGGTATGAAGTTCACATACGGTTTATCATTCTAATGCTTTTAGTTTTCAGCAGATTCTGAAGTGCCTTTCATATTTTCCAGCAAGTGAATCGGATGAGAAGATGTCCATTCAGAGATCAGATGAAACAGTTCCCATCTCTACAGAGGTGACAGTGCTTGAAACAAAGTCAGATGATATAAGAGAGCAAGAGCATGACGTGCCCTATTTCAGGTTCTTGTCTATTTGTTTTGCTTCACAGTTGTCCATTCTGAGGCCCTTAGCATGAGTAACTTCTTGTAAACACTAGCTTCTAACGACTGGTGTCTCACAGCAGCAACTTCAGTAGACATTCGTTGCTATCTTGCCTTTTGTATTGTTAGGGCAAGTAAAGAATATAAAATTCTGGAGGTTAATGCTACGTCCTAAGGAATACAAGCTTCAAAGCAATAAAAATTGCATCACAGCTAGCCAGCAAACTAAAGCAATCTGATCTAATGCTCAAAGACTACGTAGCTTCTCTGAAAGCAGAAGGATAGTAGTAATTAACAATTACAAATAGCGACAACAGTGAGAACATTCTCCAAAATTATTTTTTTTGCTATCTATTTATTTTTAGGAACATTCTTCAGTCTGAGACAGAAAGACTGATGTCTCAGTGCCTTCAGTGGGATGGAAAATTTGAGCTGGATATTCCAGAGGATGGTAAGACTGAACTGTAATAGGCACACTAAAAAGGGTGTTATGGTAGCTGAAGGTGATAGGAGGGAGTTTATATACGAGTGTATTTGCAAAAAGTCTGCAGCCTCTAGTGAAAATTGTATTAGATAAAGTTTAGAGTTGTTCAGCCTCAAGACAAAAAAGGTATGCTTTATCTCCTAATATTAAAACTTAAATATAGTGTTTGACATGATAGTAGCTGACACTCAAGTGCCTATTACAATAGCTTTTCTGTAAGTTCCAAATGTTTAAATGCATAAACTGTAACCAAACAAAAAAAATGTTTTAACTTGTCAGTGCTTTTTTATCTTAGACTTACAGAATTGGTAGCAAATTTTTTTTTTTTTAAAGAAACAAGCTTAGAGCATTTCAGTGAATAGATGTGCTCCAGATGAATTGCATTGCAGGCTTGAACTTAGTTCAAACTGGGAACAAATTCCAGATCTGTCAAATACTTCTATCAGTTGTGAAATGATGGGTTATTCCATGATATATTTTCTTCCTTTGTTTTCTTGTTACACTCAGCTAAAGATCTCATTCGCACAACTGTTGGTCAGACAAGACTGCTCATAGCAGAAAGGTTTAAACAGTTTGAAGGATTGGTGGATAACTGTGAATTTAAGCGAGGTGAAAAAGAAACAACATGTACAGACCTGGATGGATTTTGGGATATGATTAATTTTCAGGTATGTACTTGCATGTTAGCCTACTAAAATAAATGCATAGAATGGAGTTCTTTACAAGCAATGGACTGAAACTTTTATTCATTTAAATATTCAAGCTCAGATTTTTCTTTTGAGTATGTTGAAAATGCAGGTCTTTATTTAACACTTTCTAGTAGTAAATAGTACCAGGTGGTATACTATGGTTTTATAATTCATGGGTCAGTTAATCTATTGTGTTATCTTGTGGCCTGTGTACTTTTTTTTCCTGAAATGAAGGCATATAGCCAGATCTTATCCTCGTTTGGAGTGAGGTGGTGGTCACAGGTCCACTAGGACCTGATTGTCTCCTTTTCTCACAGATAAACTTAGAGCAACAGAATTACTGTTCCTTTCATTCAGTTTTTTTGTCCTCTGCATTTTGGGGGAAGGATAAAGGACTTCTCCCCTCAGAGACCAATCTGCTGTAGACAAGCCTTGTATAGCCTAACAAATGAGATAAGTGTGCCCATCACAAAGCCCAAAGAGAACAAAGCTGTTGCATTGAGTATCAAGGAAGGGAGGAGGTAATGCTGCAGAGCTAGTTCCTCTAGCCACAGACTGCATCAGGAATCTGTTCAGGCCAGGAATTGATAAAGGGCAAACAAGCTTGCAGGATGCATTTCTTAGACAGTGGAATACTCACAGAATCATAGGGGTTGGGAGGGACCTGTGGGGATCATGTAGTCTTACCTCCCGGCTAAAGCAGTTTCCCTAGAATAGGTTGTACAGGCAAGCTCCTGCTGGCTTGGTATTAAAAACTCAGAAGTGAGTGTTTTAGCAAGTTGGAAACCAGCTCTTTCATTATCACTCGGAATCACAGACTGGTTGAGGTGGGAAGGGACCTCTGGAGGTCACTTGGTCCAACCTCTGCTCAAGCAGGGTCACCTAGAGCAGGTTGCCCAGCACTGTGTCCAGGCAGCTTTCGAAAATCTCCAAGGAGGAGATTCCACAACATCTGTGAGCAAACTATGCCAAAGTTCCATCACTCTCACAGTGAAAAAGTGTTTCTTGATGTTCAGAGGGAACCTCCTGTGTGATGGTTTGTCAGTTGCCCCTTGTCCTGGCATTAGGCACCACTGAAAAGAGCCTGGCTCGGTTCTCTGCACCTTCCCTTCAGATATTTATGGACGTTGGTGAGATTCCTCCAACTGGTTGGTGATTTAGTTTGCTTCTGTGTTTGAAGCTTACATTTGTTATCTGACTTCCTAAAACACTTATTTTGGTGAATCTGGTAAGTCTTGCAAACTAAACTAGGACTTCTCTGGGATTTTCAATAGATTGAAGATGTGAATAAAAAGTTTGATAATCTGCAAAAGCTTCAAGACAATGAGTGGCAACCACTTGATGTCCCAAGCAAAGGAGTTGTCAAGGTACGAATGGCTCCTAATGTATACCCCAAAGCATCAAGACGCAACAATGTGTTGAGATTATTTTAAATAATTTGTAAGTTATTGGAGTAATGAATACCCCTCTTAAATGCAAGTTCCTTATAGAACCCTATTCATCTGTCTTCTTCAGGTGTTGATATTCAAAAATTCAGTGAAATTCCTCTCAAGCTGCACGTTTCTCCCTTGTGTCTCCCATGTGTGCTTACAATTGGCACTTGTGATGTTAGTTGCCTCTTTTGGATGGAAAGATTCAAACTAAGAATTAAACATGACTCATGGGGTCATTGGACTCCATGCTAGTCAGGCAAGTCTGTTAAATTGGGAGCAGAAATTTACTCTTCAGCTGTAAAACACTTTCTGAGCCATTGGTGTTGGCACTGACTTAAATACAAATGACACTACACAGGAATTTGGCAGTGACTTAGGAGAGTGCTAAATGATAATGGTGACTCATTAAGGCAGGACCATGGGTGGTGTCAGACTACTAATTCTCTAAGCATAAATGAATCTAACACCATCCAAAATAAGTTATTGATTATTGCAAGATAGGCTTTAATGTAAGCTATTTTATCGACGTTTTGGTTTGAAATATGTAATTGTTTCTCATGACTGAACGTTAAGAATCATATTCACATTGCCTAAACTCCATACAGTTCCTTGAGGTTATTCAACTATTATAAAAACGATATGAAGGTCGATAAGAAACTCCAGACATATGAAACTGGAGGAAATGTAGTCTGTGTGAACTGACCATAAATGTCGGAACCATACAGATATCACAAAGCTTCCTTTGAAAAATTGAATGCCAGATGAGACTTCTGGTTGACAAGTGTCTGTCCTGCAGTTGCTTTATCTCCCTGCCACTAGGAGTCCCTACATCCCACAGTTCTCAAAAATGTTAACTGGAACGGTTAGAAAAAGTTGTAAGAAAAAGTTATACCATATACTTCTGAACTGCAGACTTGGTTTGAGGAATACCTAACATTGTCATTGCAAACAAACCTTAACAGCTAAATGGCAGCCCAAGGCTTTCTGGAGATGAACAGATCTTACCTTCAGCAAGTCTGTTGCCTGTTGTCTGTGTCCAGCAGCTGTATAGATATTCATTTGCAGTTACTTGACTGTTGCTTCCAAATGAGACACAGGCTTTCCTTCAATTTCAGAAGAAAACTGTTCCAAATGGGATATCTAAACCAAAGCTGGGAGCAGGTGGGAGAACTGCTGCCCGAAACCGGCTTGCTGCTGTAAAAGCAGCCATGAGGGATAAAATGAAGCATGATGGAGCTGCTGATAGTACACATCAGGATAAGCTGCCAGAAGTAGAAAAAGTGGTTTTTGAAGCAGGATTTTTCAGAATTGAAAGCCCTGTGAAAACCTTTCCAGGTGGGTGAAGCTTAATCATGATTTCTATGACCTGAGAATACTGAAGGGATTTGAACCAAGCTCATTGGAGAGGAATATTATACTGTTTATACTGAATATAACTCCAGTGCCAGGCACAATTAATGTTTCAGCTAATGGTTTGTTACGTCAAGGAACCAAAGCAAACTGTTCTACATGATTGCCATAATTGCTCAAATCAGTACAATATGAAATATCTGCTTAGATACAGAGTTAAAAGTCACAATTAAAAGCAGCTGGTTCAGGTTTCTTTAGTGTGTGTTTAAGCAATGAAGTTTTAATCTGAAAATTCCTAGACCTAGCTGACAACCTGTTCATCAAAATCAATGCAGGCTGATGTCCTTCATTTGTAAGGTATGAATTGGAATTTTTGTGAACTGAATCTTGCACTAATGCCTTCAAGGTTGTAAATACAGCACATCCATAATCAGCATTCATGTTCAACAAGACTGTAACATATTCCAGTCCATTATAAAAGCTGTTTAAAAATTTTCTTGAGCAGACTCTCAATATGACTTTATTCTCAACATCTGTCTTAGTGCGATTTGTGAAGCTAGTGTTTTCAGTAATCCCTGATTCTTGGAGGCCTGTTGTACTTCTCCCCTCTTTAAGTTTTTAGTAGGTTTTTTCTTCTTCACAAGACTAGCCTCTTGTCTGTAGAGGAAACCTGAAAAGCCTTGAGCAGCTCTGGGCTTAAAAAAGCTCTATCACAGAATGTTATAAAAATAAATTGAGTTTATTTTTAATTCTGTCAAAATTATCTACTATGAAATATTGAAATGACAACAGCTTTCACCGTGTGGACTTCTTAATAAGAGCAGCAAATTTCATTATTTCATGTTTGTGAAGGGACAGTAATTACTAAATTGCTTAGTTGGCATTAAGGTAGCTTTGTAACTTATTGACATGCTCATCACCCTTTATGGTTTCTGCTTGCAGTGTATGTAAGACCTTAATATAATATTTGTATAAAACAAGCAGGAAAAGCTAGAATGTTACTAGCTAGAATCCTAACAAACAACTTTATCTTCTGGAAACTGTTGTTGTAATGAAATATTAAATGCTCTTTTTCAGGCTTGCTTTCAAAGACACCTCACAGATCATCCCAGCAGACTTTTGAAAAACTGGCAACTCCAAGATCATCCAGAAGAGCTTTGCTGCTGCAGAGCAGTTCTTCTGTTCTTTGTAACCCTGAGGATACAACTGCGAAACAAACACCAGTGCTCAAAGGCTTCCACCCAGCACAGAGCTTGGAAATGCACCAACTTCCCACTGGAGAAACTCTCCCTAGTGGTTTTCTTGAACAAAGGTAGACACGTTAAGGCAACTTCTAGTTTAACTTTGTTCAAATAATTTTTCAGTTTTAGTTGGAAGAATTAATATTAATGACCATTGTTACCTTCCAATTTGGCAGGGATAAAGGTTGCAAAGTCCTTCTGTCTTTTTCCTTCCCTCAGGCATGTTAAGAGTTTTGCCCAAATGTAATTTCACTGCTGGGGTAGGAATTCTATTTTTTGCCCAGAAAATTTGATGGAGTTGACCAGTGCCAAGCAAGCAAGCTTAGTTGCAGAACTAATTAAGGTCGGTTGGGTAAGTCAAAATCTTTTAAGAAGAATGAAAAGATGTTTTTCTCTTCTAGTGTTTCCCTAGCTGCAGAAGAACACAATCCTGTTCCTGGTACAGAGGATGAGACTGGGGTAAGTCATGCATAGTTCATGTATGTGATTTAAACATCTTTCTGCTATTAGCCAAGTTAGAGGAATGACAAATATTCATGTCTTAAGTGGTACCCATCTTAGATTTTGACTGATGATCCTCGTGTGTGAGGAGTTGTGTGTTATAATCAGCACTGCAAAACACTGCCTCCTCTCAGCAGCAGAAATACAACAGGAAACTTCAAATCAACGTATTGCAGCAGCTCTAATTACCTGAGAAGACCCTCTGAGAGAGGAGCCCTCCCTGGAGCTTCCCTGAGGTCATTTGCCTGCTGTATTCAAAGTTTGTCTACTTCTTTCTGTCTTGCCCTGAGCTGAACTCTTGTCAGGAAATTCCTTTCCTCTCAGGATAAGGGTGCCCAAATCTGATTTCCTGGTTTAACAGTTCTTTTTCATAGCCCTGGACACTTAGATATCTGATCAAATACTCATCAAAGTATCTTTGGTATTCCTCAGGCTGATGCTTTTTCCTTCTCTGTATGGACATAGGTAGGGACCACTGCAGTTCTCTTGCCTTGTCTCTCTCTTTTGGAGCTACCTTTTGAGCTCCTGCTGGCTCTGTATGATGCTTATCACCCAAGCAATGCTCCACTACCTATTTTCCTGGTATAAATTTTTCAAATGCCTTTGTGTTTGGGGGCCCTGGCTGAAAGGAACAATGGTATCTAGCTCTGTGGGTCTTCATGTTGCTATAACAGACCACAAGGCTAATACACTCTTTGAAGGTATAGCAAGAGCATTGTTAGTAACACAAGTATCAGGGTTCAGAAATCCATGTCCTGAAATATCTGTGGGCTTGGTGACATGCCTGCTTCTGGATAGCCATTAAAATGTGGCCTCCATAGTTCAGATGGTGCTGTGCTACTCAGTGAAGGTCAGTGCTTTGGTGTCCATCGTCCTTTACTTCCTTTCATTGGAAATGTAGGGTCTTAAATTTTGTCACTGCTTGGATCTGTGCGTGACTACAGCAGTCTTCATACATATACATGCACACACATGTGCATACAGATCTGTATTTTAAAAAAAATCTGTTACTAGTTAGCTCTTATTCCTTTCATTTCATCCTTTGTGTCATATGAGAAACTGTTTGTTGGTGATGCCACTATGTGGGCAATCTGGGAATCTTTAACACTGTGTTGCAGATAAGACTTTACCTCAAAGAAAACACTATTAGAGAACAACCCCAGAGTGCTTTTGGCACTTTAAGTTCAAAATCCTTTTCATGTCGAAGAACTTCCTTTGTACTCTTTGAGATAATCCAGTTTATGAGGGTGCTTGGGAAAGAGTTCATGAGAAATAAATCACAGTGTTAAGCTGTCAGCTTTGCTCTGCCTGTCCTTTGTACAGTGTCTGGAGTTCAAAACCTCTCTCTCCTGAATTGTCTATAAAATCTGTAGATTAGATGTATGCATTGTGTTTAACACAACACAGATGTGCTGATTTCTGTAAACTCACCACCCTTGAATGTCCTGGCTACCTTTTCTCCTTTGTGCTTTCTTGATTAAAACTGACAAACTGCCTTTTACAGCAGACAAAACAGAAGAGAAAGCTTCCTAGAGTCATACCAACTGCCTTACATCCTTCTGATTTCACTGATGCTTTCCTGGAAGCAAATATAGCTGACACCTTACAGAGGGTTAGGAACAGTTAAAATTCCTGTTTTTCAGGCACTGAGGAATTCTAGCAGTGAATTAAAAATACTGGACGGCACAGAGGAGATGGAACTGTCTGCTGCAGAACAACAAGGGCAAGATGTTGTCATGTGCAGTCCAGAGAAGGATTCATGCACAGAGACCAACTTTGCTCAGTCTGGAGAACCAAAAATGCATCCAGCGGGTATGTGTCTTAAAGCTGCTGTGGTTTGTGTGGTACTGCTAGATTCTTAGGTTTATTCTATAGTTTTTATGGTCTAAACACTGTTGTTTGAAATCACTGTTGCTGTAGCTTGGTTAAACTATGTGTGCTTATAGCAAAACCTACATTAGCTAGTATGACTTATCTATGCTCTGCATGTGAGCAAACAGTTCCCCCTCATTTTTCTATGAAGTTCCCCTGCAATACATGAAGCAGAAAGCTGATATCAAAGGCTTGCAGGAGAAATAAGTGCAGGCTGTTTAGTTTTTCTTCCATAAAAGCACAAAACAATACTGTTTTTCCAGCTTTAGTGATATCAGACTAACCCTAAAAAGGGAATAATGGGATGTTCTTCTTTTTCAGATATTTTGTGTAGTGATTTGACTACCACTGACGGAATTCCTTTAGATACAGTAAGTTGACCCTTAAGTTTATTTGACTCCAGCAATCTGCTTGTTACAGTACTGTTAACCTTTCCTGGAGAATCAGTTACTGCATGAAGTAAATCAAACTCTGGAGAACGATGTTATCAGACCAATTCTTACAACTTATTCTAATAAATGCAGGCCACCATTCCTGTCTTCCTGTACTGGCTCACACTCATTCCTTATTGCATATGTCAAATGTAGGATGAATTGAGACTTGTAACAGAAGAATGACTGATCTTACCAGATTGATCATTTAAATTACATTTCTTGTGGATTTCCTTGTAAACATTTACTAACGTAATGAACGGCCTGGCCTTTTTTTTCCACTTCCTTGCTGGAGTTTTCCAGGTCTGTTCCATCCCATTTCTATAGCTTTATCCTCGACAGCCAGAAGTAAGATTCAGCAAGGAAAAACAGATTACAGAAACTTTCGAATCACTAAAAGAATTTGGCTGTACAGTTTCCTTGGTCTCATGTGGAAGAAATCCTCTTTAACATAGAGATAACTGCTTTAAGTAACGAGTGTCTTCAAAATGGACCACCTACTCATTTCTTATTTTGTCTGGAAATAAGCTTACAGAATTTCTTAGGAAAGTAATAAGCACTTAAAGCAGTAGATTACTTTTTCAAAGCAACATCCACAGTTCCAAATACCACATAAAGACAAACACACATTAGTATTTTTGCATCCACTGGTTTGCTGTAGTTTTTAGGAAGGGTTTCAGATCTTTCTGGCAGATCTGTGCTTTGTGCATTCTGAAGAACTTTGTTCTTCTCCTCTCTTATCAGAAGCAATTTCTGCTGCATTTTATATTATGATGGTTGTGGCCTCCCAGGCAAGCTGGTACCGACACACATCAGCAATTGTCTGTCAATAATTACTTGGTGTGGTGTTTGTACAGGTACTGTTAGATAAAGGGGAATTTGCTGTTAGCTCATCTTGTGTGCTCTTGCAGTGCTGTTTTGTAGAGCAGTTAACTGTTGCCTGAGTCCTTACTTCACACTGATTTCTCCCACAGCCCATGCTGGACGGTGAGCTTCCTTTCACTCCAGTCAAGACCACAGCCCAGAAGTTTGCAGCAGCTGAAACATTCAGTGACCTTATCGTATTTTCTCCCCTTTCTCCATCTGGGGAAAAATGAGTGACTCGAAATTCAAAATGTGTAAATTATATAATGAAGAAAAAAACCCAGGATGTCTGGAATACAGTTTGCAACCCTTGAATTGTGTTCTGCGTGTAACACCTGTAGTATTTTGTTGTGGAACTTGTTAAAAAATCTTGTAACATCTCTGTGGTGAGCAATGGTGCAGTCACTGCACTGTAAATATTGCTGTAGAGCAGCAGGGGTGTTTGCTGGCTATATGCAATGAATGCATATTCTGAGTTCAACCTGAAATATTTTTTTTTGTCTAAATTTTATGTATTTCCTGTCTACTTCAAGTTGTAAAACTCTTTCTTCTTCTGTCTTGACCTTCATTACCTCATGGCTCCTGCTTGTAAGAGGTGGAATAAGATTAGTGTAACAGATGCCTACCAGATCAGCTGCACCTATGCTCTGTTTGTGATGTGAGGGCACCTCTGGAGGTGAGAGCAGCCTGTTACCTGCCCAGAGCACTGCTTCATATTCAGCCAGTGCTGTTGCACCCTTTGGCTCCAGTACTTTATGCACTGACTGTGCTTAATCAGCAGATGGGATGAGGTTTGATTCACATTATTCTTTCCTGTGGGATTCTTCCTGATGTGTAACAACCACTTGCTTTCTAACAGCAGAAATGATCTCAGAGCAAGCACTTCAAAGTCAGATAATATCTTCTAATATCTTCTCATTGCAGTGCATTAAATGGGAATGGGTTTTCCAGATACTCAGCAGTGAGCTGTGTTCTCAAGTCCCTTCAAGCTAAATCCCATTTTCTCTTTCCTTTTTCACCTGGAAGTCTCTTAAACACTTTCTTTGAACATCTGGCCTGCTAACCTCAGCCTCCTTGTGCCATCTTATTCCTTACGTATTCTCTCATCTGAACTGAGAGATTTATGCACAAGGAGCATGCCAGTTAGTGCTATTCAAGTGCAGAGTGTACATACAGTAGAGTACCTCTTTTTTTTTTTTTTAAGAAATACCTGGTGGCTTCTTCTTGTAATGATCTTAGTGTAGTACACACACTCTTCCCTTTTTCTTTATTTTAAACTACGGAAATGCAATACAAACCCTCAGCAGAAAGCATTGCCATTTCCTCTAGGGCTTCTTGTTGGACTGAAGTTTTAACCTGGAAGTTGTGTACTGGTTGCACTGAAATAAACAGAGGAAGCTGACCTGACCTGTGGTGCTGTGCTGGGATGAACTTTCTGGTGTTATTGATACTTGGATTTTATCAATAGCTTCAAAAAGAGCTCTTACTGACTGGCCTTCTCTTTTCAGTGTTTAATGAGGGATTTCTGGCATCCAAGATAAAGAGCATTAGCAGTATGCTGGTCTAGGTTATTGCATCTGCTGGAAAACTGAACTCTGTGTTCCTTGTAACATCTCCAAGGATAAATGGAGCGACTGTTCTAAGATGGGATGAGACATGTCAAAGAAATCCTTAAAAACTTCCATAGTGGCTCTTGCATTGTTGTTTTACACACAAGGCTGTGAGGATGACTCACAGCAGATGGAACATTATTTACCAGTGTGACTCATGTGCTGAACTTGCCAATAAATCTCCACCCCACCCCTGAAACTGGTCTTGACTGACAGGGAAGCGGTGAGCTGAGAGAAGCACAAGGCTTGTGACCAGCATGATGGGATAGGGGATGTTTGCACAAAGTGGACCAGGATGTGCTGATGCGGGCCACCCTAAGCAGCTGTGAAGGCAGAATGAGCCTTTGAATTGAAGGAGGGGGGCTAACATTTCTAGCCACAGTCTATGAGAGATTTTTTTGCTTCCTCCAGCCTTCAGCTCTGAACTCCCTCCTGAAATGCCTCATTCTGCTCAGGCTCAGAGGCTCTTGGTTTTAACACGTGTTCCAGCGTTGCCTAATGGACAGCTTCATGGAAGAGACACTTCTGTGACTCACAGCCCTTCACAGCCTGGTTGTGCAACTCCTGCCCTCGTGGTTCCCCTGGGGAAAGAACTTAAGTCCTCTGCAGCGCTACTTTGGATGACTAGTGCAAAAGGAATAACCGTGCTGTACCTAGCAGAGGAACTGGGCTAAAAACACGGAGTTAGGGTCTGTGGTCTGGCTGCGGGTCGCAGACAGCTTTCCCATGTGCTCTTCTTGCTGGCCAGAAATGGCTCACAGTCATTTTCTGGCAAAGAGATTCAATTTCTACAGCAAGAATTCAGCTTCTTCTATATTTGAACTCAGCTTGCTGGAGGATATTGTCTTTTAGTATCCTAATAAAAACCAAATTTTACTTGTGAAAGTGCTTTATTGCCTCAAAACATTCACAGAGGAAGGCATTCCTGTTACAACCTTACCAAGAGCACTAGGCTTGTGCTAAAATGCCAGCTTCTTAATTAATTAAACCATGTTGGTCTGAACACCGGTGAGAGTGATGTCCCCAGCAATGCACAGCTTGGTGATCTCCTTCAGCTTCTTCTCACGGAAGTTGTACTGCAGCAAGTGAGCGTCGTTCACCGCTACCTTGAAGTGATCCACCTCGCAGAGGACCTGGATCTGAGACAAAAACGCCAGATCAGCCAAAACCTAATCATCAGATTTGTTCAAGGGAGAAGTTTTAAGATGAAAACTTCAGGCAGGTTGGCACTGGCTAAGGGCTGCTGCTATCTGAGCCCAGCCCAGCAGCATGGAGAGCAGCTGGCGCAGCAGCCATCTGTTGCACCAACACCAGTGACCTTTGCCTTCCCCAGAGCCATGCAGTGCTCTTCTTCCTTGATGATTCAGCCACAGTGTCTGTTTCCCCATGACTGTTTTCAAGCAGTGCCCTGTTTTGCACACAGTGAGAGCTGAGTGAACCCATTGTGCAGCAGAAAGGGCTCGTGAAGAGAGTCTGACTGCAAGGGAAGAATGCCTCGCAGAAACCTGCCCACCAATGCTGCAGGATGGGAGGAAGCTGCACCCTGGGCACCTGGACCTGCACGAGTGGGTAAGGAGTGTAGGAAAGGTACCACGAGATGGGTGCTGTGCAGCTGGGGAAGCACACGGGGGTACCACTGGGCATAACACCACTGTCCTCATAAGTAGCATATTTTAATTTCTTTTTGTTATTATTATTATTACCTTGAAGGGGCTCCCAGGTTCAAATGGAAATCTGGGAGCTGTTCTCTCCTCCTTTCCCCAGTTATTCTGGAACATGGAGTTACAGACGATGACCCTTTTGTGATTTTCCTTGAAACGGGGATTGAAGTGGAAGGCGATATCGTTTCCCCTCTTGAAATCCAGCGAAAATCTGCAAGGACAGGCATGGGTTCGCTGCTTTTCCTACTACAGCCCTGAGCTCTCTTTCAGGGCTGGTGAAAAGCAGCACAAGTGAGCGTTAAAATAGACCAACAGCCCCCATTAGCCACAGGGCATCTCTGGAGGGTCCTACACAATTATTTTGTGTAATATTTGATTTTACAGAAGGTGGCTGTTATTTGGGAACAGGAAGTGAATCCTGGCCCCAGCTCCACCCTGCAGCACCTTAAGCTGCTGAACCCCCCC
>WBMW01006236.1:128612-207595 GCA_013396635.1 Penelope pileata | reverse complement strand
GTTCACTGTCCCCGTGATGGTTATGAGCAGCCGAGGCATGAGCCCTGCCTGCAGGGGCAGCTCGAAGGGGAGTGTCTGGGGGAGGACAGGGATTTGGTGTCAGCAGAACAGCACGTTAACAAGCAGTGCACCCCTGGCACTCAGGCACAGGCTGGGTGTTGGCGTGACAACACACCAGGACAGCCTGGTGACAATGTGACCACCCACGCAACCCCCCAGAGCCACCCTCCTGGGGACACACAGCCTCAGGTCCCTCCCGTGGCCAAGCAAAATGAGGAACCCTTCAAAGATGATGGAGCCGTTACCATCGGAGGAGCCGGCCCTGGTGCTCCAGAGAACGGTGCAGGTCCTCCCGGATACGATGCCGGTGGTCCTCCAGGATACGATGCCGGTGGTCCTCCGGGATATGGCCCTGGTGGTCCTCCGGGATACGGCCCCGGTGGTCCGTGATGGGGTCCCGGTGGTCCGTGATGGGGTCCCGGTGCCCCGGGGTACCCCGGGTAGGCTCCAGGTGGGGGGTGGTGGTGCGGCCAGCCCTGCGGCGGAGGGGCACTGGGGTTACTGTGGGCAGGCAAGGCATCGGAGAGCTGGGGATGAAGGGGAGAGGAGGAGGATGAGGAGACGCAGCATCCAGTGGGGCTGCCAGCACCTGGCCTTTGTGGCCTGCACGAAGCTGAGCGCAGTGGCCATGAGCCTTTTGGCCATGCTGAAACCTTCCCAAAAGCCACTCAGGTGTGACTTGATAGGACGTCATGGTTATATGGGTTGGCAACGTGTTCCCTCTCCTACCAGAAGTTCTCACTTTCACACAACAGACCACCACCATGCCCCACGTTTTTTAAAGAAATCAATACTCACAGAGAACCCGTCCGACATTTTCCTAAAACAAACTGACAAAGGGCATCATTAGGTCATTTTTTTTTTTTTTTATCCCTCAATGGCCGTGGTCCACCACCTCCATCCCAAGCTCTTGCTGGAGGCAGTCAGGTTTGTGCTGAGAGGTGACAAAATCTCGATTAAAATCCAAACAAAAACCAGATCAAAGAGCTCAAAGCAAAGCGAACCCAGCCCTAACGCCCTGCACAGCCCTTCCCGGGGCATTTCAGGCATTTTGGGGAGCGGAGCCATCTCCTCGGGTGAGTAACGCGGTGCCAACACCCACCCAGGCCATGGGAGTGGGTTTGCCTTGTGCCGGGCACAGCGGGCGCTGGTCACGTCCCAGTCCCCGTGGCGTGACACCAGGGACAATCTCAACAGATGGAAAAACCCAAAGTCCTTGGGGGAGTGCGGCGGAGAACGGAGCTGCAGAGCCAGCGGGGCCCAGCCTGCAGCTGGATGGGATGGGAGAGGAGGGGTCCTACGTGGGGGTCCCCCATCCCCATGGGCTCTGGTGGCACCGCAGCCCCCGGGGATGCTCGCTCTGCGGTTGGGTTTGCAGCTGCCCCAAATGGCGAAGCCGTGCCCTGCAGAAACCACGCAGCCCGGGGCTGAATTCCTTCTATCAAAGAGTGCATTCATAAAAGAGGAAAAAAAAAAAACAGGGAGAGGCAGAAATGGGAGGAAAAAAGGAAAATTCCAAACTGAAAGCAGAGAAGTAAAACTCTTCGTAAGAAACATTGAGTTGCAGAAAGGTCTGAGCAAACCTGGCCGGGCTGCTTCAGGAATAGGGAAACAGCTCCAGGTTTCACAACCAGCACCAACCCCTCCCCCTGCAGCACAGCACAGAGCTGCGTGACTGCTGGGTCCTGCAGCCAACACCCAGTGCTGACTTTCAGCTGCCCTATCTCGCACGGCATTTATTTGCCTTCTGCTTTTTTCAGCTCTTTGCTCTCCTCTCTGCTTCCCGGGCTGCAGGATGGGCTCTGCACTCCCACCCCTCCAGCCCCCAGCTACCTGCAGGGCTCTCCCCAGAAACCAACGCGGGCTCTCCCAGCACAGGTGAGTGCCAACAAACCTCGACGAGTTCTCAAGTCCCTCTTTATAAACTCATAAAGGCTGGCAAAGATCTCCAAGATCACCCCTGGGGCCCACTCACCTGCAGGCAGCCGGGCAGCTCGGGGCAGCAGAGCCGGTGTCGGTCTTGGGTGGTGTTGGTGTTGGTGTTGGGTTGGGTTGGGGTTGGGTGGTGTTGGTGTCGGGAGATGTCGGGGCTGGGATGTCCCCGCCCGCAGCTGTCCCAGCCCCACTCGGGGTGGAGCAGTAGCACAGAGCCCAGCCCCCCAGGAAGCACCTCTCCAGGGCACAAGGACACCCAGTGTCCCCTCCCAGCTATTAAAAATGTCACCCCATTGAGCAAACCTGCACGGGGTTGGACTCACAGAGCGTTCCAGCTCGCTGCCCGGTCTCGGTATTTCCATTGAGTTTCCATGCCCCATCCTGGCAGCGCCCAACGTGAGTCATAGCTTCATAGAATCACAGATTTATAGCTTCATAGAATCACAAATTTATGGATTCATAGAATCACAGAGCCACTGAGGTTGGAAAAGTCCTGGAAGATCACCTGAGAGTCCCCGCCAGGTGCAGCTGGGGAATGGCACCGGAGCAGCGCGGTGCCAGCGGCAGCTGCAATAAATTCCACTTGAGCAATTCTATTACAGCCCCCATCTGCCCAGCTGGCCATGGCAGCGCTGCTCACAGCAACAGGGAAGATCAAGGTGTGTCAGTGCTGCTGCACCTCTGCTGTGGAGACAGCTGAGAGCTGGGGGTGCCCAGCCTGGACCTCGTTGTGGCCTCCCAGTACCTGAAGGGAATTTATAAACAGGAGGGGAACAAACTTTTGACACAGGCAGGTAGTGATAGGACAAGGAGATATGGCTTTAAACTAAAAGAGGGGAGATTGAGGTCAGACATTAGCAGGAAATGCTTCACTCTGAGGGCGGTGAGGCCCTGGTACTGCCCAGAGCTGTGGGTGCCTCATCCCTGGAGGTGCCCAAGGCCATGGGTGGGCCCTGGGCAGCTGAGCTGGGGGCACCCAGCCCATGGCAGGGGTGGGGCTGGGGGCTGTGAGGTCATAGAATCACAGAACCCTTAGAGCTGGAAGGGACCTTTCAAGGCCATCTGGTCCCACTCCCTGCAGTGAACGGGGACACCCACAGCTCCATCAGGGTGCTCAGAGCCAGACATGAACATCTTCAGGGATGGGGCATCCACCACCCCACCTCAGCACAACCCCCTCCACCTCATCCCTGAGTATCTGGGCTCTGGAAGACGTCAGCCTCGTCTCCCTGCTCCATACCCAGGACTTCAGCACCCCACAGCTCTACACAGCGCTCCTAGCAGGGACCCAGAGCACACCTGTGTGCACACAGATGGGTGATGCTGAGGGCTGGGTGCCACAGGACGCACACGGGGAGCACCTGCACGTAGCTGGGACAGGACCTTTGCCCCCTCTAACAAGGCCCTGCTGTTAACCAGTGAGCTCGCTGGTTTTCCCCTTTCTCCCCAGGATTCCCCCCCTCCAGCTTCTTTGGCGAGAGAAAAGAAAAAATATCTTGCTATTTCTAGGATTTCACTTCAAAGCTCCGAACATTTCCAAAAGAGGTTTGCCTGCATTTCACGTTCCACTGCATCAGCTTCACAGCTTCAGTTACACAACAGACACACGGCATCCCAAAAACACTAAAGCAGGCCTGAAAACGCGAATCAAAATCTGAGCGTTGCTCCATTTCCTCATTCCTGGGAATGCAGGAGGAGCGAGCATCCCTGCAGCTGCCTCAGGAGCCCTTGGCACGCGGAGCTGTCGAGCGCTTTGCCTCGCTCCGCTTCACCCGCGGCATCCACCACGCTGCTGTTTGCACTACGTGGGTTTGGGGAGGGCTGTCCCCAAGCTCTGTCTCCCAGGGATGAGCAGAGCACGTGGCTGTGTTGCCACAGAACAAAGCAGCAGCGCAGGAACGCGGCAGCTCCTTGGAGATGTCGGTCCTGTCACACCCAGGGATGTGCTGCCACTCAGAGATGATGCTTCCCAAAATCAGGGAACATCTATCACTCATTTCTTAAAACCAGGCACGAATACGCGTGGGCATCCCCATGGCCTTAGTGCAGCCCCACTGGATACAGCCCCAGCTCGGTGGAGCGCTGGCAAGAGCAGCCCCGAGGGGCGGAGGGGGAGGACCGAGGGGTCGGATGGTGCCGGGCCCTAGGGACGTGCCCTTCGAATCGCCTTCCACGGAGGCCAGAAACATTCCCTGAACACAGCTTGCTTTCCCCGATTTACAGCGCCCTGCGTTTATCTGGCAGCGTTATTTTATGGCAATCTGGAAATCAGGCCAGAGGTAAGGCAAGGAGCTGAGCTCCGTGTGCTCGGCGTGACCCACCCCAGCCCTCGCCAGGGCTCCCGGGACAGCCCGGCACCACCACGCCATGGGGCAGCACCAGGTGCTCGGCATCTTCCCTAGGAACAGCCTCTGATAGGCTGCTCCGCAATCATTTCAAAGTCCATTAAATCCTGTTTATTGAGGGGATTGCTTGCAATTGCCGTATAGGAATGTTTACTCTGTGCCTATCATTGGGTTAATTAATGCTATGTTAAAAAGGGAGGAGAGGGCAAAGGGGTTGTATACGCTGAAGACTTGCACGAGGCCAAGTGGATAAAAAATGAATTCATAGAGACTGACCCAAAGCTGCTGTGCCTTTTGCAGACACCAGCAATCACAAGTCACAGAACCATTCAGGTTGGGGAAGCCCTCCAAGATCCCCCAGCCCAACCCCATCCACCCCACCATGCCCACTGAGCCATGTCCCTCAGTGCCACATCTCCACGGGGCTGGAACACCCCCAGGGACGGTGGCTGCCCCACTCCCTGGGCAGCTGTGCCAGTGCCTGATGGCTCTCTGGAGAATCCTTTTTTCCTAATACTCAACCCGAACAAACCAGAAGTACCAACCCATTACTGCCAGTCCCGGAACACTTCATGGTGATTTATGCCAGGAGTTGATGCTTTCTTTGATGCTTTCTGTCTCTGTGCTGCTTTCTGCTGTTCCTGGGGACACTGAGTCCCCTGGAGGCAAAGCCCCAACCCCAGTGGGAGAGCTATCTGTGTGGGGTTAAAGAACTTCAACCCAATAAACTGCTTGCTAGAAATGAATACCTCTCGTCCTCTTTACAGCCTGTTTGCTTCTTAGTGAGCCACACAGCCAGCCCATAAAACCATGAATCATCCAGGATAGAAAAATCTTCCAAGGTCATCAAGTCCAGCCATCACCCTGACATACCAAGCCCCATCACCACCCCCACCTCTCCCACACCCCTCCAGGGATGGGGACTCCACCATTTCCCTGGGTGCCCGTTCCAGTGCGTGATCACCTCTCCATGAACAAACTCCTCCTGATGCCCGATCTAAGCCTCCTCCTGCACAGCTTGAGGCCGTTTCCTCACATCCCATCACTCAACACCTGAGGAAAGAGACCGACACCTCGCTGCAGCCTCCTCCCAGCTCGCTGTGGAGAGCCATGAGGCCTCCCCTCAGCCTCCTCCAGACGGAACAGCTCCAGTTCCCTCAGCTCCTCACAGCTCCTGTGCTCTGCTTCCTCCACCAGCTCGGTGTTCTCCTCCGAGGTGGTTTCCTCACATCCCATCACTCAACGCCTGAGGAAAGAGACCGACACCTCGCTGCAGCCTCCTCCCAGCTCGCTGTGGAGAGCCATGAGGCCTCCCCTCAGCCTCCTCCAGACGGAACAGCTGCAGTTCCCTCAGCTCCTCACAGCTCCTGTGCTCTGCTTCCTCCACCAGCTCGGTGTTCTCCTCCGAGGTGCTTGAGGCTGAGGGGAGGCCTCATGGCGGCTGCAGCCCCTCACAGGGAGCGGAGGGGCAGCGCTGGGCTCTGCTCTGGGGACAGCGACAGGGCCCGAGGGAACGGCATGGAGCTGTCAGGGGAGGGTCAGGTGGGGGTGAGGAAAGGCTCTGCCCAGAGGGGTGGGCATGGCACTGCTGCCCAGGGCAGTGGGCACAGCCCCAAGTGCCGGAGCTCAGGGAGCGCTGGGACACCGCTCTCAGCCATTGGGTTTGGGTGGTGCTGGGTGGAGCCAGGGCCAGACAATCCCTGGGACAACGACCCCCAGCTCCTGCTGGCCACACCACCTCTGATCCAGGCCAGGATGCTGCTGGCTGCCTGGGCACTCTGCTGCCTTGTGTTCACCTGCTGCCCACCAGCACCCCCTTCTCTGCCAGGACCTTTCTGCCCATGGTCTGCATTGGTTCAGAATTACAGATTTGGAACTAAAGTGAAATCCACTGCTAGCGAGCGACAAGCAGGAGGTGACAAGGGCAGCAAACAGGCCAGAGGGCTACGGGCTCTCTCCTAACCCAAACCAAATAATCAGACCTAGACAGCACTCACACCCCTCCCCAGGAGCAGGACTGGGGTGCTGGGTGCCACAGAGGCCTCCCAGGAGCCTGCACCTCCTCATCTACCCCACGTAATCCCCACCTCTCCCCAGCAATAAAGCACAGCACGGCAGCTGCAGCCCCCAAAGGACTCACCTCCGTGGGGTGCCGGGTTCCTGCAGCACCTCCCAGCGCTCCTGAGAGCAGCAGAGCACCGAGGAGCTCTGCCCTGAGGAACCCTCCACGAGCACCGGGCAGGGCTCAGCGAGAGCTCCGTTTGCTGAATTGGGCAGAGAAATTTCGGAGAGAACGGCCTGGTGTCCTGGTCTCGCTGCCCTGGTGAGGAGGTTTGTAAACAAAATGAGAAGCCGGCCAAAGGCAATAGGGCAGAGCTGGCGGCCTCAGGCTCCATGGGCTCAGAAGAAGGGTGCCATCCTCCTGCCTCAAACAGCAGTGGAGAAACGCCTGCAGATGAGTAATTACAGTAACCTGAGCCATTTGTTTATAACAGAAATGTGGGCTTTATTAGCAGGTAATTAGCACTCAGGGCTTAACGATGCTGCCTTCAGGTGTGTGCTCCCAGCCCTGGCCCCTCCAGGCACCCCTGAATGGCGGCTGCGCAGCCACCTCTGTTTCCTAGGGGAGCCCACACACATGGGAACGAAACCACCCAAAACCTCTCCCAGGGCACGCGGCAGAGCCTCTGCCACGAGCTCCAGGACGAGGCAGCAGCGTTAAGGCTGCCATCCTGCAGGATGGCTGAAGCAGGGGGGAGCTCCATCGCCCGCCCTTGGCTGGAGGCAGGAGCTGCTCCACGGGGACGCAGGAGTCTCCCGAGCGGATGGGAATGGCTGGATGGGCCGTGGAGAAGGAATTAAAAGCATCACCAAGGTACCACAGAAGGGGCAGCTGTTATATGGTGACACGTAGCTGTAATGTAGGAAAAAAACACTCATTTCCCTTCCTGACCACACAGCCCCTCGATGCAGACACCATTGGTTAATCGTTGTGCGCTCAGAGATGCAGAAGAGGACCTAGGTGATTAATTTAATGACTAATTAGACACTTGGAGATGACACCCCATTGTACATTTCCAATAAACGTGACTCCCTCACTCGGGGCACGGCCTTTCAAAGCTCTACCACTGGCTTCACACACACCTGGACTCGCTCAGCCCGACCACCCAAACCAGGGCGATGCTCTCCTGTCTCTGGGTGCAGCCGTGAGGACCAAGGAGGGGGCAAAGGGGTCCCAGTTCTGGGTCCCACAGCCGGCCCCTCCCAGGGGGCTGCTTCTCCGCTGCTGGGTGTCACCCCAGGTCATGAAATCAGGAGGGCTGAGAATGGGAAGAGCTTTGCGAGAGGCCCTGGTGGGTCAGCAGGGCTTCTGTGCTGCTTGTGTCGCCATGAATTTCTTTGCTCCCCAAAAAGCACCCTCACATAGACCCTTACACTGAGCATGGCTCAGATTTAAAGCTTACATCCAGTGCCTTTTTCTTCCTGTAAAAAGCAAATCAAAGGCAGTTTCACACAAACACCTGTGCAAAGATGCAGAACCACAACGGCATCTCGCAACCCAACCCAAGGAACCCAGCGCAGAGCTATGTGTACTCCCACCCAGTGCTGCCAGGCACCAAACTGATGCAATTTTTTATTTTTACCAAGTTCAGTGCCAGCAGCAGGGAGGGTGCCCCAAGCAAAGCTGTCCCCGCAGGGCTCTCCCACAGCAGCACTGCCCTCTGCTGATGGCAGCAGGGCTCTGGGCAGGCCCCAGCTCGGGGAGGAAACACCAGCCCTGAGCTCAGCCCCTTCGAGCACCACGAGGAAACGACCAGCTTTTTGCACGGAGTCACCCCACAGATGCTCTTTTAGCAGCCTGTGGTTGGGGGGAACATTGGCAAAAGGGGAGGCAGAGGGTTGCAAACCACTCTGAACAATTTCTGTTGTACAAAGCGCTATGGAAAGCTTCTCACACCACGAAGTTTTTGTGAAAAGGCATCAAAGCGCACAGTTCTGCTTGTTATGTGTTCACAGCACGGGGGAACGGAGCATCCTGGCTGATCACCCCCTTAATGGGTTCCTATGGAGAAGCCATAAATGAGACACAGAACGAGACCGCATTAATTAGGGCCCTGGGACAGCCCAGGCTGCTCTGGGCTTTATCCAACTGCCCTGAAAACCTCCAGGGACAGAGACTGCTCCACCCCCTTGGACAACCACTGCAGTGCTCAGGGTGCAAGCTGCCCCTTGTCGCTGGCCCTAAGCTCTTCCTTAACCTCGGGCCATTACCCAGCCCTGCAGCAGCACTACCTGGGGGCTGCTTTCAGACACTGCCAGCTGGAAGCCGTCTCTTTAGGCATAAGGTGAATAATTCCCACCAGCTCACACGGAGGGTTCCAGCTGCAGCCTAAATGCCACCAGAAAGCAGCAGTGGGCTATCCAGCCTCCCCCCAGGATCAAACCTTCGCTGCTCTGAACAGCTCAGCCAGCTGGAGAAAGGAAACCGTGGTGGTGGGGAAGGGAAGAGAGGAGGCCACGTGCTTCAGCCATCATTACTGCCAGGAGGAATTTGGAGGCTGATGGCACAACCCTTCAGCTAAGTGCTGCAAGCCTCTCCCCTCCAAGAAAATGCACCTGCAGGTAAGAACCAGGGCCTGGGATCAGAGCCAGAGGCGTTTCAGCTGCCTCCTCAGCATGGCATTTCCCATCATGAGACGAATCAACAAGGGGACAGAAAGAGAGGTCTTTATTTTCTCTCTCAAATCCCATTTAACAGGGAGCGTTGCGTTCTCAGAGACACCAGAGGACTGCACTCTGCTGACTGCCCCTTTTCCCTTATCCAGGTCAAACTTGCAACCCAGCCAGGCTATAACCTGCTGCAAGGGGACACAGATCTCCATTCTTGTCTTCACCTTAATGCAAGAGCTCCTCTGTAACACACCCAGGTGTTGGTGGCTCCTGGGTGGAGCCCAGACGGAGGCAGAGCTCAGGGGTCACCAACACCTCCACCCACCCACAGGGCACTTCTGGATCCAAGGTCACCCCTGCTCCCTCCAGCTGGAAGGGTGAGCACCACCGCTTCCCAATACAGTGTCAGTTCATCCACCCAGAGGTTGAATCAGTTTTTAAACAGGTTGGTCAGACAGCAACGCCTGCACTCAGAAACTGCTTTGGAATTGCCTGGAGAAAGCCCAGCCTTCTGCCTTTATAGGGGCAGGTTGTAACAACAGCATCCTAACCATGGATCTAACTCACACACACCCTTACTGCACTGGAAAAGTAACCCGGGAGGCTTGAAAACCTGAAAGCTCCTCTAGGAGTTCTGTAGGTAAGTGCCACTGGTCAGATGCCCCCCTAAAATTCAGCTGTAGTTTTTGGAGTCCGCAGGGCAGCAAGCAGGTTGGGTCAGCACATGCATGTTTTCATCTCTTCACCCTCTGTGTTCACCTTTTGCATTACATGAGCTGCAAGAGGATTTTCAGCTGTGGAATCATCCGGAGGAGGGAACAACCCCATTGCTGAACTCTTCAGACCGAGCACTCACCCAGCACTGCAGTGTTTGCAGTGTTTTATTAACCAGGACCACACTTGGTGCTCACGGTCCAAGAGCTGCTTGTTTGGTAATTACCCACAACAAATTAAGGCTTTTTTTTTTTTGCTTGTTGCCCCTTCTCACCGCTCACTGCTGCCACCTTCACTTTCCTGAAAGGAGGAAGGTGCAAAGGCTCAACGGGAGCAGCTCTGCAAACCACCCCATACAAAGACCAGAAGGGTGGTGGTGAGGGATGCCCAACCTCGGCAGTCCCACCCCTGCCAAGCCTCAGAGTTTCTCAAACACTGTTATCCACCCTTTCCCATCCAGCTCTTGATGAGCACATGAAAACACTGGTTTGCAGCCCACTTACCATCCCCAGGTGGTCAATAAAGCATGGGAATTGTCTAGAGCCAGGGGAAAAAAACACCAGTGAAAGCCCCACTCCTCCTCCAGCACAAGAGAAGATCTTTTTCCCCCTCCTGTTGTCCCCTCAGGCAACACCTGAGACCAAGGGGCTGCACTGCAGCAGTGGTTGCACCCACACTTGTGTGCCTTGGGAAGAGGCTGCAAGAAAAAAAAAAATCACAAAAGGAAGAGGAAAAACACAGAAGCCAAATAATTCCGATTTTATATTCAGTCTTTGCAAATCAAGGATGTCCTGTTTTTTTTACTATTAATTCAAGGCAAAAGTCTACACAAGCACGTCAAAAGCTGGGATTGAAAAACAGTGAACACGACGGTCTTGAAAATACGTTTAATGTCTAATCTTATACAAAAGTGACAGCATTTTCAAAAAAATATCAAATCCTGTATTTATAGCTTCTCACTATCATACAGCAATATTTTTCATCTAAAGAAAATACAGCAGCAGGTGATAATCTATACTTTAAAGACGTGATTGCTTATATTTCATATTGTAAACAAATGCAGTATGTCGATCTCAAAGCACAAGGCAAAACAAACTCCTCAGCGATTTAACTCAAACGATGCATAGAAATGTACAAATTCCATTGCAAAAGCTTCAGGCCAGAAGTTGCTCACACTTGACAGAACATGTGATAAAGTTACTACACGGCATATAGTGACAACTGGAGTTTTTACACAATAGATAACAGGTATACCCTTTTCACTGCTAGGCAAAGAACTCGGCTCACAAAAACAAAGGGGTTATGAAACAGTTTTCATGACCTCAATACGAATATACATTGAAAAACATCCCATAGATACTGAATTTTAGCCTAAGTGTTCCAGTAATAAATCCTACTTCAGGAAGAACCTAGAAGCCTAGTTACTCCTACAAATCCCCTTTCCACGAGCCATCACTCGCTACGTTTGCTTTACCCCTTCCTACCTCTTCCCATTCCCTGCACAGACACACGACCAGTGCAATCTTCAACTGGAGTGCTGCTGCTGCGTGGTCCATTCCTTTGGAATAGGTGTTGCTCTTTACATTGGTTTACAATCTAAGGCTGCAGGTATTAAAAAAAAAAAAGAAAAAAAAGCACTTGAGCAGATGTAGGCAGTGTTCTAGTGTGTTTATTTTTAACTGGTCTCGCCAAGATCCAAGTGATCTGCTGCTTGGGAGGCAAAAGGGGGCTTATTTAAGGTCAGTAAAGATTTACACTTTTGGTTCTGATTCCTAGGGCTACAGAGGCCAAGGCTGATGCTGAAATGTTAAGTGTTTCCATTCAGCCCCAGTACTGTCTTCCTAAAATCAAAAAAGATACACGTACCTTTGCTATCAATTTCCTTGACAAGATTACAACCAGCCACAGCTGCCTGCTTTCCTCTGCAAAGACACCGCAGGGCTTTGCCATGAAGCAACAAGCATCACCACCAGGTCACCCCACTTGTTTTCCAGAAGTTCCTCACAGGCATGCAGGAAGCCACGATAAGGTATGGGAAGAGAATGAACTCGCTTTCACAGTTCCACGATACAAAGACTCCCTAACGAGCTACCACGTTAAGCAAAATTTGTTCCTAATTCTACCTACAGAGGCTAAGTCAGGACATCCCCACCTGGGGATAAAACAAACTGTCCACGGGCAGACCTAGGCTATGAAGTACCACAAGGAACTGCAGAGCTCCTCGCTGACACGTGGCAGGGTCTGGGTAACGCCACGCTCGCATTGCAGTAAGCCCCCAGCGTGCTCTTTGCACGGATATGGCAAGAACCTAAAACTTCCTGCAGAGCCCCTCCAGGGGAAGGGCAGCTGCACAGCAGTGCACAGGCTTCTAGACATTCAATGACTCCCAAGCTACGCTTACTCAGTGAGGTATGCAGGCACCTAGCTGAGAACAGAGGACTTCTCCCCGTTCCCAGATTCAGTGGAGCCCCAAGGAGACCTCCCCGTTCCCAGCTGTGGCAGTTAAGGAGGGCACAAAGGATCTTTGTAGCTGGCAGAACTCCATGCCACGCCAAAAGCTGCTGGGAAGGGAAGTGCCAGACTGGTTTGTTTGATCTTTTAAGCTCAAGTTCAGTTTTTAGGGACTCCGAAAACGCCTGCTGAGTTTACACAACCCAGCAGACAAGTCAAATTTTAAATGACTAGAACCCAGGTTAGATACAGGGAAGTTCTTTACCTAAGTGGGAATTAATTTATCTTTACACAGACCAAGCCAAACCTCCAAACCACCACGGGATGAGAACTGCCAAAACGATGTCCTCACTTGCATGCATGAAACTCACATTGGTTGCTTCAAAGTTAACTGCACATCCAGGTTATTTCCTTGGCACAGAAATAAATGCCTGCCTGTGAACACCAGCAGTGTGCTGACAAGTCAGACCAAGTATTTCCAATGCACTTCTCCTCTTCTGTAGTCCCAGACCGAGCAATTGTTTTGAGTATGTACAAAATGCTGAGAAAGCCTTCAAGTTCACATGCTCCGTTCTCTTTAGTTTGAATTACTGTAGCATGTTCAAAAATCAGATTTCTTGACAAAAATCTTGAAATACTCTTTATTGACATTTTAGAATAACCTGAAAATAGACAAGATTAAAAAAAAAAAAGATTCGATGACTATCCATCCATTCGATAACCAGCACAAGTCTGGCAACAAGACTTAAAGCATTCATGGAAATTTAAGAATTTTTCTTTTCTAAGTCCTTGTGCCTGATTCTTGATAATCCT
The DNA here is from genome assembly GCA_013396635.1 of Penelope pileata. Classification (NCBI taxonomy): domain Eukaryota; kingdom Metazoa; phylum Chordata; class Aves; order Galliformes; family Cracidae; genus Penelope; species Penelope pileata. The sequence continues at coordinate 194,606 of WBMW01006236.1, read as the reverse complement.
TACTTGGCAACTCCCATTTTTCCAAGGAATACTTGCCCAAGTAAGAACCACAGATCTTAGTTTCATTCCTGCTCTTCGCAGCCCATTTCATTAAACCAAACAATTATGCCAGCATATGAGCAAGTTAATTTTATGCAGATTGCTAAATTGCTCCTTCATACCTCAAAATGCACATACAAGAGGCAAGTATTCTTCATAGCCCCAAACATTACTGAAACAAAAACTGTAAAAATCTCTGTAAGTAGTGGATGAAGGTGGAAAGCTACAGTACTTTGTTGCCCAGAATGCATTCAACGGTAAGGCTGCAAGAGACAACAACAATTCATGGTCAATACAGCGTTTTCACAAAGCAGTTAAATCAAAATCACAAAAATTCTTAGTTAAAAAAAAAACTTGATATTTGTTATTCCCTATGTGTCCAAGAAGTAATCTCTCTAGACTACAGAGATTAATGTATTTTCAATTTCTGAAAATTGTTACAAGTTTTTTCCCCTCTTTTTTTTTTTTTTCCCCCTCTTTTAGAGAAGGGCTTTCCAAGGATCATAGAATGGCCTGGGTTGGAAGGGACCCCAAGGATTATCAGGTTCCAACCCCCCTGCCACAGGCAGGGCCACCAACCTCCAGATCAGGTTGCCCAGGACCCCATCCAACCTGGCCTTGAACACCTCCAGGGATGGGGCATCCACAACCTCCCTGGGCAAAACAAGTGGAAGACCACTGTGGTGCAATGCTTAGACACACTCCCAACTTGATATAATTTGGCCATTCTGTACATGGTTAAACACTTAGGTAGAAAATTGGCTGTTATTCCACTGACTGCATAGGTAAGACAAAGGTTCTCCAAGCCCTTACCTGCATTAATAGGTCTTACGCTACTGAATTTCCATGCTTAAAAGTTTTAAGTAATTTACTAAAGGCAAAAAAAAAAATGAAATACTCACATGGGGACCACCAGGCATTGACGGAGCACCAGCAGGACCAGATGGCACTTGAAAAGGATTAGGGGGCGTAGGATATAGTCCTGGAGCCGGGTATGATCCTGTGGGTGGAGGAAATGGACCTGGCGGTGAAGGTCCCCATGTTCCAGGTGGGACCGTACCCCATGGTACTGTTGGCGCAGCCCCTGGAGTCTGGGTAGGAGCAGAATATGGCCCTGGGGGTGGATATGGCATGCTAGGTGCAGGATACTGCCCTCCCATTGTCGGTCCCCATGCTCCGGAGGGCATGGATCCCCATGGCCCAACGGGAGCAGGAGGCGCAGCCGGCTCCGTTGGACCACCATAAGGTCTTGGAAGCTCTGGAAAGGGCATGTTTGGTGGAGGATATTGCCCTGGTGGGACAGGACCCGGCACAGCTGGGGGCGGATATGGACCTCCAGGAGGAGGGCAAGAGGGTCCGGTAGGAGGAGGAGGAAATGGAGCAGGCGGTCCGGGGGGCATTGAAGGATACATTCCTGTCGGGGGAGGTCCGAAGGGCACGCTGGAGGCCGACGTGTTTGGGGGCACTCCGGCCGGCCCCGCAGCGGGAGCGCTCGGGTTGTTCCAGGGATTGGACGCCGGCCAACCCTGCGGAGGCTGAGCGGGCTGCGGGCCGGGCTTCGTGCTGCTCACTTTGGAGGTCTTAGCAGGAGACTGGTCTGGTAAAGCATCTGCCAACTGAGAGACAAAGCAGCAGTGAGGATGGAAAACGCCCGCTGGACTTGCTGGTTGCCCACATTCACCCACTCTACACAGACATCTCAGCTGCCAAAACGGGAGGAAAAGAGCTTGCTGCTGCTGCACGGAGATGACTACATTCACTTCTTGCAGCTTCTGTCACTAAGGGAGAAGAGGCATTGTGACATGCCACAGCTCTGGAACCAAAGATAAAAGGCAGCCTATCACACGCAGCAATAAGCAGCTCCGGTGCAAATGCAGAAAGAAAAGATTTCCCTGTTTCCATGATAGCTATTCTGACACTATTAGAACACTCCTCTGTTTGCATCACAGCAGAAGAGAAGCCACAAGGCACCCAGCAGGTCCAGAGGTGCAGTCCAGATTGCTACCTCTGCCCAGAAGCCAAGCACTGCCATTGCAATACCAAGACAAGCATCTCTCAGCTGTAAGCTCCCCTTCTTACCAAGGTGTTGCCATTTTTTAGAATGAAGTAACGCAACGGGCAGATCTTCAGGAAGGAAGAACTGTTACTTACCGAAAAATCATCAGTTCCAGACATTCTGCTGAAAAGTAAGGTAAAATAAAGTGAAACTTCTTGAAAATCAAGTACAGAGTTCATCAGGAATTCTACATTTGTCTCATTCAAACCAAAGCAGATGTCCCCTGGCAGAGTGGTTCTGTCTCAGTGACTCAGGTCCACGGAGACCCCAGCTACCCAGACACCTCCCCTCGACACAGGGCTCAGGAAACAGCAGAGCTTCAGCCTCTGCCTCCTCTCAGATGGGGCCAATGCCATGTAAATGGGTCACAGCTCTAAGAAAAAATATTCCAAGTATTCACAGCACCCAGGCAGCCTATCCATGCTGCCTGTAGGTATCCACGCTCTTTTCTGAAGTGGGACTCCGAGGTTCTGGCAGGCTGCTCGCAGGTGAAGTCAATGCCCCTAAAATTAAACACGAGCACACCCCCATTCCAAGCTTATTTTCAGAAGTCCTATATGTGGATTTTAAACATCCTAAAGTTAGTGGATGCTCCTCTGTGCTTTCACTGACTGTGGCTAGCCAGCCTTAAACGAATGCAGACACAATGAAAGCGTTATTCAGTGAGTGCCTCATTTCTGACCCCTCAGCACTTATGGGAAGCACTGGAAATGCAGCCAACGAGCTATGTGCTATCTTATCCCAAAGGCAGCCACTTCACTCAGAGCTTTCCAAAGCCTGGCCATGATGAGAGCCCACCAGCTGTGCCAACCTGCAGGAGCCACAGCAAAGGGCAGCAGCCACAGGGTGCAGGCAGCTGGACTGGCACCGAGCCCAGACTGATGCTGAAGAAATCTTACGAGGATGACCAAGAGCGGGTGAAACGTGTGCATGCCCCAGCACAGCCAGAAGGTCTTTGGGGAGGGTGTAGGAGACCAGCAGGAACGTAAGAGCAGGCAAAATGAATATAAAACAAAAAGACAATTGCTACTGCCAAGCTGAGCCCATGGCAAAAAACCCTTGTGAAGAGTTTAAAGATGGGGAAAACCTGACTGGGAATGCTGACCGCTGTCAGGGGTCTGTACAGACAGCCCCTGGCAAAGAGGTTTATAAGCTCCCACTAAATTCCAAATTATGTAATGCTTTTTTTTTTTGCATATAACTAGAGTCTTCTCTAAAGCTGTACTAGTAAGTTGTTTTTACAATCCACACAATTCTCTCATCTTCAGACAGCACTGGGCAGTGGGACATGGAGCTCAGCTTCCCATTTCACCTTCACCAGCGACCAACGGGGAGAACACCAGGGGTGACAGCCTAATTCTGCACAGTTACTGAGCTACAGGCAGTTCCTATGCACTAACAACCCAAGGAATCTTTCCCTCACACACATTTAGCTTCCCCCTTGCACCACAACATCCTCTGACAAGGAGCCATATGGCTGCTGTGTGATCCACACAGGCACCACCTCCTTTTGTTCTGCACCTTCCTTGTTTCAGGTGATGCTCCTTCCTCCTTGCAGCTGCAGAAATCAGTGGGTCTATTCTTGTCCACCCCACCCATGCTGCTCATTATTCTGAGCATTTTCCCTGTTGTCTTTCAGCTGTTCCTTCTCCAGGCTGCGATGGAGCTCATTTTGCTGACCTTTGGGCAGCTCCTATTCCATCCTTTTGATTATCCTCACTGCTTCTCTTTGAGGTTTCTTCGATTCTTTTGTGTCTTTTGAGATGAATGACAAGAAAGAACCACACAGAATTCAAAATGTGGGAGAGCCACTGATTTATACAGTTCCATAATTACGTTCTGGTTTGCTCTTTATCTCCTTCCTAATACTTCTTAATGTTTGATCTTCTTGTTCACTGCTCACACTGACTTCTGCAGCAAGACTTCATCCTTCAGTGCTAAGGGTCAGCCCATCATTTCATACAGAAATTACATGCACCACTTACATTATCCACTCTGAATTGCATCACATTCATCCACGTTCAATTCTTTTTGCCACTGTATCACCTAAGCTCCCCCTTTCCTGACTGCCTTTGTATCAGCAAGACACTGCTCACTTCCCAGCCAGGATCCCAGCAGGCAGCCAAACCCCTGGGGAAACAGAGCAAATTCCCCACATCATACCTGGCAACTCAGATAAATATGTATTTTCTAAGGTTTACTTCCAAAGTGACAGCCCTGGTGGAAGGCAGTGGCTAACTGCAGGAAAACAGAGGCTTGTGACAGCAGCACTCCCTTCAGATAAGCACAGATATCTGAACCTTTGTGTTTAGTCACCGTTTAACCATCGTTTAGAGCTGAGAAACCAACTGAACTTCCCCAGCAAAATGCATTCTGCTCTTTTCCAGAGCTCAGCTGTTTGAGAAGCACCCACCAGCAGCAGCCCCATGGCTTTTCAACAGACACTGCTCACATTAAAACTGCTGAGAGTGGTTCACTGCAAAAGCCATGGAGCAATCAGAGATGAGCAGCTTTTAGTGGCCTTGGGGTTCCATTTGCCTACACAAAAACCTCACAAAACGCAGAGAAATCATTAATATGTAAGGAGTTATTTTTGTACTTGTCTCTAGAAGCGTGCACGTACTCCTAAGCAAAAAAAAAAAAGTGTAAGAGAAAGCAATATCAGAACAGGTCTAGAGAAACATCCTTCTGTAGGCTGGTGAAGGAATGGGATGGTCATGACCAGGGCTGGGTTTGATGGTTGGATTAGATGATCTTCGAGGTCATTTCCAACTTTAGTGATTCTAGGATCTGAAAAATAGATCTATAAAAGACTGGAAAAAAGCCCATGGTGAAAGCTGGAGCATACACTGCAAGGGAGAGATGAGGAGAGGAAATGGACCCAAGGGGTCACTCAGAAGAGAATGCCAGGAGCTGTCACCGAGGTGAGGAGCAGCGGTAACGTCAAGCCAGAGCGGTGGATGGCTCCAGCCAAAGCAGGCCTGCCTCCAGAACACCAACAAATATCCCAATATTTATCAACTGATCATTTCAAAATACTTCCATGCACTGGAAATTAAGGAAACAATTCTGCTGTACGACTATTGGGAGAAAGCCTGCAGCTAAGCACAGCTTCCAATGAGATTTAGTGGCTCTGCACGTTGGCAAGCAGACTGGAGCAACATTTGCTGGCACCATTTGGCAGAACTGAGCCGATGCCAAGCATGTCAAGGAGCCTCTTGCAGACAGGATGGCCTACTTTGGGGACATTGCTTAGGCATCCATCTCATCTGTGTCCTGCCACCTTCATTTATTAAAAAAAATACGTTACTGTTACACAGACACCATGAGAACTAATTTGTACTTCAATCTAAAATCCGTATTTCCTATTATATTTGCAGAAGCATTGCCCAAGGCATCCACATGTTCACAAAGGAAGAGGCTCTGATGCTGTCAGACAGAAGACCTTCAATTAATTACACTCTGGAGTCCCCACTGCTCACACACGGGCTCACTTCAGAAAAAAAGATGCTGATGTATTGATGAGATTTTGGGAACTGCAGGGTTAACAAATGCACTTGGATTTTCTCTTGACTGTTTCCTGGAAGAGCTCTGCACAATCACTGATACGTGTAGAGAAACCCAATTCGTGCNTTTTTTTTTTTTAAATCATACTAGCTGCCACATTTAAGCTCTATTTCAAATCACTCTTTTCTTGGGGTTGGAGGGGAAAAAAGTGAAGGGAAGAAGGAGGATGCAAAGAGTTTAAGGCATGTGGCAGGCAGAGAGACTACAGAACTGGCAGCACTGAAGCTGGAGGCCTGCTCCCATCTACTCTGCTGCAAGATGAGATCTTTGTTTTCTGCAGGCCGCTGCCCCTGGGAGCACCCTCCACTTTGCAGAGGAGCTGAGCCTGCCAGCTCCACACCAGCTGTTTGGGCACCAGTCCTCAGCCACCTCTGAGGCCAGAAGCATTGAAGTGAGGCAAAGAGATCACTGAGGTCTGGGAAAAATGAGAGGCAAGCACCTAGGAGCAGAATCTCTCCTCCTGGAGAGTGAACTGACATTTAGCATGGAAGGCTTCTGCTGCATCTGCCCAGAAACTACAAACGAAATCCTTCAGCCTCCACAATAAAACAGCTCCACAATGTTTTTTCAGCTATAAATCCTCTCTGCTCCCATTCACCCCAAGTGGAAATGAGGGATGCAGAAGCATTTTTTCCCATGCTCTGGCTCTCCCTGGCTTTTCTCCATCACCAGTCCCCAGTGGCTGCCATTAGTAAGAGCTGTCCCAAAACACTTTTCCCTCCTTTTACTGAAGCTATTCAAACCCAGCATCAATTGCTTTCGTGATTTTTCAATTCTACGATGCTTTTTGCACACTTGAGGTGACAGATTCAGTTCCCATCTCCAAGATCATCTTCCAAACACAAAATCTGCCTCCTAAATGCAACAGGCTCCACTGCATTGCCACTGGGTGGCACAGCTCTACCAGCAAGGAGGTTCCTTTGTCACTGCTCCATGACTAATGCCTACCAGCAGAACCTCATCTACAACAAGATTTCGGCCCACGTAAGCACAACTACCCAACATAGCTACACAGATCAAACAGAAAAGAGACCAAGCCTCTGACAGCTCCAAAATGTTTTCTAAAATATGCAAATTCCTGCAGCTTCTACCTTCAGGCATTGAGCATCAGCACCTTATAGCTGTCCTTTCTCCATTTTTAGGGTCTTTCAGGAGCCATGCTGATATGCTTGGGTGCCAGGCAACCCTTCAGACCTGCATGTATCCATAGGGGAATGAATGTAACCAGCAGACAAGCTGAAGAGGAAAAGCAAAGTTACATTGTTAGCAGCTACTTTAGACCCAGGGATCTTTTTGTTCCTTCCTATGCCTGTTTTGACTGAAAAGAAGGCAGAAGCAGGATTTTAGCTTCCAGATTGTCAAGTCTGATTGAATCGCAAACGACAATCAAACCGATGCTCGTTAGCACGCTGGCTATAAATTACCAACTACCAGGAAAAAACAGTTCAATCCATAAACCTCAGCAGTCCCCAAGACCTGTAAATACACAGCGAGAAGGAGCTGGAACCTGTTCTATTTTCCCACATATGATGAGCCCTTCAGTTTCCCAGCTGCCTCCCCACCAAGACGAGCCCTAATAGCTTCAGACAGCACAGCCAGCTGCTTCCCAAAGCACCACACATCCATCACTCCTGAGGTGAAGCATCTGCATGCCAGCTGTGGTACAAACAGGCTGAGAGCTGCAGGCTGCCACTGCCAAAGATGACTCCTGTCCATGAGACCCCACCCTAGAAATTTTGCAGAAGACATTCCAGCTGCCCCCCCAAAAATACAACATTTTCTGCAGTGCTTTCTAAGCTTTCTTTAAGCCATGCAATCCATTTTCATCGCTTCATACTCGTTTTTAAAAGTATGCTTACTTATTTCTAGCTTTAGCTTCCAGTTCTCAGTTCTTTGGAAGTCTTCCTGAACTAGCTGTAAAGGCTAAAGAACGCCTCTGTCCCCCTCTCAATGTGATATACATCAGCTTTTTGTTTGTTTGGGGTAAGACTGACCCTGAGCAGCCAGCAAACACCCTCTTTGCACTGTGCTGTTTCCAAAGCAGCACCAAAACTACGTGTCACACCCCAGTATCATCTCACTGATGACAAACGAAACCACACACCCTCCTGCTCCTCTGCAGAGGTTACTTCCAGGATAACTGCTTCTCAGGACACAACCTCACTGCAAGGATACAGCCTGTACAATTCACTTCTTGATTTGGCACTGTTAGAGCTCCAGAGGAGTGCTTTGATGTTTGGCTCACGTTGTTAGGTGTTCCCTGCTCCCCACTGGCCCAGGGAAGCACAGCTCCAGGGTGTGCCATTTTTTTTTTTGTCGTTTTGATTTAAAAAATAAAGAAGTTTTGTTTCTTCCACCCACTGCCAGAAAGGCTGAACAGACAGCATCAGGCCACCACTGCTTTCCCTGGGATTCCCCCCAGACTCGCTCTCTCTCAGCCCACACCTGGCACAGCAGCAGCTCTCCCTGCAGGGAAAATACCCCCGGGTGCTGCCCCTGTCCGTGAGCCACCCCCTCACGTAGAACAACACTGGAGAAAACGAATCCACTCCTTATCAGCTACAAAAAACTGACCTGAGGCTTCTTTGAACGAAGAACCCCTCAGTTAAACAGCTATTTATGTTCATTTTCCTATTCCTTCACGGCCTACACCCACAAACCAGCACCAGAAACTGACACAGCACGATGCAGAACAACCCCCCCTCCCCAGAGCCCGCAGCAGAGGCTGTCAGGAAGGAGCCACCGCCTCCTNATCCCTTCCCCGGGCGCGGGTGCCCGGGGCCGGGCGGTACCTGCGGGAGGAGCGCGGTGCAGGCCGGAGCGGAGCCAGGCAGCAGGCGGCGGCCCGCAGCACCACCGCCACCCCTACGCCCAGGCGGAAGCGGAACTGCGTCACGCGCCCCGCCTCCCCTCGGCCGGAAGGGCGAGGACGCTAAGCCCCGCCCACCGTGCTGTGGGTCACGTGACATCGTCCCCCGCTCCCCCACACTTACCCCTCCCTCTGCCGGCACCGCGGTCACGTGGTGCTTTTCCGCCGGCGGCGCTAAGAGGAGGCGGCCAACGGCCGCGGCCGCTGTGCCGTCCCCTCACAGCGCTTATGGCGGGGACGCTGCTCCAAACTCATCCCTGTCCCCGCGCAAACGTGCTGCTTTCGGCTTTAGGGCTGGGACTGCAGCTCTCCGCCGCGCTGGCTGCCTGGTTTTCCCCTCAGCATGTGCAAAGCCCCACCAAACTGCTTAAAGTTATGCAGCAATTACCCAACTGTACACTCACTGTTCTAAAGTTACCCAAAATGTCCAATTTTCACACTTCATCGTGTTTTCAGGCACAGCTGAAAGCTTTGCAATGCTGAGTGCATGCCCCTGGCTGTGCCCCATCCCTTCTTCCTGTGTGTGTGCATCTATTTGCACTTCTCAATGTCATTATTTGACTGTTTCTGAGGAAAAATCAGCAGGAACAGGCCCCGGGTGTTACAGCAGTAGTAGCAAAAGGCATTAAAATACAATATTTTTAGTGATTTGTTTTGTGTGAATTATTACTATCTAAACCAAAAGGACTCAGTCCCACAGTGACATGGTAACGTGGTAATCAGCTTGCTCAGAATTTAATCAAACGCGGTGGAAAATTTAGGCTGACTCCACAGTTCTTCCACGATTGCCTTTCCGAGGACGGCAGTCACTGTGTGGAAACGGTGCTTCTGGCGTGGCCTCGGGGGAAAAATGAGCAAATAATGGTGAAATCGATCCTCCTCCCAGCTGTGTGGCAGCTCTGCAAAGCCATGTTTCTCTGTGCTCGAGAGGCCCCGTCATGGGCGGTTGCTGCCATGTCCTGGACTGCCAACGTGACAGCAGGAGGCCCTGGAGCACGCTGCTTCTTCCCAAGCAATCTGGTGGCTGGAAACCTTAATTAATGAGCACACATGAGGCCAATGACAGTTGTGATGCTTCACCTTAGATATCAAACTGGGGCTGTGATAGCGCTTTCAATCAAACAACTCACCAGCCAGCCTCGATGCTGGGCTCACCTATGTGTGATAGATGTGTCCCTTTTTCTGCAGAAACTGAAAGGGTGATGCACTTTTATACATATATTTATTCATATCCAGAACTTTCTGCTCCTTCAGGCAAATGTAGCTCTTGATCAGTGTGTATGTGCATGCTGAAGGTTGTAGAAAGAGCTGCAGGTGCACCCTCACATAATAGCGTGCAATCAATCCATCTTAGCACCAGGAATAGCCCTAACACCGAGCCCTGGCCACATCCCATCAGAAGACATTGCTTTACACTCAATATTGTGCAATGGAAAAAAAGAAAGTCGGGATGAAATTACGAATTTAGAGCTTGCGTTCCGTTCTTAGGGAAGACAATGGAAGCTGTGTGAAAGAAATTTGGCTCCCGGATGTAAGAGGCATTATTCTCCATGCCTCCATTTTGAGATCTGCTGTGGTATTACTTGAGTTATTCCAAAAGGAAGTTTCATGCCACAGTGTGAAGGCAGCTCTTCATTAGAGGTCCACATTGCAGGGCCTGGGCTGTTGCCTCCACATTACAAGTTTCCGCTTTGTTTTTCCTTCGGCATCATATAAATATTTGGGTTGGAAAGCACCTGTGATCCTGTTCAAAACAGGGCTTGCTTCGGACCTTGTCCTGATGGGTTTTGAGTATCTCCAAAGACAGAGATTGCACAACTTCTCCAGACGTTCAGTCCTGTCCATAAATACCACCACTGTGAATACCACCATTATGTCTCGTGTTTAGTCAGACTTTCCCTTGCTGTGCTTTGGCATTTGTTGTCGCTCGTCCTTTTGCCACGTGCCTCTGAGAAGCATCTGTCTGCTCTGTAACCCCCTCTGGGTATCTGCAGACAGCGGTGAGATCCTTCCTCCCCTTTTTCCTAGCTAAAAACCACAATTTCCTCGGCCTCTCTTCATAGGCCATACACTGTGCCCCCCCAGCCATATGATAGCTCCCTCCCCCATTGAGTCAAGATCCCTTTTGTCTTTCAAAGGCCAAACTGGGCCTAACTGCCTGCCTCAGAGCAATAGACAATATTTAACGTATATACATATATGTATATATACACACACACACAGTGGGTTGCTAATTCTGCATAACAAGCAATATCGTACCATTCATGAGTATGCTGATCTTATGTTTGCTGAGAAAGCAATGCCGTACGTGAGCATTTGGGTCTCCTGTTGGCTTCTCACTTAAATGACATTGGGTGGCAGTTCACAGCTTTCCAGCACGTCAGATTTAGTACTTTTCAGAGACAATAATAGAGATTTTGAAATATGGCAAAGATCGGAGTCAGGAAACTTTATTGCACCCAGAGGGCAGTGCATGCCACAGACAATAAATTCAGAGGAACAATAACAGTATCTTTTTTGTACCTTCTGCTTTTACATCAGCCACTCAGAAGGAGGAAATCCAACACATAGCGGAGGCATCCCTTTTTTATCTAACCAGAAAATAAAGGGATTAGATTTTTTTTAATGAGATTAAAATGACGGACCGTGACATCAGTTTTAGTTAAGAAAATGCCAGCCTTTGATGACGGCTAGAACAGCGAGATCCAAGATAGGAAGCTTCAGTTGCAGTGTTGGTTCTTGCTGGGTTATGTCACTCTGCTTTTATATTCATGCTTCAGTGTACGCTGTGAACATTATGCACTCTGAAGAATTAACTGAGCCACCCTGAAGCTAGATTTTAAAGGATACCAGATGGTATGTTCAAGGCATGTGGTAAGCTTTTATATGCTTTTCCCCTATGGCCAATCACTGACTGATAATTTATTTCAAAACCCTCATAAAATAAATCACTTTGAAAGTGACGCTGTCTCTAGTTAATAAGTGCTCTTTCTCAAGGCAGAGGCTTGTTGCCATGAAGATAAAATCATAAAACTGGTTCAAAGTGCATTGGGATGGCAAATGCACCCTATTGAGAAGATGAGATAAACTGGATTGAACAGGAAAGGAAGCATTGCTGCCTGCTTGTTGTGAAATTATGAGCAGGTGAACTGTCATTAAAGGCACTTTGACAGTCACTTAGGCTCTAACACGGGTGTTCTGTGACAAGGAGTGAAATTTTTTGGGTACATTTTCTTTGCACAGTGGTGGATGTGTACAGCTTTGATCATGCGTCAAGCTGCAGCATGAGCTTGCTTTCAGATTTCAGAGCTAATGATTATATCTGGCGGCAGTAGAGAGAGTTCTCTTCACTTGTTCCTCTTCTTTAGTGAATAAGAATTAGAAAATTCCTCTCTGTGTGACATCAATGAAAGCCACCTCACCGTCTGTCCTGTCAGAGAGGCCCAGACCCCAAACAAAGAACCACCTTTGCCTTCCTCGTGGCTCCAGACTTTTATCAATCCTCCTTCTGTTCTCCCCTTCCCCCTTCCTCTCCTTGCCCAATTGCAAACTTTGTTTTCTGGGCTGGTGTTGCAATCCTCAGTCTCTCAATGAGTTTTGTGACATTTGCTGCTTGGCTTACAGCCACAGATCCTACAGATAAATGACAATATGAAATGATGGCCCTCCATTCTCCAGAGGATCAGATTTTTAAGTGCTTGCTGCAGTGGAGACAAGCTGGAAAACTTCTTTTCAAAAGCTCAAAGAGCAGAAGGCAAATTAAAACATTTTTACTGTAAATTTTACTCTAATCTACTCTCAAAATTTTACTCTAATCTTGCAGTTGATAATGAAGCTCTTTTTTTTTTTTTTTTTTTCTTTGGAGATGGAGGAAGAGGTGGGGAGCTGATCCATAGCTACTGGCATCTTCCACAGCTGGAGATCCAGAGAAGGCAAGGCCAGCACTATTTGAGGGTATTGCTCCTGCTGTGGGATGTCTACTGATTATCTCTATGATCATGAGAGCAGCTCTGAGCAAGAATATGCCTGGATTGCTAAAGCTCCATCACTCAGTTTTTCATCACCGCCCTGTGATGCCATTTGTGGCCACATATTCATGCCTCATTTTGTCTTTCCATGCAAAGCACTTGGGACCTTTGTGTTCATCAAGAGATGCCTCTGTGCTCAGGCACTTTTTCTCTCCATCTGGCACACTGCACTTCCTCTGCAAACCCTCTGGGGGCCTTTGAGATCTCCAGCTTTGCACAGCCACTTCCTTATGCATTTCTATATGTGAAATTAATTGTTCAATACCGAGTTGCTCATGTCTCTGCTTCAGATGTGTATTGATGGCACAGCCCTACTGCTAAGGTCAATGATCCACTGATGGGTGCCAAAGAACCCATTTACAGTCAAATGGCTTGTAGTAATTCAGGGAATGGTGCATGTAAGGATCATTTGGGCTTGTGAAGGATCAGTAAGTTACTGATATGACAAAAGTGCTACTGAAGGGCGTGTGATGAATTATTGACATGGGTATTCAGTGTAAAATACCATGTAGGAAGGTCTACATCCAGATCTGATCCAGGGGCGTGTGGCAGCGTGGACTAAGCTTCCTTTTCTCTTTGCACAGGGTTTGGTGAAGAGGCTGGCTCCCGTGGGCTCCTGCTCTACTGATACATCTGGGAGTTCCCTTCTATTTCACAGCAGCTCGACAGAAGCTGACCATCCAACCCAAATTCCTCCAGATGAAGGCCGAGCTGATGCTCACCTGCCAACATCAGTAGCTTTTGTAATCTGTCAGAGTGGGGGTATTTCCCCCAGTATTGCTACAATGAATATTTACCAGGGTGGACATTTACCAGGTACATGGTGCAGTTGAGGGCATGTAGTGCCTTCCTCCTCTCCATTCTCCTCTTCTTACAGCGCTGACACACTGGGACTCATGACAGAGAAATGCCCCCTCCATCGTCATATCATGGCTAACGAGAAAATAACTCTGCTAAGAGTAGTTTTGCCCTGGTTTGGAGTTTTATCTTTTTCCAACAACAGCAGGAATGTTTCATTAGATGCATGTCCCACACAGTAATGGACTGGAGAAACAGAAATAAGAGATTTATCAAGGAAAATATGTCAGATGGAGGTAGGAGGAAAAAAAGCAGTGTCAAAGAGGACTGAGGTTTTCAATCTTTCCTTCCCCCTCCCTGCTGAAGAAAGGGACTTGATGGCTCTGTTGTCAGTTTTGGGCTACCCCATCAGAAGAACACAAATCTCATCCACTGCAACTGCAATATGGTAAATTCTTGTTGCATCAGCTAATAGTTGTTTAATGCTTTGAGAAAAGCTGTGGGAATAACACCCATGTCATTCCTCCTCCTCCTCCTCTGAGCTTTCAGGCCCTGATTCAGCAAATAGCTTAAGTGCTGGGCTGAACTGGTGCCTTTTAGTTGCTAATGCCATGCAGAAATGCCATGAGAATAAAGCAGTTTGCATGACCACTGCTAAGAATCCACTTCCTTCTTTGGGTCTTGTTTTTCCACCAGCCTGCTGGAGGAGTACAGCTGGAAAACAGCTTAGCCTGGGAAAGACTTCTTAACTAATAAACATACCGCAGTGATATTTTAGGTCAAATGGATTTGTCAAGTCAATAGTCACCAAAGTATGAAGGATTCCTATAAATAAAAGCGACTTAAATATTTTTAATATCTATCTGACAGAGCTCCTTTCAAGTGCATATGTGGCTGGAATTAATTGAGCTCAGGCTCATTTCAAGCAAGAGCCATTACAAAGAAAAGAAAACACAAACTTCTGAACTTATTAACCTCGGAGTTCTTTCCAGTCACATCCCTAGAACTGATAATAAATGCAGAAAATTCCAAGAAAATCTCTGTTCTTTGGGCTCTTGAGGCATTTAGCATAATTTCACAGTTCTTCTTTTCTCTTATGAAAACAGGAAGAAATTATGCAGGGCAGTAGCTGTTTAAATACTAGAAAGTCTCCCCGGGGAGAATTACAGACATTTGAGTGATAAATTGGAAGGGAGATAACGGAAGGTTTGGAATGAGCCTGATGCAAAGTTCATTTAAGTCAAAGTTTCCTCATTGATTTCAGGGCTTTTTATATTAATCTTGTTACGGCTGTGTCTGGGTGATGGTTTAGTCATTGTGCAGGTTTCAGTTTCCCAAGGCAAAGTGAGGAGAGGAAAAAAAAAAAGGGAAAAAGAAAAGCCAGTTCATCCAGCACTGGATTTTTGTCGTGGAAGTCATGCATCCAAACTGCATCCAGAGTCTTCCTTGCAGCCTCCCCATATAGCTCAGGGCGGTATGAGAGAGCATTTTGTGCTATCCCACAATCTCCCCTTCCCAAGGGCTGCATGCATCCTAATTAATTAGCAGAAACACTCCTCATACGCAGTCGTTTAGAAGAAAAAGGCACAGGTGACTGGGATAAAGGGCATTGCAAAACACGCTGGGCTGCTCGAGTGTCCCACATCCAAGTGGCTGTGTTATTTCGTGCTCCCCAGGGCAGGGATGGAGGCAGCTGAGCAGAACAGGTGTTTAGTATGCTTAGTCTTGACGTTCTGTGGGATGTGGAGCATCTCCTTGCTTAGTTTTTAGCATCTTGAACAACGAGGTATCAGCATCGAGCCACTGTTGTGACACAAACAACAAAGACAAATAACACTTTCTCAGTAGTATTTCAGCCCAGCGACCCAGGCTGGTTGGCAACCTGAGAAAACCAGTCCCATCCTGGCTGCGTCACACTCCTCTCTCTCAGCCCTACTTCAGCTGAACACATTCCGAGAAAACAACAAGATGTGCTGCCAAAATAGCAGAAAGGAGCAACTCCCTAAACAGGAGCTCCCGAAGCCCTGCGGTGCGAACCGCAGGTTTGAGGAAGAAACAGGAGGTAAAAACAACAAGCACGTTGCTGTTAGAACATATGAACACAACACTGATCACACAAACCGTGTCTAAGGAGCGAGTGGGTGGTAAGGACTGCAGGATCAGACTCCAAAATGATTACGCTGAAGCGTGGTAAAAATGAATGGACTCTGCCTCTCTGCAAAGATTTAACAGCCAGCCTTGTAGTTAGCACTGGGATTGATAGAAATAGCTTTTCTTTTTGAAAAAATACATATGGCATGCCTGCTAAAATGTGTTTTCGTGATTAAAAATAAACTGCAATTGGCAAATGAATTAAGTACACATTTGTGGCGGTGCACTCTCATTCATTCACTGAGCTGCAGCCAGTTCTTTGCAATGAATCTCCCTGCTGTTGGAAATCCAGAAATACTGCTGCCTTTGGATGGTAAAAACACCAGTGCCTCATTCAGAACAGCTTAATAACACTGTCACTGTGAATAAAGCTTGTTTTGATATAGAGACAAGGCAAGTACACTACAGAGCTGGGCTGACCACTATCTGTGCAACTATCCCTCAAGCATCTACCGGTGGCCACTGGTACTTGGCTGGATGGACCCTTGGCCAGTGTTCTGCTTTTATATCAAAACAGATAAGTCAATATATCTTGTATCAGAGTACACTGCTGTGAAGCTGAAGGATCAGTTTTCTAGCACCTAATGGCAGATGAAGTGATAGAACCTTGGATGTGTGGTGGTACTGCAGCCACTACGGGGTGGAAGGAGGTGTAGAATTTTTGGCTTGACTTCTTACCACTGTACTTTTCAGGTTGAGGGGGATAAACTACACTCAGTTGTGATCTCAGCTGCTACAACACTGTATTTAATTTACTAATGCCATATGTTATCTACGTGATAACAAATGTGCCATTTTTTGCCGGTAAAATATTAGACAAATTTCTCTGGAATAATTTCTACCCAAATGTGGCCAAACACTTGACAACTGAAGTTCCAAAATACTGGTTTTTGGATTGCTATTAAATTGCAGCATGTGGGGGAAAGTAGTTAAGAATGCAGTTTGGGGGAAGGACGGGACATGAAAGATCAGGGGCACAACTATTGGCTTGGTAAGAGGTGACTCCAGTTCCCCAGCTTCCCTGCCTGGCCCTGTCCTCCCTTCAGGTCTTCTCCACTGTCCCCTTTCCTTTCCTGATGCTCATGCACCAGAAGGGCTGGCCAGGAAGGGGTGAGAGCTGATGTTTTTGTCTTGCTTGGAGGAGAGGAGAGGAGGACCAGGGAAGTGGCATTTGCTCAAATAGTGAGTGTGGGTGGATTTTTTGTGGCTCATGTTCATAAATGTGTGTTCTTAGGAAATCAACATAAGAAGACATAAAAGAGACAACAGGGAAGTCCCTCATTTGCCTGGTGTACTGAAACCTGCACACTACCCCTCAGTGCCACTTTTGGGTCTATCTTCTCCAGTACAATATTCTCCTATTTCTCCTTCACATTTGCCCTCCATTTGGGCACAGGACCAAGATGACTTGTGTACAAGGCCACCAGAGCCAGCAGCATTACACCAAGACGCAATTTGGCTCTGAGGATGTAAAAATGACAGGAGTATAAAAATGACAGGATGTCCCACGCACCAGCCCTACGCTACCCTGGCTGCAGCCAGATCTCAGGCATCTTCTGGTCTAGTGCCAGCATATTTTTTTTGCTGTAAAGATACAAAAAGAAAAGCCTCCAGCTTGTCTTCAGCCTGCAGCTTGCCAGGCTGAAAGGTGTCCTGGAAAGTGAGGAATTTCGGGGAAGTTCAGGCAATGATATTCCTTGCCAAAAACACGAGGGTGGTGATTTCCCATTCTTACTGGTGAAAAAAAAAAGGTTTCTGCTGCACCCTGGCATGGGCTCCCTTCCTCAGTTCAGCTGACACCCAAAATTCCCCATTCTTGCTGAATTTTCCCACTCAGGTTACCATTTGTGCTCCCATGGACACCCTTCTGTGCAAAGGGTGCCTGGGCTGAAAGCACCTTTTGCTTATGTGATTTATTAGGTGCCTCAGGAATAACACTAGGGTACTGATAAAGGAGAGAAATTAAGTTCTGGGGGCTGTTCTATTATAATCAGACAAATATCCACAAACCTAAAATTATATCTCATTTTGCAGCTGTGTTGGTGGAGAGAAACTCCATGTCGAATTTAGTAGGGCTGTTCCCTTTCCCCAGCCCCTCTCAACCCTCAGATATTTTCAGGAGACCTTTCCCACTTCCCTAAGATAGAAGACATGAAGTTTTGGATGCCTCTGGCCAAGTTGTATAGCCACACAGCTCAGGCTGTTTTTTCTTGACTAAATTTGCTTGATCAGTTTCTTTCAGGCTTTGGATATCAATTAAAAGAACACTACTCTTTTGTCTCGTGTGTTGCCCCCCTAAAAAATAATGAACTGTTTAATACACTAGAGGCAAGTTCAAATTATCCAACTTAATGAAGAAGGTTGTGACAGAAGATTTATTACCCTTTCTGATCTGCTAATGTATTTCCCCAACCATTCCTGCAGAACCAACTGCTGTATTTTCATTATGCACTATTTTCAGGGGTTCATTAGTTGTAGGCTAAAAATAACACCAAAGGTCTCAGTCTGAGAGCTAATCCAATTTTTTTTAATTGGAAATAAAATTTGATAAGACAACTTTCTAATCATAACAGTATCAAACATCAAGACCCTTACTGGGTGTGTTGTCCAAATTGAAACTTTGTGTGACTGCGCATAAAGACCTGACCTAGAAACACAATCCCATAACTGCTACAAAGGACAAAACCCAGCCTCTTCGTTGAAAACAAAACAAAACAAGACACTTCAGCACAAGCAATGAATTGTAGTCTACTCCAATCTAAGTGCTTAGAAAAGGGTTTGGCAATAAGCCTGTTCAACTGAAAAAACCCAGGGATGCTCACAGCTAGTGGCTGATAATGAGACTTGGGAAATGACTGTGATTTCTTTTTCCCCCAAAGAACTGAACAGAAAAAAAAAAAAAGGAAGATATAAGATGGAACAGCTCCTGGAGAGCCAGCAGGGTGTTCTACCTCAGTGCTAGCTTCAAACCTTGCTGAGGCTGGTGCTGCCCTGCAATGGCGTTGTGCCGGGCCATGACGGTGCGTAACATGAGCCTGGGGCTTTTCCTGCTGCATCATCCTGAGAGCCCAGAGCCACACGCCAGATGGGGAGGCAGAGAGACAAAGGGTTTGGATTTTACAGGGATTTTTCTTGCAGAAAGGGAGAGAAATCCTTGCTTAATCCCAGTGAAACCATGGGAATCCTTGGGGGACAGGCTCGCCGTTCCTAAACCTGCAGGGATCGCTGCAGGGAGGTGTTCATCCATGGGGAGCCTGGGCTGAGGAAGTCTTTTGGTCAGATAATGCATCACAGGTACCCAGGGGGCTGTTAAAATGGATGCAGGGAACAGGGAAGTTGTTGCGACTCACTTCAGCCCCACGCTATAGATTTTGTAGGCATCAATTATATATTTACATCCCAAACTCTATTATTCATAGAGTTGAGTAAACAAGCATTGATTTTTACACTGTAGCGCAGACGAGCTTTTCTGAGGGTGCAGAGGCTGCTCGGTAACCCTGACCTCATCGGTGCTTCCTGAGAGCAGGATTTCATGTGGGCGATCGAGTTTAAAAAAAACATCAGCAAGCTGGCAGTGTCTGAATGGAAATCAATGGGCTCTCAGTCCTGAATGGGCTTCTCCACCCACACCACGTCACGCATGGCTCGTCCCACAGCTGCAAAGCTGCGTCTCAGATGCAGAAGCAGGCAGATGCAGATGGACCTGGATGGAAAGGATGCGTGAAATGATCTTAGTTTGTCAGGTGACAGCAGCTCTCCCACCTTAGGGGGTGAGGAAAAACATAGTGGCTGCGTGGATGTAGCAAAAATGTATGAAACAGTGATAGCACTGCAGAGCTCCAAGCATCCAAGAAAGTTCCTACATTGGTGTGTGTCGAGATTTCTCCTTAAAATACTTCCAAGCACATTTAGGGGTGGCAGAAAACCCCTTTAACTGCATCTTCGAGCCCTGCCTTATTTCAGAGGTTAATGAAAATGACTGACTTCATAGCTAGCTTTGCTCAACGTACAAGTTCCTGATTGGATTTTTATTGCAGATAAAATTGACAGCGAAAATCACTAGGATATACTTAAAAATGGGAAGGAAATGTACGTTTACAATAAAAAGGTCTCTGAAGGTCTCTTGTTTCATAGGAAGGAAGCTGTCTTTATATTACATGAACTATAAAAAATGATTAAAACTGACGAGAGACAGGAAGCTGATAATTTGATTTATCATCTTAATGGCTATGATTCATGAATAAATAATATAATGGTTTATGTCTCTCTTGTAAAAGAAGTAGAGAGGAGCAATTTGTCTAATAAATGACTTCAAAAATTACAGCTGAGCCTTGTTTGCCACATTTGTTCTATTTAAAAAGAATGAGCGAGTATCTTATTTCTTATTACTTACTAGGACATTTGTTGTATTATTTATAAGAGTCAAAAACCTTAACTAAAAGCCACTCATCTCTGACCACAGTCTCCCATTAGCTTTAAATTCAGGAAAGAGAAAGGGATTGATCACTAGATCAATAAATCTAGCCTTAGAGCTGACTAAAAGCTTCCTTTAACCTCCTTCCTACAGCATCCTTTTTCAAGATTAAAGCATCCCCCTTTTTAATTATTTAAGAGCATGTCAATTTTACAGTAAGGCCATGTATGACTGCATCATACAAGGATTTCTTTCTCATATTGGAAACACACCAGCATCTTTAAAAGAAAAGCATTTAGATTATGATCTCTAGGTTTATTTTTTTTAATATCTACTAAAGATATACATATCCTCTTCCAAATGTGCTCCAGATTTAATGGTGACAACAGGAAATCAAGAAGAAATGTATGCTCCCAATCAGACAAACTCCCCCAAGGCCATCAATGATCCTGGTGGGGTGAGGTTGCCCTGTGTGGATGCCTCACGCCTGTACAGCTGCCTAAAGCCACTTCAGGCAAAAGCAAACTCCAGGGAACAGAATTCATAGAATGACTGTTGAATGTTTTTAAACCATCCTGTAAAAATAGCTTGTGTACGGCCTTTCCTCAGCGTGCATCAAGACTCCCCCTCCCCTTATCAAAGCAATTTATCAAAATCAGATCCTCTTTCTTCCCAGAAGTGGTTCCCGCTGATGTACAATGCTGTGTTCCTACAGAACCACAGACCAACACGGGTGAGCCTCCAAAGCAACAGAAGCCACTTTAGGGACACAATGCCTGCATAAAGCTAGCTGGGTGCCTCGAAACACAGGCTGCTTCTGGACATGGTGGTGCTTCGAGCACTTGTGCTTCTGCACACCTCCAAGCCTTTCTTTGTTCCACGTTTAATCTTTATCCCAAAGAACCTGCCATCTTTATCTCACAAGAACCTGGGATGAGGAAATGGAAGTTCTTACCCTGTTTCTGAGGCTTTTTGAGGAAAGTCTGGAGGGGTTCAATACTGATCTTCAAGGCTTGGTTGTCTCTGGAACACGCTCCAGATAGCCAATGCAAGGTGCCCTAAAGTATTATTTGAGTGAACAGCACCAGAGAGACTGCTAGTAACAGCAGGAAGAAACTTCAGGATGACAACTCTATTAGAAAATCAGTTAATTCCTACAAAGCTCATTAAAAAAAAAGGGAAAAAAGTGTATGGATTTAAGCAAAATAGAGCTTTTGATTTCTCATGTTTCATAAAAGACTGTATACTTCATGAAATATGTCTCTCAAACTGCACCCACCCACAAAATTCAGACTGTCAGATGGCACCAAGGTCACACAAGCGCGATCTGGACAAATCTAACAGGAAAAAAAACTAGGGTGAACTTCCACAAAAGCCTGCTCACTGGTATATTCTACATAAGATTTCTCTAAATAGATGCAACGCACTGGCCCATAGTCAAAAGGCACTATTTTTATGTGCAGCACCTCCATCTCCCACCTGCTGTATTATATAGGTCTCCTAAAATTGGAGAGCTCGAGACATTTTTGGGATAAGTGATGCACTGACATCGTTTGACTGCCAAAGCAATGTAGGCTGCACATGGAGTGACACCGAAATCACAGCAAGTTACACAGCTATACCCCAAAAAATTCTTTTATGGCCTCTGCTCTGAAGGGACAAAATCTCTGATGGCTTTGGAAGAGATGGTGGCCTTCAGTAAGTTCCAGAACAGATGAGAATTTGGCTGAAATTTGGTGGACTTGTGAGAAATATGATGATAGTAACTCCCATCTAAAATTGAGACTTTTACCCTAATTAACAGTTCCTGAAAGACTGTAACTCTAAAACCACCCTGTGAAGTCAGATTTTAAACCAGTTACTATTATCTTCTATTGCAGCAGCACTTTGTATTGACAGGCACAGTGTAAAAAAAAGCCAGTTTGTCCCCTGCTATTCATTCATGTTGTATAAGGAAAATGGCAGGGGTAGATAAAGAAGAAATAGATTTACTAATATGAAGCTGTTCTTGACAAAACACAGCTTACACAAAAATTAACATCGGTTGAATGGAAGCAGCACAAGGAAAGCATTGCCAAAAAAAAAAAAAGGTTATTTTTCTGACATCAGCCACACAATTATCATTTGCATACGGAGGAGGGAGACTCTCAGCTGGTATAAACTGCTCTAAGTGCATCAATAAAGCCGTGCTGATTTATAGCAGCTGAGAGTTTGTCCTGCAGCGCATTGGTCTGTGTGCGATGCGATAGATTGATGTGTTTGCATTTTCTCCCTGGAGACTTTGGTTCGAAACCTGTTTAAAACACAGTGAAAACAAACTGGCTGGTCTCTAAGCAGATGTCCCTGGAAATGTGTTTACATCACAGTGGCAGCAGTTCAGGGGAAAGGGTATTCTTATGCAGGGGAAGGAGAGCAGGTCCCTGGTGGAGCTGCATTGCAAAACTTCCTTGGTAACTCCTGAGTAGCCAGCTTCCAGGATGGAACTGAAGCCCACAGATTCACAGGGTGCTGTACGAGGTGAAGTTTAACTTTTCAAAGAGAAATATTGCTTATGCTGCTGTAGCACTCAGGCTGCAGCCCGGGAGCAAGACTGCACTGCGCTGCGTGCTCCTGCTTTCAGCCTGCACATGGATTTTATGGGTAATTGCTGATTTTTGATAAGATCTTTTCCACGCATAAAATTAAACATCTGTAATTCTGCACGCCTGGGGTCTCAGTTTCAAAGGCATTTCTGGCAGATCAGCTCTGTGCCCTGTTCTGCAAGAGGGAAAAAAAGCTTGCCCAGGCCAAACCAACAGAGTTGCAGGTCACCCCTGCGCCTCACCGAGCTCCCAAGGGCAGCCTGAAAGCACCACAGTGCCCTGCCTGAACCCCAATCCCCTGCATCTCTTTGGGATTTCACCCATAATTCAGCAGCAGATCTGACTACCCCTGTAATGTAATTCTTTTAGGAACATTATCCACACATGCTTTTCTCGTGTACGGAATGTGGCAACAGGCTCTTTGACTGAATGCTCCTCGTTGCAAGAAAAATCTGAACACTTTTGAAACTACACTTAACAACAAAAAAAAACCCCTTCCCTTCTACTAACAACAAAGTTGTTTTTCACCACTTCAGGACCAACTAGGTAATCAAAGAGTTTAAAATGCACAAACTGTACAAGATTTGTAAGGAAGTCTCCTCCTTCTCACCCTCCTACCCCGTGCTTTATCATTTCAGAAGCAGCAGCTCCTATAGTGCCAACTGGCTATTTCGTATCATGAAATAGCAACACAGAAACAGTTACCAAGTCCACCTCCCACCTATCCTAAGTTACCATATCATTATCCCTTGCAGACACCAATCAGACCCCAGTTGATGAGCAGTTTGCTTTTTACAGCTATTTTACAAAATGAAAAGCTGTTCCAGAACCCCACTGCTCGGACCAGTACGAGCCTTCCTCCTTTCCAACCCAAATCTTTTCATGACCAGTTTGTACATGTTTGTTCCTGCACCGAGTGTTATCCTCAGCTTGAATTGTTTTTCCCCTCCCTGGTGTTTAGTCCCCTGATGTATTTATAGAAAGATCATATCCTCTTTCAAACTTCATTTTGCTAGGAATAGTAATGTTAGAAATAGACGGATGAAATTGCTGTATTAAATACGGACACACACACACAGGCTAGAGACTCCTTTTAAAAGAAATGCAGAAAATGCAGATGAGCCAGTCTTTAGTTAACAGTGCATTATTTCAAACATGTCAGCAACATATGTCAATTACAATAGAAAAGACGGATCAAGTTCAAAACTGATTTTCCAGGTTTTTAGATCTAAAGACTATCCATCTATAGAAACATCAGAAAGCCTACCTGAAATTCCATAAAACTACTTCGGGAATAGTACCAAAAGCCCACAAGGAATATCACTTCTAAAAGAGAGTTGGGAAGACTCCAAGTACATTTGGATAAAAAAGCCTTAGACAGAGGCTAGGTTTGGGTTGTAAATAATCTGCAGATAAAGGGAAAAAAAAAAAACAAAACCATTGAACTGCCATTAAAAAGAAACTTTAAAGGAGGAAAGAGCGAACACACAATTTTATCTTTTTAGAGACAATTTCATTCTTTCACAAAAATATTTTCTAGCTTTGCTGCTCTGGCGCATCAATCCTGAGTACTCTGACTTTTGATTTATAATGATATTCCTTCAGATACAGCTTCACCGAGGGAGGAATAGGAAGCGCGTCGATACCATCGTAAGTGGTACAGTTGCAAATCACTGTTCTACATATATGCTGAAGAGAAAAAGGAAAAGTCCTGTTCAGTGGAGTGGATAAAAGCGGTTCAAAGAACATACAGGAGCTGGGATCCTTGTAGTGCTCTAGGAGTCCTGTGATGTCAGGAGAGTGGAAGACACAAGGATCGTGGGCGTCAAAGCTGAAGTTGTGATTCCACTGCTCTATCCGCGCGTGGAGAGAACGGCTGTAGCGCCTGAAGCTTACAGAAAACAAATAATCTTCTTGGGCAGAATCCCGTAACAAAAACGTTCCCTCTGGCTTTCCTTCTAGCAGTGCTTCAGCTGCGTACTTATCCATGACTCCCCAGTAGCAGGGGTTGTTATTGATCTGAAGGAGGTCTGGGACGAGGCAGTGGACGTAATCAATCTGCGTATGGTATTTTGGAGGCGTTTCCATCCGCAGCAGTTCATCATCAGTTTCCCATTTGGGCTTGTTTCTTTTTCTAGAGCTTGTGCACAGTGTTATAACTTCATCGTCGGAGTCCATATCGCTCTCATCTCTACTGCTCCTCACCCCCTTACCTGTCACCAGCTCAGACCTCGAGTTCCGCCTGGAGGAAATGCCATCAGTAAGGTCACAGGATGGGGAGGGAGAGTCCGATCCCCCGTCAGCTATCTCGTTGTCTCGCAGGTCCTCCTCCTTGTCCTCACTCTGGGATAAGTCAGCAATGATCCAGTCTTCTGCTTTTTGGCTTATAGGGGCTGTATGCCTTTTAATCAAGTGCCACCGAAAAGCAAGCTCCGAGCGTGGAGGAAAAGGACACTTATCTAGCATTAACTCACTGATATGAATTTTTCTTTTTGATTGAAGTCCCGAGGAATGCCGGCTGCTACAATTCTTTATGGGGAAGCACTGACCCACAGCATCTTGCAACTTCTGTTTGAGAGACCGCCCTAAAAACCTGTGTCCACATGAACGGTCCAGATCCAGCTCGATAGAGGAGCAGCTATACTTCCTCTCTTGGCTCCTCAAACTAGGCCCCGATCTTCCCGCAGCGTTTGCTGTTTCAGCATCAGAACAGTGCTCACTCTTTTTTGACCAGGAGAGTTTCTTTCCACTCCAGACGTATCCATCCTTTCTGTCTGCGCTTCTGCTCCGGCTGTTCTTGGGTCTCACATCTGCATTTTTAATGTTACTGTCCTTATTTTCTGCCATTTCGATAGCTTTGTTCCACAAATTTCCACAAAGTGCAGTTTTTCTTGCAGGGTTTTCTACCCAAGGAAGCTTCTTTGAGGTGCTCTCTGAAAGTATCTGAGGACAAAGAGAAGACAGCTAAGTTAACAGCTTTGCATGCACACAACACAAGATGAATGCCAGTGTATGCATGACAACAGCGAGAATTCATTGCTAGACACAAAAACCAAGCTGAATTCTTGAGAGCACTCCACAAACACTGGTCTGATCTCAGACAAGGATCTTAACCCTTCCTTGTGAGAAGTATCCTCCAGAACAAACTACTTGATGCATTTTTAGAGTATCCATTCGGACTACAGAGCAGAGCAGAACGTCTGAGGTGCTGGCAGTCCTTTGCTGGGGTCCATTTTAAAATGAAGCACTTCACATGGCAGGTGACACCGCTTTGGTTGTTTATTGAGCAAATTCTGCATCTCTTCCAAATAACCTTTCAAGAAGGAACAAGCCAGAGCAGAAGCAAGTAGGTCAGAGTACAAAGAGCTACTGTAACTAGACGATATTCCTGTTTGCTACTAATCCACAGGGTGGGATGCCAGAGATCTTTTTCTTAACTGACACTTCTGGGTCACTTTCTGGATAAAAATATATATATATCAGTCACAGATTCTGTCAATTTCTGAAAGCTGTTTTCCTTTGCCTTTTAAAACGGAGCTAGAAAATACTGAGCCCCTAAGGGATTGAAATATCTGGGGCTTTACATACTGAAAAGGATTAAAACAAATCCAGTCCCTTACTAAAAGCAATTTTAAAAGGCCGTGAAAGATGGAACTGCTTATTACTCATTAGAGAAGAAAGTTTACATTATTAAAATCACTGCTGCTCTGAGACCTCCGGTTGCTGATCTCATTCTCTTTTGTTTCCAAAAGTGCATTGAATTCTCAACTAGATAAGAGATTTCCTTTTGAATGTTGCGCTTTGAAGAAGAAAAATTCCTCTTTTGATTACTCAGTTGAAAGTAGAGCAGAGATTTTCTTTCCAAGGTAGGCAGCAATATGCTATGTGTGCTGTACTTCCCTGAGGCATGGCAGGATGAAAAATGCTTTCTGTCACATAGCCCGATGCTTTTTGCACCAAAACTAGATTCAGCGCCTGCCTTCCACTGTTTGTCCTTTTGTGTTTTAAGCTAATTGACATGGTAAATTCTAAGCAGGAAAAGAAAAGGGCATCCACTTCCTCTCTCCATTCAATCCATTCTCATCATTCGGATTAGCCAGCATGACACAATCTCCCTGCAGTCCCCCGGGGCTGAGCAGGCTGAGGTCTTGCTTCTGCTTTCAGTAAAGAATAAGGCTGCCGTGCCAAGGGCTTACATGCAATCTGTGGACCAAATGCATCCCAGATGTAACTTTCACTGAGGAATTTTTGACATTGTGTTCATTATTTACTATCCTCAAGCCTGAGGGATGGGGGGGAAAGGAAAAGGAAAGGAAAGGTGAGGCAAAGCAAGGAGATGAAGCAATGTGGGATGAGGGTAAGAGAGGTGAAACACTGCCAATGTGTGGAAAAAACCCTGGTGTTAGAGCCAGCTAGATGAACAATACCTCACCGGTACCAAGTGGAAGCAGAGACCATATTTCAGCAATTACAAATCATCAAATATTAAAGACTGTTTTCATCTCTCAAGATTTTACACACCACTTTCCAGTGAAAACACCGCGGATGTAATACTGATAGCAGAAAGGCAGCATATACACAAGGCCTAAACTGCCTTTATTTAGACTGAGACTCAGTGATTGCTTTTGCAACAGCTGTATTTTTCATCCAGAAGCAACTACAATGGAGCACTGGATTTTCTCCACAAAGACTAAAAAGTATAAATTCTAGATTCAGCCTGTGGTGAGCTATATGAACTATCTATGCGGGATTTTTAATCAGAAAGGGAGATCTCATTTAGGGTGCAAAGTCAAGCACTTAAAAATTAGGAAATGACAGTTTGTAGCTGCTTTTGAAACCTTCAGTTACCTCATTCTGCACATCCAACCCATATAAGGGATAAGAATATGCAGAACACAGCTTTTAATTAAAAGCTGCAAAACATACAAAACCCAAAAGTGCTGAAAAGGTTTGATACCCCCCAAAGTGACAGCACAGCCTTGCAACTGAAATGATTTTGGTGTTTTCGTGTCATCTCTATCTAGGTTGGTCTTGTGTTTAACTGTAAAGCCATCTTCCTACCTTTCCTCCATCATTTAACAGTGGTATCTGAACCTTGAAACTCAAAGTGGAGCCATAGCACATGATGTTGTAAGACATGCACCATTAGCCAGCAACACAGAAGGCTGCTCCTGGGGCTCTGACGGCTGCTGGGAGCAAGGCACGATCCTGCCACGTCAGAGGAGTAATTGTTCACCTGACACCCATGGAAAGAGCACAGAGTCAATGAAGAAAAAGGGATGTTGTCCCACTAAAGCCAGCTTTGAATCTCACTTTGTGAAATAAGATTAAAGGGTGGCTCAGCTTGCAATCGAGGGGCTCTGCTGCAAGCCCCCTGGCAGGCTGCGTGCTCAGGCACCCATCACCCACATGGAATCTGGGTGCCCAAACCCCACTGTTTTGCATTCCAACCAGGAGTCATGCCTGCATTCTTCTCCCAGTCCACAATTCAGAGCCCTGCCTGTAAAACAGGGACCAAAAATAATTTGGGTAAGCAGACAAAGGACAGCAAGGCATTCAGTGCTGTATTACCACTTCAGGCTGTCTACCTAAAGCAACCATCCCCTACACTGCACACGTGTAAGGAAAATACAATATGCCCTACATCCATTAATGGCTGGATGCAACTGAAAGAGCAGGAGAGAAAAGGGAGAATAAAACCCAGGGAACACAGAGTGTACTTTTCCCTACAGGCAGTGCTAAATGGAGAAGTCGTGCACTGCACAGCTTACATACGTCAGTTCTGAGATCTTTCCTTCTGAGAAAAAGTGAAGAGACAGGCGCTGGTAGATGACACAGATACGATCAGTCCTCTGCCTGCAAAAGCTTTCTTTGAAGTGGGGATACCTGAGGCATCTCAGAAGCAGATGGATTTGACGAAAACCTGACGCTCAGAACTCTGAACAAAGATCAGAGCGAAAGCAACGCGCAGGGACAATCAGAGTTCACATCGGGCCACGGGATCCCGCTTGCAGCTCAAGGTTATCCAACCCTGCTGCTGCTCGCAGTCCCTGAGGACAGGCAGCAGGGTGAGTTCTGTTGTTTTCACCAGGGCACCGCTCCCTGAACACTGAACAAGGGCCTCTTGGGCTCTGCCTGCAGGGCTCTGCAGTGGATGGGGCAGTAGCCTGCTCCAGATGCTTTTTCCTTCCAGCGCCGATGCCTTGATACTAGAACTTCAGGCCTCCCAGCCAGAGGTAAAACGCCATTGACAGCTGTGATGAGATGGTTCCAGCGTCACCATATATCTTTTTAAGTCAGTTGCAAAATATCCAGAACATCCAACATCAGAATCAGAACTGCCAGTGTAGACAGACTTTCCCCCACCAATAAATACTGAATTGCTTTAACCAGATGTTTACGTCCAGAGCCACTGGACCCTTTCATCTAGCACAGAGCTCCAAGTCCTTTCTGCTTCAGTCTCTGTATAAGGAAGAAACAATGCCATAACATCCCTCTAGTGCTGGCTGAAAAGAAACCTGCAGCCTGGCCTCCAGCAGGCAGGAGCTGACGGGGTCCATCCTGGACAGCCCCAAGGATGGGGGTCCCACTGCCTCTGTGGGCAACCTGCTCCCATGCTGCATGACCCTAATGCAGAAAGCACTCTGCAGGTTTTCTGTTCTAGCACATAAAAGCCAGAGGGTCACTGTACGGCATCTCTTATTAAACAAGAAAATTCACATACAGAAAAATTAATTCTGGTGTTGTTACAGCAGTCAGTATTCCTCTAGACCCGATAAAATCCTGAGAAAGAAGTTGTAACAAACTGAAGCACCTTTCCTTTTTTCTTTCAACTTACACTGAAGTCATTTAAAAAAAATTTCTCCCTGGTCACATGCTGTTTTCATTACTTTCGCCCAGTTAGATTTTGGCTGCGAGATCGCATTTTAAAACCTGACCTTCCACTGAAGTTGGGCTGTTATTGACTTATTTTGGAAAAAAGCCCAACCTATTATGGATAACACCGAGTCTCAGTTCCTCTACCTTATTTCTCTCAGTTTTGACTACGTTCATTTCCATTTACGATACGGCCTCCAAAATTCCTAAGTTCAAGGTAAGCCTCCAGAGGCTTTTTCAACAAATTAAAAGAAATGATCACATGTACAAAACAGAAAGTTACTGTCTAGAGATACAAATGGTCATCTAGAAAGACTGAAGTGATAGCCTGCTTCTTACCTGCAAATACAACTGATTCTTACTGGGTCTGTACGTCCCCAGAACCACGGGGCATGCAGCAACACCTCCCTCAACCCAAAATCAGGGCTCTTTAATTCATACCTGAGCTGTGGAAGTGACTTGGAAGGTTCCTGCCTGCTGCTCTCAAGGCACCCCTTGCACAGGCTGCAGGAGGGACGGGCAGAGCGCTCGGCAGCCTCTCGAGCACTGAATCAGGAACAGCTTTATGGCCCGTGACCAACACCTCGTGCTCCACCCAGAAACCCTGCAGGTAAGAGGCGAGCTGCCGCCCTGCCACTGCCCTAGCAGCCGCCTGCACCTCCTCGTAAAGCTGCCTGCTTTCATTCCCAACCGGATTTAAAGGCTAACCTTGATGCCTTGACGCTTCCGACTGGGCAGAGCCAGCGTGCCCACGTTCCCTTGGCTAAGTGACCTTCAAAACAGCCCCCCAAAAGCCTCCCTGATGCTTTCCCAGGAATTACAGAGCTTCTCCAGCAGGCAGCACCTCCAGACGATGAGCTGGGTCCTTGCATTAAGCTGGGCCCTTGCATTAAGCTGGGCTTGTAGCAGCTTCCCTACTGCAAAGCCTTTTGGGTGCAGCCTGCAGGAGACTTTCTGCAAACTAAAATAAATAATGAGAGGCATAACAATACAGCTGGCACTCGTTATCTCAGCCCTGAAGCTTGCTGTAGGAATAGCTCTGTCTTCCCACTCCTCTGGGAGCGTTGCAGCTAGAAGCACGGTGCTAGAACACATTCTCCTCCCCAGAAATCACGATTTACCCAAACGTGTCATCGTACACCCATGGAAAACATGTCTCCACACAGCTTCTGCGAGGTTTAATAATGAAATCTGGGCATATTCATAAAAAATAAAGGGAGAAGAAGCATGCCTGCTAGTAAGGCTGCCTTACTCATTCAAGAAGGCACCGACAGTGGCTGTCAGGGAGCGCCCTATTCCCAGCATAAATAAATCACTCTGCTCACCTCTGGAGTGAGATGGGGATCAAAAGGCTTTGACTGGAAGCATGGTTTCTTCGAAGCAGGAATAAATTGGGCCACAACATCCACGTTACACCAGGGTAGAAAGAGAGAACTCCGGGTTTATTTTTTCATTCTTTCAGGTAATAATGCTCTCGCACGTCTTGCTCTTCAAGGGATGTTAAAAAAGCCGCTGTGCTGCTGTCTCTCAGCCCCGGAGCACCCGGTGACACCGCTGACCCGCAGCCACAGAACCGTTTCGTAACGCCTCAGCGCTCCCCGAGTGGCTCTGACCCCTCCGCCCCATTCCACCTCAGCACGGAACCACGGCACTCGCGTTCCTAAATCCCGGATTAAGCGCGTACACCCCCTATTGGGGCACTTTACGCATTAAGATGCGTACACCCAACCCGGCCTACCCCCGCGGCCCCTCGCCGCGCTCACCTGCTGCTGCCCTCATGGGCTCTCCTCTCACGGAGAAGAAGAGGAGGAGGCAGCTCCGGGCCCGGCTCCCCGTCACCCTCCGGAGCTCCGCCGCCGCCGAGCAGCCCCAACCGCGCCCGCCGCCGCCATCCTGGCTCTGCCGGCCGGGCCCGGCCCCTCCATGCAGCCCCGCCCCGGGCCCTGACGGAGCACGGGGCCGCCCCCAGGGCGGGCGGACCGGCACGGAGCGCGGGAAGGCTCGAAGAGGACGGAGGGGTTCGGTGTGGTGAGCGCGGCCCTGGGCCTTCCCCATGGACCCCGCAGTGGTCGGGAGCGCGTCCCCGGGCTCTGAGGCGCCGTGAGGGAGCAGCGAGGGGCGGGCCCCGCGTCCCCCCTCTGTCTCTCCATACCCCTTTTTGTTTACCCCCTTTTATTTATCCCCTTTTCCCCTCGTGCCTTGCTTTCCTGACCGAGCCCTCCCGATTTTATGGTGTTTAGGCATGTGTTAGTGTCTGCAATCCTCCCAGGTCGTGTGGGAGGCAGCGAGCTCTGCGCGTTCCCAGCCCCCGTGGGTGGGTTGCCCACCTTGCCCGGGCCTCTGGGGCTCTTTCTAAAGTCTTTCTTAAAAAATGAATTTTATTTCCTTCCTTTTCGTCCATGTTTAACAGGGAGGAACGAAGATGCCTTCTGCACAAAAGCCGATGCGGTTCGGCCACACAGAGGGACACACGGACGTCTGCTTCGATGACACTGGGAGGTAACTGCCCAGTTCCCAGAGAGAAGGGCAAAGTGTGGTCTGGGGGAGGGATGGTCACGTTTCTGTCTCTTGCTTTCTCAGGGGTACTAGCTATTAGGAACAATTTCTTCTCCACAGAGCGGTCAGGCACAGGCACAGCTGCCCAGGGAGTGGGGCAGTCCCCATCCCTGGGGGTGTTCCAGACCCGTGGAGATGTGGCACTGAGGGACATGGCTCAGTGGGCATGGTGGGGTGGGCTGGGGTTGGGCTGGGGAATCTCAGATCTTTTCAAACCTTAACAGTTCTGTGGTTCTACTGTTAGTTGAGGTACTGGGCACTTGGATCTACGGCCTGGCATGGTCTGGTGCATCCTTTATTTGCCTTTGTTGAGAACTGTCTATAAGGTACCTTTTGATGCCCTGAATTTTGAAGTGATAGACATCACTTTATCTTTTTTTTACATATATGTATATACATATGTGTATAAGACCCTCTATGTTCATGTTCACAAGAGTGATTTCATAGACTCTACATGTAGCTTGGTAGGTTGTATGTTCACATATGCTGTAAGAAACCAAAACTGCAGCTAACTCCAGCACACTTTTCATTGAATCCCATATTAACTATTTTTAAGGGTTCTGTAGGCCTGGAGCATGTTAAGCTTGTTAAACTTCAGTCAAGTGTATGTTAATGCTCTTAGTTTTGCCCTCAGCTTTGTAATTAGCTGTAAGGTAAATTTTCAAAGGCTTAAGAAGCAATTAAATGCCCAGCTGGCAGTGAAATCAGTCCTCTGAAAAATTCCATCTAGATCCTGGGAAGAATGGATTGACCAATAATACCTGAAGTTCAGTTCAATGAGTGCCAGGCCTAGCCAGTTACCAGAGACTTGGAATCTGTGTTGTGCTACCAGATTTGTAATTTTTTCCCATGTTTATTAAACACAATGTTCAGTGAATCATATATTTATTATGTTTCAGTAAAAAAAAACAGTAACATTTTCATTCAGGGACTAAAAGTCACAGTGGCTGTCCATCCCACGCTTGAACATTAACAAATCCTGTGTCTTTGAACAGCTGCATCGTAACTTGTGGCAGCGATGGAGATGTTAGGATTTGGGAAAACCTGGATGATGACGATCCAAAGTCCATTAATGTTGGAGAGAAAGCCTATTCGTGTGCTCTGAAGGTAAGGTAGTTAGCAGAGCTGGTGTTAAATTGTGTCCTGCTGATGTTGATGCATAACACAACGGTTACCTGTTCCTGCAGGTAACATTAACACATGTTTAGGTAATATAGAGAAAAAGGCAGGAATAATGTTGTATGCAGAACGTTTAGTTCTTCTGTATGCTGAATATGTAGATCTTTGTCTTCATATCAATATATGGAAAACACAGTGAGTGGAATTTAATCACTGACAGATTTTATGTGAATTTGAGAATATAGTACTATATAGCCATATAGTATCTTCATGTCTAAGTGAAAATATTAAAGAAGTATTGAAAACAAATACTTTCCTGACATCCAAAAAAAAAAAAGCCTATAGACTTTTTGAATATTTTAGGTAAATTAAGCACAAGAGTGCTTCTGATAATTCATTTTACACCATACAGGCTTGTAGAAGAATTGTTCTTTATACTAATTTCTGTAACATTTTTCCCCCCTCTCCCTTCACTGTCAGTTGTAATTATTTCTGACTTTGATCTCCTTTTTGAAAAACAAACCCAGCAGATTAAACTAATTATGCAGTGAACTTGGTAGACTGTTTCAGCATTTTCTCACACTGTGAGTCCCAAAAAGTTTCCCAGCAGGATATGTAATCATCAGGTGATCAAGTGCTAGGAAAAGTGTTCTTTGGTGGTGGGGGAATGAATATTTTACTTACAGCCTGGAAGTGCAGCTAATTCCTACTGTTTTGCCCTTCTCATCTCAGAGACTCTGAACTGCTGTTGACCTGTGGAGGAAGGTTATATGAAAATAGAAAGCCTAGAGATTGTTTTGTGTGGACCAGTTTTAAGGTCCAAGGATTTATAATCTATGTTTATCAAAAATGGCTTTCATGAATCAATGTCTGATAATGCTTTGGTTATAATTTTTTAATAATTAGTTGATATTTAGCTCTCAAAATTGATGGTAGGCCAAAATACACTTCTGACACTTTGTTCCCCTTTGCCTCTACCCCTCCTCTCCGAATCACAGGAAAACAAGATTCTTGTTTAATGGTAATTAATAATAATTCATGAGAATGCTGATCAGAGGCATTTCTGCCATATGACTGACTTGGTCTGATGTTGGAAGTGCAGCCTGCTCTGTTTTATTTTAATGTGAAGGCAGTTCCTTGCAGTGTATCTTGAAACAGTGATTGTAAATAGGAAGGCAAATAAGTTACCTACATAAATTTGTACAATAGAAAATAATTCTTTTTACTGTGTTTGTTCGTGCATTTAGCTTGAGAATTCTCACAGAAATTCCTTTTTTGTGCAATGATTCTTACATTACATTAGTAATAGAAGGTCCAAAATGTTGTCTTTATGACAACTGTAGAAGTGAGGAATTCCAGAAGCCTGCATCTGTTCTTCAGATCTTGTAAAATTAACTTTGCGGTGATAAAGGAGGTTTTAAAAACTGTTTTTCAACTATTTGTGATTTTGAAGGGGACTGTAACAGATCACATAAATGAGAATTCTTACAAATGTATTATTTTAAAACTAATAATTTGAAGCCATATTCAATACTACTGCCTTAAAACCTCTTTCTTTTCATTCTTACATTCCTTTTAACAGACCTTATGTATCTTCCTCAATACCTGTTGCTTTTTAGAGCATTTTGCTGTTGATCTTCATCAAACTACTTATGTTTTCACATGCAAAATGAGGTGATTTGAATGAGTTCTCTGAGCAAATCAGTGCCATAAATTTTAAAATTTAGTAATGAGAGCAGTAGGGGAAAATCTTTTTGTAAATATTTGGACATCAGTAGGAATGGTCCTGTGTACTTAGCTTATTGGAAAGGTCTTTTAGCTTGGAGGGTTTTTTTTATTTTTAAACAATGATATCAAGAACACTTTTTGATGCTTAACTTCAGGGAGTCCCATTGCAAAAAATATTAATGAAAATTTTATGAAGTACTAATTTGAGATAGTGTAACAAATCTAATCTCTTATTCTTATTTTCTCAGGTTATTTAGTACTGGCTGCTGCTTTCTTTTTTGTCAGGATTCTTACCATAACTTTAGGCTACTTAACAAAAAAAAAAAAAAAAAAAGGGAAATACATGCAGCAGTAAGTTTTTGAAATGTATTGAGAAATGCTCTAAGTGAGGAATAGTATTGTCACTTGAGGAAGGCATACTACTGTTCCAAGCACAGGATAATTATTTCTTTTGTTTTGCAATCAATTTAAATCTGGAATCGTTTTTTAGTAGGCATCTGCCTTCTGTTTCTGAAAAGGACAAAGCTCATGAACTCATCTTTTCCTGGTGGCATTTAACTGTCGAGTTTGGTCCAAGAGTGCCCTCTCCTGTTAATGTAGCATATTGACCTAAACAGGATGCAAGATTCTTCCTGTTCGAAGAATTCTCTTGCCTGTGTAAAAGGATTTAATTCTTCTATCCACCCGAAGAAGGTGGATTTGAAATTCATTAGTGACTTTTCTGAGTCATTTACTAAAATTCATTATTTTAGTAAATACACAGATTGGGAAGGTCTTGACAAAGTGAATTGTCATAGAGTTAACATCATGAATTTTAAGTCTGCTGAGACAACTGGAGTTTCAGTTTCAAATCTAGCAATATTTATACAGTGCTGATACAAAGAGAATTACTTTATTAGTTTTTAAATAGTTTGGTTACAGTGATAAAGTATTAAAGTTATTATGCTTCTCTGTATTTTTGGTGGAAGAAATACAAGGTAAAGGAATATTTCCCCCACTATTATTGCTGACAGATGTCTTTTGGAACTATTAAAGTTAATCTGCCCAAATATTGGGAACATCAACCCAATTATTTTGACTTTGTGGGCATAAATGTGGTTTCACCACTAATTTTTTTTTCTTTTTAGGGTGGAAAATTGATCACAGCAGTATCAAACAACACTGTTCAGATACATACGTTTCCTGAAGGAGCTCCAGATGGCATCCTTACTCGTTTTACCATGAATGCAAACCACGTTGTCTTCAATAGTGATGGTACCAAAATTGCTGCTGGATCTAGGTAATGTGTGCATCGTAAGGGAAAACATTGCCATCCTTCAAGATGTGTCACCTCACATGGTGATTTTTACCAATGTGATTATTAATCCACATACATCTGAGGGTGTTAAAGCAATGCAAAATGCCTTCCAGGGACAGTGGTGTTAGAGGAAGGAATGAAAAGAACTGTTAAGAAACAATTATCTAGGAGCTGTTTGATCCACTGAATAGTTTGTGTGGAAACGTGGTGGTGTGAAATAATTCCTTTTCTTCAGGAGCTTTGAGTGTTTTCAACTTTCAGTCCTATAATGCATAAGCACAAGTACTCACCCATAGGGATCTCACTGCAGCATCCAGGATTTTGTTACTGTGTGCTAAAGATAATGCCCTGGCTATTCAGAATCATGGTGCTGCAGATGTATATGCACATGCAGAAGTTAGCTGGGTTCTGATTTGCACAAGAGCTTTGAGTCATTCAAGTACTGTCACAGTTCTGCCAAGTGGTAACAGATGACAGTTGCAAGACTCCTCTAAGGGGAATTAAATGCATTGTTTAGTTAATTTCTTAGGGTAGCATGTTTGCTTTTATGTAATATATGCTTGTCCTTTAACAGAGATGGCAAAATAGCAAGTAAGGAATATACTTGTTCATTTATTTAAAGTTCAGATGATTCTTAATTGGATGTGATGAACTTTTTAGGTACTGTAGCTAACCCAGACTGTCTGCTTGCTTCTCTATTGGAATTTGTCCTCCATCCCTACAGCAGAGATGGCAGAATGTTACATCTGCTGGCTGCCTCCTCTAAGTGTGGATTGAACTAGAAAGCAATTTGGATCAACATGCTGGACAATAAAGTCTGGCAGCTGCAGAGCAGACACACCAGCTCCACCAAAAATGGGAGACTGGACAGCTGGGGACAGTAACCACTCAAATCTCTAAACCTGACAGGGATTGTGAATTTGGGCTCTTTGCCAGTCTTTGTTTCTAGGGGAACAGCTCTGCTCTCGTGTATGACTTTGATTAGAGAGATCAAGCAGACAGAAAACTTTCTGCTTCCAAAAACTTTTACAAAAAATCAGTACTTCTGCAGCCTGACCAAGGTCCTCACATTAGGGAAAAGAGATCATAAAACTGAGATCAGCCCTCGATGAAGTCTTCTGTAACACACTGAAGGAGGTGACAGCTGAGATATAAGGCAGTACAGCTAAGATGAATTGCTTTTGCATGCTACAGATTTCTCCATTTTTGCACAAAGTCTGTAAATTTCAGTTTTGTGTAGTTTAGCATCTAGTTGGCTGCCAAAATTCGTGTAAACTGAAAAATAGTTGTGTGGCTTTTTAAATAAACAGAAGCAATCTTATTGGCTGCATTTTCTTTAAAGTTGCCTTGCATCATTTAAGGTTTCAGTTGTCTCACGGTAGAGCTTATCAAATTCTTTTGTGACTGTTTGGCTAGCATTAGATATTTGACAAAACTGAGGTGATGATTCTGAATGTAGTTAAGGTAATGGCTGTGCCTATAGGATTAGTGCCTAAAATGAAATTCCTCTTTGAAAGTGTTGCTGTAAAGTACAACAGGGAGCAGGACTGAAAGATTGTCACAGGAGCTCTTTGGCTTAGAAGTTATTAGCACTGATATTTTGAATTAAACTGCATTAATGTCTGTAATTTTGGAGGAGGGCATAAAGTTGAAAAAGAAGAAAAGTCAATTATATCTGATACACTAACTAGTCTTAATCCTGTTTAAAAACTTCAGAAAAGAATTTATTTGCTCTATTGTTTTTGGCCAAGAGAATTATGATAATGAGCATAGGTCCCATTTAACAGACAGTTCTTGTTAAGTCAGCTTTCTGATATCTAAGCACAGGTTTTCACTAGGGTTCATAAAATATTATATTTAGCAGATATATGGTCTGTGTGTACGTAATATCCTCTTCAAAGTGCAACCATATTGTATGAGCTTTCATTTGAACAAAAATTATCTTCTGATAAAGATAATCTGGCCTTGCTTCTATTGTAGTAAGCCTTGAATTCCTTTCCCCTGAGATCGTACAGTGTCGAGAGCCATAACTTCCCCAGCAGATAGCTGGTGTCCAATTAAATTTTTATTACTGTAAACAAATATTCTGTCTCCATTGATACCAATGTTGATACTTTTACCTCTGTGCCATTGTGATCTGCAGTGACTTTATGGTCAAAATTGTGGAGGTGGCTGATAGCAGCAAGCAGAAAACGTTCCGAGGACATGATGCTCCTGTTCTGAGCCTGTCTTTTGACCCCAAGGATATTTATCTGGTAAAAACACTTCATTGTTTACTTTCCACTTTGAATTTCCTTTTCCCTGGGGAAAAAAATAAAAAAATAAAGAAGTATTTTTGGTGTAAAGCAAACAAACAAAACCAACAATGAGAGGGCACATCAGGCTACTTCATTTCAGCTGGCTACTGATGATGGAATGTGTGAGAACTTGCAGCCTCCCAGGAGAACTCAAACTTTGCATTAGTACTCAATTATTGTCTATGTTCTTTTGAAATCTAATGCCAATCTGATTTTAGAGGGGAAAAGGTGGTTCACTGAAGTAATTTAATATTAATTTTGAGCCTTTTTTTGTAATGACAGCATGAAGTCAAATGGAATCGCCAAGATGGTTTGACAGCATTAGGAAGTTTAAAGTCTTAAAATGATTTAAACTGGGACTGCATATGCATTCTATGTCTGTATCGTTGGTTATAGGGGTTTTAAATTTTATAGCATTAATTTCTCAATGTCTTTAATTCATTTGCAAAACTCTCTTTCACAGGCATCAGCAAGCTGTGATGGTTCTGTCAGAGTATGGAAAATTGCAGATCAGGTAAAAGGCCTGCCTTTCTGAGTTGTGTTTCAAAGGGAAACAGGGATTTCACAGACAGCAAAAAGAACTGGACTGAAATAACCCCACTGGAATAAATGCTCCTTGTCTTTTGATATGTCATCAGTAATTGCTGATAGTATTTGCAAAAAATGTTTATATAGAGAAATCACATGCAAATAAAAGGGTAGCTATGCACTGAAACACCCAAAAGAGGACATAGTAGATGGTGAATTCCATTTTTTTTTAGGAAGAAGTTTGACTGCCCTTTATAGAATGCTTTTATCTATTTCTGGAAAAAATTCAGAGTGTGGAATGCTGCCTGGATACCTGTGGGCTATTATTCCTGTCTGTGGAATCCCTGATTTCTTCTGATTTCACATGCCAGGATCGCTGAGATGATGCCAATTTTTCTTTGGTAGAGGTCTTTGTGCACAGTGATGCTTTCATCTCTCTTGCTCTCTGCCTCTGGCACACAAACTTAGTTTTCCAAGGACTCAAGTTTCAACTTAGTGTATTTGAATCTTTTGTATTTGTAGAAATGGGGCCATGTTGTAGTGAGTACAAGGCTCTGATAAAGAACTTGCTATTCCTTTTTTTTTTTTCTAAATAAACCCACAAACCCACAGCAGTTTCTCACAAGATGCAGAACACAGTTTGAATAACATAATTTGTTGGAAATACAGTCACTGGGCTCATTTTAGCAATATTTGTGTCAAATAGTTCAGGGCACATAAGAAGTAAGATTTGGTGACCCATTGTTTCTGCTGGCCTTGTACTCTAAGGAACTTGAGAAGGTTTCAGATGAACACTGTAATAAAGCAGTTCTGCATATGTATGTGGGATTATTTTTGCTAAATGCCATTACTGGCTGGATTAAGAACCCAACAGAATTATTCCTGTAAGTACACTTGGGAATGTACTTTGCACTTGTAATTGCTACGTTTTCAAACAAAATCATACTTTCAATGTGAAATTCAGACTGGCAGTGAGTGCCTTTTGGAGCATTTAAGCTGTGTCCTGGGACTGTGGCAGTAGTGTATGTCCTCTGTGCTGTAATGAGAACATAGCAATTCATTCATCTTTGCATTGCTATGACAGCATTCAGTGTGATGTGTGTCACTGTGCTACAGTCAGTCTGGATTTGACAAAAGCAGTTTGGCCAGATTTCTCTCTTTATAACCTAAATATATGTGAGCTCATTTGTTCTGTACTTCATTAAAAACCCGTTTTCTGTGGTCTTATTTCTGTTACAAATAGTTGCATTGTAATTAAATGTTTTCAGATCTACATTTACAAAGTATTTTTCAGTGTTTTTGGATATTTTTATATATATATTTTCAAGGGGTAGGTATCGTATTTAGATGAAAGAGGTTATTTCAGTTTTAAAAATGGTATACCTTTTATTCCTTTTAGCTTTTTCTACACTTCTTCTTTAAGAGTGTTTTTAAAATACTGTAGATTTTCACAGAACTAGACAACTCATTTTTGAATATTTTGTTTTCAGACATGCGTGACAAGCTGGCTACTGCTGCAGAAATGTAATGATGTGATAAATGCTAAATCAATATGCAGGCTTGGCTGGCAACCTGGCAGTGGGAAGGTAAGTGACAGATTGTTTTAGCCACATGTTCATCCTTCATTTCACTTTGGGAATACAGTAGAATTCAATCCAGACCAGTTCAAAATCCACCTCCAGAGACTTAGGAAAATATTTGGGGTGAAGTTCACTTTTAGGAGAAATAAAAACTTGGAAATGGTTACTTGTTTAAGTGCCAGACTGTTTGGCAGTAGCCCATCTGTAAGCCCAAAACAATATTAAACAGTCATGTTGTGCTGAATAGGAAGGAACATTGTGCATGAGGGAAATAATCATTCACAGCGGAGCATCAAAGGATTTCAGACTTTCTCTACTTTTGGTAAATTTTGTCAATCAGTAATCTTGCTCTGCAGATGTCTCCTAAGTGGTACATTGCTCCTGTTCCAGTGGAAGGTGTCCCTACCCATGGCAGGGAGGTTGGAACTAGGTCATCTTTAAAGGTCCCTTCCAGCCCAAACCATTTTATGATTTTTTTCAGCTGAAGAGCAAAGGTAGTGCTCTACCTTATATATATATTTACCTATATATATCCTGTGCATTGTATATGTACTGATGCGAGAGCACTAGGTACAGATCACTTACCAAGAAGAGCTGGAGGAGGAAAGTTTGTGTAGCTCTGTATGTGTCTCTGTATCATGTAACCTAGAGCACCTCTGCAGCAGCTGATAACGTGAAGAGGAGAGGAGGAAAGAGGAGATCAGTTCAAACCTGTATGAAATGAGGCATGCCACATCATCTTTGAAATAAAGGACAGAACTGAGCAAAAATTGTTCTTACCTGTTCTCTGGTAGAATGAACAGGTTCTGCCAAACTGTTGACGTTCCAGTATCCAGGATCTAGAGAGTGTTTTCCAGTTTTGTCTCACAGTTCTGCCTTGAATAATCTTTGTTTCCCCTAGTAAGTCTTCGGTGAGCTCTGTCTATGCATGTCCACTCTGCAAAATACCTCACTATTGTGATAGCATTATGTGTAACTCTTCTGTGGAAGACAGAATGTCACAAAGTACAGGTTACTTTATACTCATGCTGTGTAAAAACATATACCACCTTACCTTTTACACTAGTTCCTCACAGATGCACACACAAAATGTAGGTAGCTGTCTCACTTCTATTATAAAGCAGATTATTAGACATATTTCTTTTAAAAAGCAAACAAACCAACACACATTCTAGGAAGTAAACAGGCAGTATCAGCTATGTAGGTGTGTGAAATACAAAATGAACTATTTCAGGAACCAGCTGTTCAAATGCAAATTATTGAGAAATTCTAACCTGATTGAAAGAGTTTTGGGGAGGTAGGAAAAGGGAGGACATAAGCTTTGTGCTCAGAACATTGAGAACTATTTATGCATGTTTGTTAGCTGTTTCATAAATAAGTGCTTCTAACCTTATGTTGCAGCTGCCATTATCTTCAATTTTCTGCCAAAAAGAAATGAAGATTAAAATAAAAACAGCCATTCTTTGCTTTGTTGCATATGAAAAACATTAAAGAACCTTGTAATTCAAGATTACTTCAAGCATTCTTTACTTTCTGTTGGCACTGCTAGGATGCTAAGAGAACTGCTAAACACGTAGGCAGACACAACTGCCATACTTCTGAATGAGGAAGCTATGCTATTTGTTGGAACGTTTTGCTTGTAGGATAGCTTGTTCTAAATTGCCTAATTCTTGTTTCCTTTCAACAGCTGCTGGCAGTTCCTGTAGATAAAGTTGTTAAACTATACAGGAGAGAAACCTGGGATAATCAAGTTAATCTGTCAGATACTTCCATCACACAGGTAGGTACATAAAACACCTGCTTGCTAAATCTTCCACACTTCAAATGTTCTTCTGCTAGAAATTATCTTCTGCACAGTATCTTTTTTTTTCCCCTCCCTCTTGCTAATGTTTGGTTACACTTTCATTTCTCACCCTGTTACTTTATGCTGGAAACCAAGGCAGGAGATACTAGATGAGTTTCAAACTTGTCTGTGTGGCTCTGGTTCTATTTCCCTTATAGTAACCCACATTTCTAAAGTCAGCTGAGTCACTGAGTGAAGCTGAGGAATATCTGTTTTCACAAATTGTTCTAACTGTAGCATTTTAGGGAAAACGTTGAGAGTATTTCTCAATAAATGATATCTCTATTGTGTATATTTCATTAATTTTAAATTTAACCTCATATTAGCCTTAACTGTGGCATCTGGCTTTTGACCTCATGATATATTTGGAAATCTTTGGGTGAAAGGCAATCA
The DNA here is from genome assembly GCA_013396635.1 of Penelope pileata. NCBI lineage: Eukaryota > Metazoa > Chordata > Aves > Galliformes > Cracidae > Penelope > Penelope pileata. The sequence continues at coordinate 151,885 of WBMW01006236.1, read as the reverse complement.
CTTGGCTTTCTTAGTGTAATTGTTGGGTGTGTGTGTATGGAGATTATGAGTTAATCCTCTTCATTGACTTGGAAGTATACTACAACTGGGATGTTATTAAGATAAAGAGTGCTGTCTTTGATTATAATTTATGAAGAGGAAGATAATTAAGCTAAAAAGAAAAGTATGCTAGCAAAATATACTGTGTTGTTGTCTACGTGTCTTGAAATGTGGTTTGTTTGATCTCATGAAAGCATTTAGTGACAGAAGTTGGAAGAAAAATTAGTGTGCTGTCTTTAAAGAATGATTTTACTGGGAACTACCTGAAGGCAGCTCTAGTTTGAGAGGCTGGATGTGATTTGCTAAAGATTATTATTTTTTTTTCCATCTAGAACATCCATTTTATGCTTCAGAATATTAATGCCATGTGTGTTATGGGTAATACATTTTTTCCCTTTCATTTTTCCTTTTCTCTAGCCCTTGAATGTAGTGGTCTGGTCTCCTTGTGGGCAGTACCTGGCAGCTGGAAGTGTGGACGGGAGTATGGTGGTGTGGAAGGTGGAAACCCAGGAGTGCATAGAGAGGTATGTAGTGCTGTTCCATAATTCTCTAAATACCTGCTTTTTCTTGAAATAGAAGTTTGTTATATCTCCTCTGTAGAATTTATTTGTGCAAATATGGAACTCTGCCTGTTGAAAACTCTTATTGAGATTTACAGGGTAAAGCTATAAGCTTTCTGCTAAAGTTCCACTGTGCATTATAGACTCATAGAACACACCAAGTTGGAAGGGACCCACAGGGACCGTCAGGACCCAGCCCCTGACTCCACACAGCACCACCCAAAACCCAAACCCTATGGCTGAGAGTGGTGTACAAACACTCCTTAAACTCTTGGCAGCGTGGGGCCATACTCACTGCCCTGGGCAGCCTGTTCCATGCCCACTGCCCTCTGGTGCAGAACCTTTTCCTAAGCCCCACCTGACCCTCCCCTGACACAGCTCCATGTCATTCCCTCAGGTGCTGTTGGCTGTCACCAGAAAGCAGAGATCAGCGCCTGCCCCTCTGCTCCCAGTCAACAGCTCCTCCTAATTCAGTATCATCCACAAACTTACCCAGTATGCAGTGTATTGTGTGTCCAAATCGTTTATAAAAGCATTGAAGAGAAATGTCACCGAAATGGAGCCCTGGGGAGCACTGCTAGTAACCCCATTTACTATAACCCTCTGAGCCTGGCCCATCAGCCAATTGTTCACCCATCCTATTATGTACTTGTCTGGCTGTATGCTGGATATTTTTTCCAGAAGGATTCTGTGAGGAACAGTATCAAAAGCTTTGATAAAATTCAAGAAGATCACATCTGCTGGCTTTCTTTGGTCAACCTTTTCATGAAACAGAATTAAGTTTAAGCAGCACTTTCTCCTTGTGTACCCATGTGGGCTGTGACCAATGGCTACGTTATCTTCCAGCTGTTTTTCAATAACTCCCAGAGTAATCATCTCCATAATTCAACCAGGCAAAGTGAGACTGGAAGCCGTGTAACTACCAAGGTCTCCTTTCTCATGCTTCTTGAAAACTGGGACAACATTTGCCAGCTTCCAGTCAACTGGGACCTCTCCAGCTTTCCAAGACCATTGAAAAATAATTGAGAGAGGTCTCACGATGACATCAGCCAACTGTTTGAGTACCCTGGGATGAATCCCATTGGGCCCCATAGACTTATATGCATCCAGCTGGAGTAACAGATCCCACATAGATTTGGGGTTGGCTGGGAGTTTATTACTGCAGTCACAGCCATCCAACTCGGGGATCTGGGGGTCCCAGGACCCAAAATGCAGGTTGCGTTGGCCGGGAATCGAACCCGGGTCAACTGCTTGGAAGGCAGCTATGCTCACCACTATACCACCAACGCTGCTCTGGGATGAGTTACAGGAGATGGTAAATAAAAGGCTTGGATGGAAGAATTCCATCCATCTGGTCTTATGGTCTCTGCAAGCACATCGAGAGAGAGGGAGAACACAAGTAAGCACAGGTCAGAAGAGCAGTGTCAGATCTGGGTGACGCTGTGATGCAGGGCCACTGTTCAGGCTAGACTTGTGCAAGCGAGCAGGAGGAGAGCTCCTCCCTTATGCAGCCTGGGTGAGGCATACTAATACCTCATTTCATGTGCTGCCGGGAATTCAGGGGCTGCCACATCATTCTCGTGCTCTGCCAGGAAGCAGCTTCCACGAGTCTCACTGTCAGGCAGAAACGTGGTGTTGCTTTGCCTTCCCTCACCACAGGCACTATACATAGCTAGAAGAATCTGGAAGTGTTTCAATGACAGCATTATTTTTATTATATTTTAATCTTCTAATTGTTTAAAGGATAATTTTGATGGAAACAAATCTTCCTCAGGTTACAAACCCCAAGATCATTGGCAGTAAGATGCAGCTTGTAAAGGAGAAATAATGACACGTCGGTGAGTCAGCCACCCTCACCTGTAGGCAAAAAAAGGACAAATGGAACTTTATCTTGGTTGGTTAAAGCAGGGAACAGAAGCTTTATCTCTCTGAGTATCTTGAGGCAGAAACACGATTGTTTCAGCGCACATGTTAGGAATTAAAGACATCATGTAAATAATTCATGGGAGGATTGTTTTGTGACAATAAAGGGAGGAGAAGATAAAGGACTAAATCATCAGTTTGGCGCAAGAGAAAGAGCTGATTGTTCTTTTTTTAACTGGATGCTTCTGGAATGTATGGCTGCTGGGGAATTTGTCTTCTACGTGCATCAGGAAGCTGTTGTTTTGTGAATATGATTCTGATTGGTTTTAATGCTTAAATAAATCCCTCCATAGAAAAGGAAGACCTGCTGTGTTTTTTAGAGTAACTGTTTATTTCAAAGGTAATTTAATTATTTTATGTGTGTATATATATACATTTATGTTATTTTCTATTGCCAGTATTACCACTGCTTACAATAACTCTTGTGGATGTTGCTGCTCTGAGAGGCTTAATAAAAATCTGGAATTTTTATGTTCTTTTTAGGATGAAGCATGAGAAAAATTATTCAATTTGTGGATTGGCATGGCACCCCAAACTTGGGCAAATAGCTTATACAGATACTGAAGGAAATCTGGGACTGTGGGAAGATATCGGTGATAGAAAGAAACCAAATGACAAGGTGACCAGTACCAATTTCTTAAGTTAAAGTGATTATTGAAGTCATCAGATTACATGAAAGGTTCTGTAGTGCGTGTTGAAAGTTCCCTCTTCTGTGTTAATTCATTCCTTGAATTCCATATCCAGAAGATATAATAATAGAATCACAGGATGGATCGGGTTGGAAGGGACTGGACCATCCAGTTCCAAGCCCTGCCGTGGGCAGTGACACCTCCCAGCAGCTCGGGCTGCCCATGGCCCATCCAGCCTGGCCTTGGGCACCTCTAGGGATGGGGCACCCACAGCTCTCTGGGCAGCCTGGGACAGGGCCTCACCACCTTCGTAGCAAAGAATTTTTTCCTAATTTTTTCCTGTCTAATCTAAATCTACCCTCTGTTAGTTTAAAACCGTTACCCCTTGTCCTATCACTGCACTCCCTGATAGAGAGTCCTTCCCCAGCTTTCCTGTAGGCTCCCTTTAGATACTGGAAGGAATGAGAATCGTAAATAATAAAAGTAGTTAATAATTGATAATTAATTATAATTGATAACATGGTTTTAGGTTGCCAATACAGTGACAAAAGGCTACGAAGATCTCTTTGATGGAGATGATGATGACTATATAAATGGAGATATGATTGAACCACAATCTTCCCCAAACACTGGAGCTAATGAAGATCACGGTGATGATGATGACCTTATGCCAACTTCAGGCCATCCAAGACGAGCAATAATTGATGATGATGATAACTCATTAGGTACATAACAAACTAATTTCCCAGAGCTCTGTAGTGCTGTAATTGAGACAGTCTTGAGAGCATCCTCTCTTGGCATCTTCTACTTACATACTTTCTGTCTTATTTTTCTAGTCAAGTCTTTGCTGTTTGAATATTTTTACCTATTTTCTGCTATAATAATGCTTGGAAGATTTAAATATTTTTGTATGTATTTTAAACTTTTAGATATCGGAATGATAAAAGCTAATTCCAATCTTCTTGAAAAGGATGATGATGATGATGATCAGCCTGGTGGCTTTCCAGCTTTGCCAATATCATCTACACAACAGCCCTTTTATGATGGGCCAATGCCAACCCCCAGGCAAAAGCCATTCCAGTCTGGCTCCACTCCTGTACATCTCATGCATCGTTTCATGGTAAATCCTTGCTGTGTGGTTATGCAGATGTATTTTCTTTGTTAATGTTGTCCTGGTTTTGCTTGATCTTAATCTAATCTTTCCCAAATCCACATATTTGTGTTGTGGGTTTGTTGTTTGTTTGTTTTTAAGCACTTCACAGTGTGAAGCTAAACAGTAAAAAGTAGGTTTTGTGTTAATGCAGACTGCATAATTTTATGCCTTATGATTTGGTTGCTTTTGATGTAGAAGTAAATATTTGGCTTTAAGACAAAAACAAGCAATACAGTTTGTAGGTGTGCTGTTGAAGTCAAACAAATCTGTTTTAAATTTCCTTTTTAGTCAGAACTTGTGGATATCTTTGTACTTTTAAGACTTTTACATTCATCACCCATTATTTCTTTACAACTGCAAGTTGTTAACATTTTATTTTGTAAGGAGAAATATGGCTAAGCAATGAGAACAAAACCATTTTTTGACCTAATTGAGCTGTTTTAGAAACTACAAGTCTTGACTATGTAAGTTTTCCTCCAGTCTCCTACATATTGTTTCAGATGGGCGGGTTATAGGAGGCTGTTTTAGGGCAGTCAATGTGCTTGGCTATTTTATTATTTCTTTTTTAATAGGTTTGGAATTCTGTTGGTATCATTCGTTGTTACAATGATGAACAAGACAATGCTATAGATGTAGAATTTCATGATACCTCCATACATCATGCAACACACCTGCCTAACTCTCTGAATCACACAATGGCTGACCTCTCTACTGAAGCTATTTTGCTAGCCTGTGAGAGTACAGAGGAACTTGCAAGGTAAGAGGTGGCTTTGCTCTGTCAAACTGATAGTGTGGAATTACACTTAGCATGTTTCCTATATTTCAGCTTTTATCACTTTATTTGAGATTTTTGGCTTTTGATGTTGTTCTTTAATTTATGAGAAGGTTTTTTCACACCCACCCACTTGTAGACTTCAAGATATTTAAAGATGTGTTTTGTTGCCTGAGGATTTTCTTTAAAACCCTTTTTTTTTTCCCCCCAAGTTTCCCCCAAGTATATATACCAGAAAGTGCATACATTGCTAGCTCTAAGGAAATTGTAAACGTGAACAATAGTCTTTCAGTCTGCTCAGATCAATGATAAATTGTAAGGGCTCTGCTATTTCTTTTCACAGTGTTGCTAAGGAGAGATGTTTGGAGATACCCAAAGACTTATAAGAGGAGTTATAATGTGAAGAACATAAGTTCATGAAAACCATAGTAGAAAGTTTTAAGCAGCTGGGCCAGCTAGACTCTGCTTTTCCATTTGAAAACAATAACAGTACTGTTGCTGTTTTTTTGTAGAAATATCTTATAGGAAGAACTTTCTGCTTATTCTGGCACAGACAGCACTGTAACATGCTGGAAAGCAATCTTTAAGAGTATTATCTGTATGTATTGATTGTCTGACTGTGAAAATTTCTTTTTTCCTAAATGAAGTAAGCGTGGGTTACCTATCAAAGGCAGTGGTGTCTGGGAATTGATTACAGGCAATTTTCAATTATTAAGATAGCAGAACTAAAGTTCCTAACCTTTTATCTCCTGAAAGATAGCATAATGTGACAAATTTGTAATGAGGGCTTGTAGTGAGGCGTACTTAACACCTTTAGTTCTTATTAATGCTAATTAAGCAAGACACTTGTCTATTTCCATCTAAAAATCTCCACTCAGATCTCTAAAGTATCTCTGTTTCATGCTTCAGAGGCTCCAAATCTGCAGTGCTGGAGGTCAAGCTGGCTCTTCAGTTCAGTAGGGCTTTGCAAATGGCCACTTGTAATCTGTAGGATGACAGTTCCTTTCTGTGACAGTCACAGATTGCAGGTCTCTGACAGAAACGTAATACATTGGTGTAGCTGGAGTGCATGGTATATTTTCAGATACTGTATTTATTTATTTTTTTTCTTGTTGGAATACTTACCTGTTGTTCTTTGTCTCTCTTTCAGCAAACTCCACTGCATTCATTTTAGCTCATGGGATGCAAACAAGGAGTGGACAGTAGATATGCCAAAGGATGAAGATATTGAAGCTATCTGTCTAGGTCAGGGCTGGGCTGCTTGTGCCACTAGTGCCTTGCTGGTTCGTCTGTTTACAGTTGGAGGAGTTCAGAAAGAGATCTTCAGTCTCCCAGGTCCAGTGGTGTCTATGGCAGGACATGGAGAACAGTTGATGATTATTTATCACAGAGGTATTTTCTCCCTTCTGTCTTTTTTTTTTTTGTTTAATTGAGTTTATGTTTTCAGTCCTTGGCTGTTACTGGTTTCAAATACTTTATTTGTGCATAGCCATCAGAAGTATCATACTTTTCCTTCTTGTCTTCTTGATGACTCTTATACTTTCACAACCTGCAAGTCTTTGGCATCTGACAGCGAAGTCTATGCTTTATATTGGGATGTCTAGATTAACTTGTGGGAATGGGAGAATTTTATAACAGTGGCACAAATACATTAAACTTAGGTTTCAGACATGCCAGAATGAATTACTAGAGGAAATTAAGGAACTGGTTGTTACACATACATACATACTATTTGTCCAAAATGACAAATAGTCTCTTATCTGATAGCTGTGTAACTCTGCCTTGGAGTTAGCTTTTGATTCAAAAGTTACCTCAATTTAGCCAAGGAACAAGACAATTTGCCTTCTAACAGTCATTGAACAACTTCTTCCTAGGTACTGGGTTTGGTGGAGACCAATGCCTTGGAGTACAGCTGATGGAGCTAGGAAAAAAGAAAAGACAAGTTTTGCATGGAGACCCTCTTTCTCTTACAAAGAAGTCCTATTTGATGTGGATTGGATTCTCAGCAGAAGGTATGAGTGACATGGAGAAATCTTCCTGGTATTAGGTGGTTTTTGAAAGGGAGTTTGGCTAACTAATGCCCTCTTAGTAAGGGTGATCCTGCAACCTAGATTCCCTGCTGCTCCACCTGCCCCATCTTCTCACTGTTAAACAATTTTTTTTTCCTATTCTTCAAATGTATTAATAAGAAATCTTTAGTGTGTTTTCACTCTGAGTAGAATACACTTGAATATTATCAGAATTTGATTTTTCTGTCAGCTGCCTTCTTACCAAAAAGAAATACACTGCATAAATGCATTATAATTGTCATGTTCAACTTAACTATCTTGTCAAATAGAAAAGTTGCTAGCTTGAGAGAAGTATTTATGATAACCAAAAAAAGTAATTGTAAAATGGATCCCCAAAAAAGTAACTATCAGAGTAGGAGGAATTGGAGTTCTTCATAAAATGTTTTAAAGTCTTGAACCTGAATCAGTTCCCTGGCAGTGGAACTGGCTGTCAGAAGGTGGCGCATCCTTCTAAGAAACTGTTTTTTCCCTGCTAGGTTGTACTGTTGGGGTGAGAGGATGTTGTATTGGAGTTATGTAAAACGTCATTTCCCAGCAGTATCCACGAGTTCAAACTTATTCACGTCATAATTAGTTGCCTGTCAGAATAATTGTCTGCATTTGGAACAAACAGGCACCCCGTGTTACGTGGATTCTGAGGGAACGGTGCGGATGTTGAACCGAGGACTTGGGAATACTTGGATTCCAGTGTGTAACACAAGAGAGCATTGCAAAGGAAAATCTGATCATTACTGGGTCGTTGGCATCCATGAAAACCCCCAGCAGCTCAGGTCAGATATTTCACAAAGGAAATGCTCTGTCTTGCTTTTAATTTATAGAACACCTCCTAGTAAGAGAAACTGGAAATAACTCTTACTTAAACAGGTAATTGAGTTCCTGAATGTAATGCAGCGTGGATGTTTCATTACTAAATTTTGTTTTGAATAAACTCATTAGATTTATAACGTGTAACAGACTAATACTAGCTTCTTGCCTTGACTGACAGGCACGTGCACTTTGTTATGAAATCACACATCTCTGATGCAGACACATTTGTAAAACTGGGCTTTGTTAGAGAATGTTACTAAAAGCTTATGGTTGCTCTTGGGATTCTGCTTCTGCTGTTGGTATAATTTTTAAAATTCCAATTTTTTTTTCTTAGCTGTTTTTCCCTTTTGTCTGAAAAGACTCAAATCCTATAATTAATTACATCATTAGGCAGAGATAAATAAGAGCAATCTGGTATTGTATTAATATTTAAACTATGACCATTAACAAAGATTGTGGAAAAGTGCTGATAAAAGTGGTCAAATAATTATTTAGCTAAGAGCGAGCCATTACTTTAAAATGTGATAGTGATGTTTTTGGAATAGCTTTATTCCTCTTAATTCTAACAAGCATCATAGACATGTAGTTGCTAAGCTTTGTGTGTAATCTTCTTTATTTAGTGATATATGTCCTTTTCCCACCAGCTCAGAATCCATCAACTTACATTCTATTGAAGTTTGTGCTGTATTACTTTGCTGGTCATGCAGTTTTTGATGTTGGTGGCAGACTGCATTTTATTTAAATTCATGTGATATTCTTTGAAATCCTTTTTTTTTTTTTTGTAATAAGGGAAATGATTTGATATAACAAGTAAATATCTGTTAACTGTCTGTTTCCTCCTCCAAATCATTAAGCAATGTTGGCCTTTCAAAAATGTGCAGGACACATCACGTTGATGGGGTGGTCAGCTGTGAGTCAGTCATCCTGAGTTTTTTTCCCTTCTACTCCAAGAAGGACAGCGCTGCCCTCTGAATTGCAAAGGACATTTTATTCAAAGCCATTACCATATTGAAGATAAGGGGGGGGAGGCTTATTGTAGAAACACCATATGCTGTAATCAACGTGGATAGCCAGAACACTAATGCTTCCTGTTCTTTTTTTTGCCTACTGCTTGAAGCACTAGCTTAAAGCTATAAAACCAGACATTTTTGTCAATGCTCCTCGGTGCTGCTGGAAACACAGCTCTTCTCCAATCAATATTTTGCTTAAGTGATTGTTTCCAGACTACTAGTTTAGTGAAACAGCAAGACCACGTTTTTAGTACATGTATATCTGCATCTCCCCCCCTTAATTTTCCCCTTTTTGTGCCTAAATACAGCACTGTTCTTGTGAAGTCCAAAACCCCCATCAGAATAAATGGTAGATGTGCTGTTTCTCCAGTGGCCTTCAGTTGTTCACTAGTTTCTGAATTTAATAAACTGCATTTATGTTTTGTAATTGCTGTTAAATTGTGTGCTGTGTGAGATAGAGATCTGTGTCTGTGTCTGTTTGGATTTTCTGGTGTGAACAAGAGCAGCGTGTGCCTTGCTGTTTTTAAAATCTTTCATTGGTTGCAATGTAAAAATAACCCTTTATAATGCAATCTATATATAAGTCAGTAATTTAATTACTACTTTTTAAAGAACAAATCCTCTTAAAGTATCTTGCTTCTTAGGGGACGTGATTTAGATGATGAGGATTGTGTGTGTTTTTTGTTTCCTGTACGCAGGTGTATTCCTTGCAAAGGAGCCCGATTCCCTCCTACGCTGCCACGTCCCGCTGTAGCAATATTGTCTTTTGCCCTTCCTTACTGTCAAGTTGCAACAGAAAAGGGACAGATGGAGGTATGGAATGATGTTGAGTCCACAGCTGATAGTCTTACACATCCCCATAGTGGGGATTATATAAGATTTCTATTAATCATCTCTACTAGGAAGAGGGTAGTACAAACTCTGCATAAGGCACCTAGCTAAGGAGGTTATTTGGGTTCAGGCTTTTGTGTGGCTTTTTCCATTTGTTTTGCTTTACAGCTAGTTCTAAAAGAATACAAAATGAAGCTGTTAGAGTTGATAACAGTTGATTTACACATAATCTCTTTCTGACCAATTAAATCCCTCTTTTATTTTGCTTGTTTATAAAGTTGGTTGTGGCCTAATGTTTGAGGAAGCAACAGAGAAACAAAGGGAGATCCAACTTGAGACCTTGAAGATGCCTATTTTTAAATCTTGTAGGCATAGTACAATTTCTCAAAGGTCTTTTTTGAAGTACTCCACATAAATACTCTATATCATCATTCTGAATACATAGGCCTTCAGGCTTGACTTATTTTCTTAAGGTTGAGGCTGGCTGAGGTAAGATGTGCAGGAGGAGAACATCTAGAAAAGTATATCTATTATTCGATTTCTTCTTAATTTAAATATTACAATGTTGTGGGGTTCAGCTGTAGTACACAAAATAGAGATGAACATAAAATTCTAGCCTCAACCTTAGAGACTGTCTAGTGCTATTTGAAATTTATTCTCCTTGATATCAGTGTAGAGGAAAAGGTTTCAATAGTAAGTGCTTTGTTTTTATGAACTTCTTTTCATTCTTTTCAAAGATTTCTTTTTCTTTTTTTTTTNTTTTTTTTTTTTTTTTTTAACTTTTTTTTGGTGGGCTGTGGTGGTTTGGTTGTTTTGTTTTATTTTTCCTGTCTTTTCCAAATCATAAAAGGGGAAACTTCAGAAACTGTTAATTTAGCCTGAGGGAATGTGTACTTCTTTGTACATTGTGCTTGTAAAGAAACAGATGATTCCTGATAGATCTGTTACAAACTTACTGCTTTTGATTAAGTTTATAATTATTTTGCCACAGAGCTAGCCCATAGCCATGCTAGTGTTTCACTGAAAAACATCAGTTGTATTTTTTTTTACCAATCTCACAAATGAGTGGTACTCCTACAGTTACAGTGTTACTGTGGAATACTTCCAGTTTGCTGTAGTACAGAAATTATAAAACACCTACTTGTTCTATAACAGCCTATACTGGTAGCAAAGTGATGAACATGTAGGAATCATCCTGCTGAAAGCCTGTGATGTACATGGAATTTAAAATACACAGGGACCATTCAGTTTGTACATGGATGTTAGTGTGGTCTATTTTTCCTCACTAGGCATTAAGGACAGTTGTCTATCGCTTGCTATCATTATAAAATGAAGGGAAAATTTCAGAATGAATTGATAAGATCCTTTGTAAATTGTTAGGCATTGAGCTAGGAGATTGTTTCCCCCTCTCTCTGACCTCCAGCATGCATCTATCTCCCATTTCCAGGAGCAGTACTGGCGTTCTGTTGTGTTTCACAACCATGTGGATTACTTATCAAAAAATGGCTATGAACTTGATGAAAATGCTAAAAGTCAGTCAGTGAAGGAACAGCAAGAACTTCTAATGAAATTGTTTGCCGTAAGTAAATAAAAAGAATCCCTGAGACTTTATGTTGAGTAAATGGCATTTGACATAAATTCTGATGTGATTCCTCTTAGTGGAAACTTGACTTGTGACTGCACTCATCCAGCAGCTCACCAGATACAGTAAGAGGTGGATGGCAGTTAATATTCTTATTGCTTATTGAAGGGTAGAAAGAAGGAAGGATTTTTAACCAAAGATTTAAAAATAATAATAATAAAAAAAATTAAAGGCTTTTTGCCATGCTGTTCAAAACTTTAGGCAATTTGTCTTTATTAATTCACTGCACAAAAAACCATAATGATCTGGTCCTGTAGTCTTCAGAGAGCTGTGTAACTGAAGTGTGTAACCAAGGCTTTTCTGCTTTCAGCTTTCTTGCAAACTGGAGCGTGAATTTCGTTGTGTGGAACTTGCTGACCTCATGACACAAAATGTTGTGAATTTAGCCATCAAGTATGCTTCTCGCTCTCGAAGACTGAATTTGGCTCAGCGACTTAGTGACATGGCTGTAGAGAAAGCAAGTGAATTGGCAACAGCACTGGAAGATGAAGAGGAGGAAGAGGATTTCCAAAGTCATTTGAATGCTGGGTAACACAAATTTCTGAGATAAAAAACTCGGGAGTGTTTTTTTCTGGTTTATTAACGTTTTAGTCCAGTTGATTCACTTTTGCTGTTCTGGACCTTAATATGCAACGTATTTGTTATGAAGTAGCAGTTTGCACCACTCATAAATTGTATGTATAGAATGGTGTATATATAAAATGGCCCTCATAAGATGAGGAATCTAATTAAAATTAGCACCAGAGCACAATATCTCCACTGCTTGCTTACCATGTGTCAGTGTACAATGTCTTCAGAGGCACAGCTGACTTGATTCTAAATTGCTCTGATTATTTTTCATTTTTCTTCTAAGCTTTTGTTGACTTGGTTGTTTGACTCCAACTTATGTTTTCTCTTTGTCCCTTTACCTCACTTCAATCCACACCCCTCTTTAAATCCTTTTACTTCTCTCCAGCCCCCTGCTCTTTCAGTGTCCTACCTCATACCACAGTGTTAGTCTTACTCCCTCTGATCCCAGCTTCTCAAAGCTATTGAAGTATTGCAGATCTGCTGTGCGTTCTTTTCTTTGTATCTGTGCTGTCTACCTTTACTCCTGTACCTACATCAGCTTTGTCTGTTTTCTCTGTAAAGCAGGAAGAGGCAAAAGGTGCTTGTTTACTTCTTTCTGTTTATTGTTGTTTTTATTTTGTTTTCAGCTGTGGAACATACAGCAGAGCTGTGTGTTCTGGCTTGGCATCTGGATGGTGCAGCTGTAAGGAAACAAGTAGCTAACCACCAGTCTGATAATGCAGGAAAATGTCACAATGTTTTATCAGAAGCAGTGTCCTCCCTTGGCAGTTTTCTGTATGAAGTTTGTAACTTTTTTAAGCAAGAGGAAGTGATGAGCCCAGGGACTTATCTAGAGACTTTCCCTTATTCTTCTGTGTGAAACTCCATATTTAATACTCATTTTCAAGTGGTCTGCCCTGTTCTCCTGGAGCATGAATGGAAGTTGCAATCCCATGTCTGCAACCTCAGCCACTGAGGGTTGAAACTTCATTTTATTTCTAGTAATCGTTGCAGTGTCATCAGTGGTGTAATGCAAATAAATGCCAAATGTTATTGTTCTTATTTCCTAAATGAGTTAAGTTAGCCTTCCTTTGTTCCAGCGTTCTGTCTGAATGTGGTGAAGTTCCAAGCACCGCTTCCTTTCTGATGAATTCCTTCCATTTAATTACAGCAAGAGTGCCACGGAGTGGGGTCAGCTGCCAGTCAGCAGTGTTCAGCAGGACCAAGAGGTGGAAGATGCTGAGGAAACTGATGGGTGTGAGGAAGCAGAAGAAACGCCAGAAGTGCATAAACAGAGTAAGAAAAATACATTCTCTGAGTAGGCTGGAAGTTATCTAGATGTGTTCTTCACAGACTTGATAAGGAGTGCTGGAAATTCCCTGGTAATTCTTACTTTGAATAACTCAGCAGTATGTAGTGCTAAGCAAACAATGGAGTTTTCTCTGTGCTTTTGATTTTTTACATAAAATTTTGAAAAGACAGGCATACCATCTGTCAAAGGGCCCTGCAAGTGATGTTCAATTTAGAAACCATTTACATAAGTAAAAATTAATCCCATTCCTTTCACTTGGTTTTAAAAGTCTGCAGTGCAGCAGGGACTAGGTTTTCCTCTGGCTAGTTAGAACAGGTCTGGTGGTTTCTCTCTTTAAATGTGCCTCTGACACATTAAAAAAATATGCAGCAGGTGTAACAGGGTGACACAAACTCCTGCCTGTGAGCTTCCTGTTGCCTGGACTCCCTGAAGATAGAGCCCACTGGCTCAGGGTCCACAGTCCAGCACGTGTCTGCAGTCACTGCAGGGTAACAAGATTAGTGTATGTGTTCTGCTCTGTCACCTCTTGCTCCTGCGTTGTACTTAACTGTTTCAAGGGATCCTTGGGGAGGTTTTGTGTTGTCTGACACTATCTCTAATGTACTGGCTCACTTTGTGAAGCTGTTATTTGGTTTCAGATCAAATCTTGCAGGAGATGAATTGATGGACAAATAGTTCACTGGGTACTCCCTCTTCAGCAGCCAGGCTTCTACCTCTTGCAGAAGAGTTGTCAGGCAGTCTGCACTGTTCTGATGTTTCTGTCATTACCATACCATTAACACAGCCAGACTATTTTTATTTTCCTTTGCTTTGTCTCCATTCACCTCCTCGTCCTTCCCATCTTTTTGTATATTTCCTTGTACTGAAAAATTACATTTTTGGAGCTTTAAAGTATTGGTCTGGAGGAGAGAAGTAAAATGAGTTTATTCTCGTCTTTCTTGATTTGTAGGGTATGTTATCTTGTTACCTCCAAAAGAGGCCAAAAAAAAAGAGGAAAGATAGCTTTACCTATGAAACAGAACTATTGCTTTTTGCATTGCTGTATTTATTTATATTTACTTTTTACAGCATTTTTGTATTTTATAGTTAGATATCTCTTATTGTTAGGCATTTATTTAAAAATCAGGCTTCTCTCTTTTAAGTGTTACTAGGCTTTTTTAATTTAAAAATTAAGGAGTAAGTATACAACTCTTAAGATAAACCCATGTAGAGAAGATGGATGGTTTTGTAAACGTTTGTGTACAATTTGTAAATGAAGAGTCATGCTTTAAGATATGGGTTGGTTTGCTATGATTTCCTTGTGTGTTGGGGGTTTTGGTTTTTAATGAGTTATGCTGTTACATTTTATTGTACCTTTTTCTTTGTTCCAAAGGGCCAAATCCTTTCTCCAAAGGCGTCGCTTCAGCAGAGGTGACTGCTCCTAAGTCTGGTGAGTGAATTTCCATTTATTCCAGGATAAGGACTTTGTTATACTTCACAACATCTGTTCCTGTTTTTTTATCTTCTGTTCTCCCATTGCTGCTCAAATTCAGTGCCTAACAGCGCTGTCAGGCAGTAACTTGTGCTGATTGTTGCTTTCACATTTTTAAGAAGTTCCTTATTCCTGTTGATGTCATCTTTATCTAACCATGTTCTTTAACACAATGGTGACAGCCTTACCTGTGCCAAGTGCTGAGTCAGGTCTGCCTGGCTGTGTCATAGAATCATGAAGGTGTTCTTTGGGACAGGGGAAAATGAGAACAATAATCAGTTGATTTGTCTTACTAATCACAGATATGTTCATTGCTTGCACTTACAGGGCAGTTAGTAACCCTGCCATAAGACTGAGAGTCTGATTTAACAGGCAAGGCAGAATGCAATCTCTTGTTCTTTGTTGCTTCTTCCCTCCCACCATCCCTCCAGCAAGAATAATAGGAATGGAAACGGATTTGGGAGTGGAGGAAGTAATGGGTGTTCCTCTGGACTTGTAGTTTAAATTGTTGGTCCTGTGTGGCTTTTCTGATGACTAACACTAGCTGACCACTTTCCAGCGTAGAGGGAACTTCTTTGGTGTGGGATAGTTGATGACTGTGGTCTTTAATTTTCAACTAACAGAGGCTGAAACACAAAAAAATGAGTGTTAGCCTTGTTTTTTGCACGAGGCTGATGGCGTTTCATCCATTCATCTAAAGTGTGTGTTGCTTCATAGGGCTGTGTGTATATGCACACATTTTTACATTCTTTTTTTTTTCTTTCCTGTTAAATAGCTTTAATTGTATCAAGCTGCCAAGGACGAGTGAATCCCTTCAAGGTAAGGATTTTGAGGCTGGTTTGACTGTGGTGTTCTGAAAATCACAGCAGATTATTGTATCTAAAGTTACAATACAACTACGACAGAAATCTTGGAGGGACAGAGGAGCGTGCTGTGACAGAAAATAAATCAAGTGTCTATGTATTTGTTTCGGTAGGTGTCATCCAACAAAAAGGACCCACTTGTCCCCACAGCAAATGTTCTAGACACTATGAGCAAATACTCAAAGAAAACTTCTTTGTCTAGCAGTCGGGCTGTAAACAAGCAGAACCCTCCAGTTATAAAGCCTCTGATTCCCAAACCAAAGTCCAAGCAGGTAATGCTTCTAGTCTTTTCATGTTGGCTCAGTGAGCAAAGAGCAGTTAATTGAATTTTACCAGCTTTTATCAAGGATGAAACCTGTTGATTTAGGAAATCATCTTAGATGGCAGTGTTCTTCTAAGCATACTGCAGAGATCTGTACAAATACAGAACAGCAAAAAAAAAATTGCTTCAGTTGTAGAAATTACTTTCTGCACTGAATTTTGTGCTTTTATTTTAAAAAATGTTAACTAAATATCTACTGTGCTGAAGTTGAATGGTTTAGGTCAAATTGTTGGATTAGTTGCTACATTAATGCAAATGATTATTACATCTTGAGGAAAAGCTTGTTTTTTGTTAGGCTGTATGGTGTGTGTTGCTTGAGGATGACACTCCTGCATTTTTTATTCACTACTTTTCTTCTTAATTCAACAACCCCTACAGGCATTAGCAGCGTCCTTCTTCCAGGTTCGTACA
This sequence comes from Penelope pileata, assembly GCA_013396635.1. Taxonomy (NCBI): domain Eukaryota; kingdom Metazoa; phylum Chordata; class Aves; order Galliformes; family Cracidae; genus Penelope; species Penelope pileata. The sequence goes on along the minus strand of WBMW01006236.1, from coordinate 135,522 downwards.
CCTAACTCCAGTGAAAAAAAAGTGGAAGAAAGAGAAGAAAAAGCAGGAAACGAGTCCCCTGAAGTCCAAGTCACTGCACAGGACAACACTGAAAACAAAAGGTGAGCGAACACTTGCCACTCAATGCAATACTCCAATTTTGATAGAGCAGCAAGTCCAAAAACTATTTCTTTGTTTCTGAAGACGCTGAGCTGGCCAAGGTGGCCTAACATCAAGATAAAAGTGTCATCTTCCAGGTTGTCACATTTGTGAGTTCACAAGTATAGCAAACTGGTATTTACATTGTGGCAATTTAGTAACATGCTTATTACATTCACGATGAAAGAGCAGAGGGAAAAGTTTCTGTTTATTAAATCTTCCCAGTTATGCATTGCAGTGTTATTGAAAGTGGAAGTTTTACATCAGCCTGAAACAAATCCATAGAATCCATGGGTGAATAATAAACAAACAATGTATAATGTAATTTTGGGGGTATGAGCAATGATTTTTGCTTTAGCAATATTTGTGTCTGGTAACAACCTTTGAATGATAAAGGAAACCATGCTGCTGTACCATTTCCAAACACAGGAAACACTTAAACCATGCCTGGCAAATCAAAAAGGAATTCTAAAAGCTAAATGTTTTATGTGGAAGTGTAAAAGGTGAATACTAGTAGGGCTGCTACTGGTTTATTTTGTGTTTGTTTGTTTTATTTTTAATTTTATTAATTTACTTTTTAAGGAAAAGAAAGCAAAACACTCATATCACTTAAGCGGTATATCTCTTCCTAGCTAAGACTCTAATTAGTGTCTTGTTCCTCTGGAGCAGATGTATTTTCCAGTCCCAGTCCTCATGAAACTTGCATTATTCTAATGACTTTTCATTTAGACTTCATTTAACTGAGGAGGTTGAATGTAATTATTATTCATTTGGACTAGCATTCTTTTCATTAACCTTAACAGATAAGATTCTAAAGCGTGTGAAAAAGAGAATTGTGAAAAGGATTAGCTGAAACGTGCTGATATATGCTCTATTTTTAGGCTGATGAGACCTTGTCAGAAAGGAAGGGAACCATTATGCTTTGTCATTCTAAAACTGAAATGTTAATCTCCACATCCATCACAGATTTAATAAAAATGCTTGACTTAGTCTTGCCTTGTCAGCATGTTCTGTAAGCATACTGCAATAGGAGAAAGTGAACTGCTGACTATATATGCTTTCTCTTTCAAGAACAAAAAAAACCCCACTCAAGTGTTGTTTAGAAACATTATTTTGGGGCATATGGTTTTCCTAGAACCTTCATTAACTGGCATTTTTTCTGTGCTTGTTTCAGACCAAAGACGGGATTCCAGATGTGGCTAGAAGAGAACAGAGCAAACATTTTAACAGATAATCCTGGTCTGAATGAAGCAGAAGTAATAAAAGAAGGCATGAGTCGATTTAGAATTCTGTCATCAGAAGAAAGAATGGTAAGAAAACATTCTCTATTCATTTATTATTATTATTCTTTTTAGATTTTATTTTTCCTTCTGAATTCCTTGATTATTTCCAATTAGGATTTTTCCCTTTAAATTCCAATGTTGTCCATCTTCAGGAACTTAAGTTTTGAATTGGACCGTGATCTAAAATATATACTCTGTGAAAATATGAAGTGTACTGATGTCTGAGTAATAAGAAAAAGCAGAAAGCTGCTTTTCCAAAGTGAGGCACGTGGGAGAGATGTAACGAATGAAGGAATAACAAATGAGAAGGGAAGGAGTTAGAGGTGGTATAGCAAAACTTTATTCATTCTAAAGCCTTTTGGCTTTCTTATTTGTCCAAAAAGACCATTAAGATCTTCAATTTCATGTACAGGCTCAAAGGAATTACAGTTTTGAAGGTAAATGCTGTTACAAAAAAAAAAAGTGAGGAAATTTTTCTCAACTTGATTAGCAATCTCTGTTAGTTCTTAACAGGAATTTACTCCAGTGCTTCCTTATGATCAGAGAAAGAAGGTGTGTGAAATAAAGCAGTGAATTTTGTGGCCTGCTGTGTAGTTTTCCATTTAATGATGTGCTTTCTTCAAAGGTGTGGACTGAGAAAGCAAAAGGAGGAAGAGGAAATGATTTAACAGAAGATAAAAAACGAAAGCGTCCCACAGCTGCTGAAGATGAGGAGAAAAACAACCAGGAGCAAAAATCAGAGGACTCAAATTTATCCAAAAAAAAGAAACCTTTAGATCAATCTACGAATGTCAGATTGTCTGCTTTTGCGTTCAAGCAAAGCTAAATAACGTGGTGCCTTCTCAGCAGCTGCTTTCTCAGTGCAGGGCTCTCTAATGTTGTCAGAAACTTGCCACTGTGCTCAAAGAGTACTAGCAAAAGGAGAGTGCCTTGCTCCAAATAGTTTTAAAAAGTATTTTGTTATCAACTCCTTAGGGAAATGTTGGATCCACTCTCCAGGTCTTTACAGGTTGGTAGTGTAAAGAGTGACAGAAAAACTAATACTAATGGACCTGTTACCTAGAAGCACAATTCCACAGTTCTGTGTCTCGATGCTTGTGATATTTGGTGCTAGGTCTGGATTAGCCATTTTGGGGAGCATATGCTGTGTACAAAAACACAGCTATGTTTTTCATAGTTTAACATCTTCCTGGTGGTCAGCTGCAGTTTCAACATCTGAGGCAGTCACTGAGCAGCCTGACACAGGCTGGGACAGAAAACCAGGGCAGAGAGGACTGAAGCTGAATTAGGAATTTCAGGTGTGCAAAAATGTGCAAACGTGCTTTCCCAATCTGTGTTTTCCCAATCTGCACCCCAGTAGGGTCCAGAAAGTGCTCAGAACTTGAAAATGTGTACATGATTTTATGTTTGTTTTTAAAATTAAATGCGAATGTTTCTTTCCTTTGCAGTTTTTGTAATTAAACAGACTTCTAGTCACTAGTAACAAGGCACTCATATTCACTGCCTCTTGTTCAGGGGAGGGTATGTCTAATAAATATATTTGAAGTAAATTCAAATTTCAAAGCTTTTTTTGGAGGGGGATAACTTAAAACAGTTCAACATAATTCACTTCTTCTCTGGCTTTGCACATCCTTTCTTTTTTGATTCTTCATTTCTCTTCATTTTATAACTGAAAAGGCAAATGTCTCTCCATTTAGAACACAATTTTAACACTGAAATCTATAGATTGAAGATCCAGTGAGGTTTTGGTGATTTCAGAGGTGTTCTGCTGCGCTTTTTTAGCAATTGTTATGGGTAATTTTTGAGGAAAAAAACTGTTTTCACTGCACGTAGAAAATGGAGGGGTCACGGTGTCAACCAGGGTGGTAAATACAAATAGAGAAAAATCTGAAGACTCGTTAATTTAAATGCTTTTTTTAGATCCACTGTTCTCAGAATTGTTTCATGTGTTATTGTTCAATGCTGACAGTAGACTGCAAGTAATGATTAATGTAAGTGTACAGAGGGGGACTGTATTGACACACTGCAGAAAATCCAAGAGAGTGGTGGCGTGTTGTCACAGTTGTCTGCATTCTTTGGGAAGAAATGATGGTATCAGTGTCTGCACAGAATTAATATTTTAGGCTGCAATGCCTATTTCTGCTTTTGGGTTTATTGAAGAAGAATGGGATTGCATTGGTAAGAAAAACATCCTGCTAGAAAATCACTGTGGGCTTGGTGAGCTGTGCAATGTTTTTCTGCTAGACTAGGTCGTTGCGATGACGACTTAGTTATCATCATGGCCCTGGGAGATGGGATGGCTGTGAATGGATGGCATTTTTTTTTTTCTTAATATTCAAGCTGAGCTACCTGCCTAGTGTCCTTTTATACAGGCCAAAATACAAGAAGAAATTAGATCTCCTTCTGGAGTGACTCCTCAGGGCTCCCACAGAAAGGCTACATAAAATACATAAAAGATATTTATACCTTGGACGTTGAAGTGGTACTGCAGGCTCAGAAGGTGAACTGAAAGATCAGGTAGATAAGAAAAGAGAACATAACTGGCTCAGAAATATACTTTGTCCCAAATGAAGCTGGGAAAAAAATATTTTCTTAGATCAAAATCCGTCTCTGGAAAACAGAATATTCAGATTTGATAACTTTGGGGTTATCTGGGCACGTATCATTAAGTGAAATAGTTTGACTTTGCTCTTCCTGAGGCAGGATGCTGACTGGTAACTCCTGATTTAGTGGCATTGTTCTGGGGAGCAAAGGGTTCTGCTAGTGGAACAGAAACAGGACCGAGCTGTGCTGTAGGCCCAGCTGCTGGGACCATGTCTGTCTACCACCCCTCACCTTCAAATTACACGAATCCAGCACAGTTGCTGCTCTACAACAGAAGCAGGGAGGTACAGCTGGTCCCACAGAGCATCTAAAGTCATTTTGGCTCCTGTAGAAGGGAGGTAACATCCAGAGTAAACTTCCAGAAAAGTTTTCTGGCTGGTTTCAGAGAGCTGGGTATTTGCAATCACATTGCTCTTCTGAACAAACATGCCAAAGGTCTGTTTTAAGGGAGACTCCTGGATTTAGTAGATGAATTCATGGAAGTAACCGAGAGGACGTCAGACTCCGTTTGCAAGTCCCCAGTTCCTGTTTGCTTTTCTCTGGCTTGCATTTTGCTTTGTATTTTTTGGGGGTTTCATCAGACCTAATGTCCACAGCCTGAGGGTCATAGTCCCGATCTCAGTGCTGTGCACAGGGCTGGATAGAGGCGGTGGAACTGCTTCCCCTGTGCCGGAATCTTGGAGCTGGAGGTGGCAGTGGCTCAGCATAGCAGGGACAAAATGTTCTCTGATCTCTTCCCCTGAGGCTGTGAAAGACAGTTATCCATTGGCCCTAGCTTGAAAGAACAACGTAAAATGATTATTTTTTCCTTGGGTTCAAGGCAACAGTCTTACAGTCCTTCTCCACTTTGCAAAATGGGGGAGAGATGCGAAGAGGAGCAGCTTTCGTAGCACTGACGTTTAATTACTAAGCATTGCTGCTGTCCACAGCACTAAAATTAGCAGCCAGCAGCAGCACCGGCTGCTTCCATGCCCCAGCTCTTCCATCAGAGCTACAGTCTGCTCCGTTACCCAGCTGCAGGCAGAGCTGCAAACAAACTCCCAGCACCGGGAGCCTTCCACCGGGCTGTGCTGGGCCAAGCAGAGCAGGGTGCATTCGTCCGGCATCACCCATGGAACGATGAATCTAAACCCACCAGAAAAAGTGGAAATGGATTTTTAAGGAAACCTGTTGCAACTTGACTAGGTGTTTTTCTTTAAAAATGCTTCCTGAAGAAGTTTAATAGAATTTTGTTCCCAGCTGAGAGGTTCTGTTGCTAACCCCAAGCCCACGGTGCAGCGATGGGAAGTGCTGCATCGCAGCCCACTCCCCTCCCCAGCCATTGCAGCTCCTCTCCAAATTCCAGGAGCACAAAGCATCTTCTCTTCCTTGCTCTCTGCTTCTGAGTCTGCTGCATTCTTCCGTTTCATTGCGTTGCTTGACCTTAAATAAAATCCCTCCCTCGTGCACTTTTTTCTAGAGGAAAAGAAATCGTACAAAAATAGCGTGTGGAAATGGATAGCAGGTGCTGGAGGCTGCAGAAGAGGGCATTGGTGAATATTTGTGCGCATGGCATTTTGTTCAGCTGCCTCTCTGCTTGCCCCATGCCCAAACCTGCTGTCTTCTTTTGCTTTTGGGGCATTTAGTTACGTTTCAGTGAAGCAGACCCATGCAACAAGCTGCCCTTGTTCCTTGTCCAACTCAGGGATGCTCCTTGCTGAAAAGATGTGACTGCTGAAAACCTCCAAAAAAGACTCAAACCAGAGGGTGCAGCCTGTTAGCCTCTCAGGGGGGTGTAATTCAAAGCAGAGAGCATCCACCACCCGTGTTCTGTAGCTGGAGAGCATGTCAAGCCCGTTATCTTGGGGAAAGATCTGTAAATGGACAGCTTGGCGTGCTGGAGTATTGCAAACCTGTTTGAGTTCAGAGGGAGTGCCAGGCTCGCAGGAAGCTGGACACTTATTCAGAGCAAGAACACTTGTACTATAAATAAATAAAATGTGTTCACCTCCAAGAGAATATTTTCTTTGGCTTTCCAAGCTCTGTGATATAATTCTGCTACAAGGGAAAACAATGGCACAGCTCTGCCCAGCCGTGCTGCCCTGACTGCAGCACCATAAAAACCCGACCAGAAGCCTTCAGAGCAGCGTGTGTGTGCCAGCAGGAGGAGGAGGAGGATGGCCTGGGGGGAACAGAGGGCTTCTGCCAGAGCCAGGAGCTTCAGGGCTGCAGCAGGAGCTCAGAAATCAAGGTTTGCACGCTCTCATCTTTTATTTTTATGACCTATAATGCTAAAATCCTAACAGAAATCCATACCAACTTGCGTTATTTCAGATTTGGAGAGTTTTCAGGAAACACACAGCTTCCTTTTGCTGTGTGTAAATCGCAGCCCCGAGCAGCTGCTGGCAGGGTGCTGGCTGCACGTAGGACAAAGCAGTGGCTGTGTGCCAGTCAGGGCTGTGAAGCTGTACCTCCCTGTTTTTCAGTGCCCGTGTTGGTTCAGGTTAGAAGGTCCATTTGCAGCGCAGCGTTGGGAAGTTCATCTCCAGCCTTTGGTGCTGGAGTATTTTGGGGCAGTGCAATTCTAATCAAGGTGCACATCTCTGTCAGGGGAAAGAAACGTCTCCTGGTTGCTCTCAGAGAGGTGTGGAGCTCCCCTGGCTCCAGTTCTTGCGGCAGGGCTGGCTCCGCTGATGCTGCTCAGGGGCCCACCAGGCTGCTGCTTTATGCCTCTCAGGGGAGTTCACCACCTACAGTGAACTTCCCCTCATAAAATCATAGAATCACAGCATTGTTGGGTCAGAAGGGACCTCCCAGACCCAGCCCCACCCCTGCTGTGGGCTGGGTGCCCCCAGCTCAGCTGCCCAGGGCCCATCCATGGCCTCGGGCACCTCCAGGGATGGGGC